>OY744532.1:18209180-18296680 GCA_963556195.1 Sepiola atlantica | reverse complement strand
TATTGAATCATGACCACTATATACTCCTGCTCCCAGATCCGAATTGCATATTATCAATTTTCTTCGTATTTTGTGATTTTGATATTTAGTTTTAAATAAAATAGAATACTCGTTCCATCAAAAGTGACAGATGTTTCATTCTTCGAAAATATAAAAAAAATAGGCAACATTTTTATATCAAAATAAAACGTATTCACATTGAAACAATTTAATATTTATTCACCAGGTTTTTCTCGAATCAAGGGAGGTAACTTCTGAATGAGTTATTTCCGATAGTTTCTTCCTCGCATTTTGAGATTACACATTGTCAAAGGGAGGTGACCCTCAAATCACTTATCTCCCATTCCGTCTGTCAAACAAACACAAGTTTTTCAGAGTTTTAATATTGGGAGAAAGTCACCATTTTATTTAGTTTGTAAGAATGCTTTATTGACTTATTTTTAATCGTTGAAGATCTTTCAGGTTGACTATTTATCACAGACGATCTCTTTGAATCCACCATTACTGGACAATGGACAGACAGTAGACGTAGGATACTGTATTATTATTATTATTATTATTATTGTTATTGTTATTGTTATTATGATTATTATTATTATTATTATTATTATTATTATTATTATTATTATTATTATTATTTCATAGTAGTCTCAACTTTTGGATGTTTTTAGTTGAATTTATTTTTTATTTTTTATTTTTTTTGAACATCAGGTCAATTCCCTTGACTTTAGATATTAAAGCTGTATCTTAACACTTTTGCCTTTTGCGGATTGGAAAAGAAATTGTTTTGTCAATCTGTTTAAACCATTTATGGTGGCTTTTCATATGGTTCCAAACATTCCAATTACAACGAGAATCACCTTTACTTCTTTACATTTCCATAGTCTAACTAACTCCCATTTTATATCTTGATATTTTTTTTTTTTTCATGTTCTTTCTCCCGCACCCTGGTATCGAAGGGGCAGGGTATATCAATGATTAAGCAAGTTCTCTTGTTTTTGTTTAGAAAGATTAAGTCGGGTTTGAAATGTTCAAGAACCTTATCAGTTTCTTGCGCATATCCCAAAGAAGTTTGGTATTGTCGTTCTCCTGTACCACTTCTGGCTTATGCTAATACCACTTCTCATTGTGATCCAATTCATAGAGTTAGCATATATTCTAGTGTAGTATCTGAGTGACTTTGTCGTGTCTTCATATTTTATATTGATGTTGTGCTAGCATAGGGCATTCGGACCAAGACAACAATAGGGACCCCAGATAATTAACACAAGACGCGGGACATATTTTGGAAGTCACCGGTTGACCTCGCAATACACGTGGTCTCTATTTACAAAACACTTGTAAATAAATCTTTTATTTATTTTACTAAATGCAGTATATTTCGGAATTTTTTTTTTCTTTTAACATGTTAATATTTATTTTAAAGCAGAGAGTCCATAAATAAAACAAATAAAATATTAACATGTTTTCTTTTAAAACATGTTTTTGTGTCACTATTTACTTGCCTCCCCACGAGGGCAGAAATGGGGGGGGTATATCTTGTGTTAATGATCTGGGGTCCCTATTGTTGTCTTGCTCCGGGCATTCTGATACAAAATGCGCTAACGTTACTTCCCCATCATTATCATCATAATCATCATCAACAACAATAACAGATTATATGGAGAGTAGAAAATGGACCTTGTGTTTACTTTCGGCAGTCTCGTAACTCTTGCTTGCCTTATTTTGTCCTTTAGTCCTCACATTCCATGAGCAATGTTTCTTACAAAGAGGAAAGAATTGCTGTTTTCTGGGTTGGAATCTATCCATCCAACACTTATCGTTGGTTAGTGTTTGACCTTGAAGTAGTTTTAAAAATCTTTTTTAGCTCCTTACATCAAGTGGCTTCATGCCTTGTCTGGAACGACTTCTATAAAAAAACAATGTGTGATTATAAAATCTTTGGAAATTCATTACTCTAGGAGACTGAGTTGCTAGAAATTGTCTGACTCTGACTCTAAAAAAAGAAGTGATACACAACGAAGAATATCCGAAACCCTAAAATATCAAAATCTTTGTGAGATTAAGTTGTTTTTTTCTTTGTAAAAGACCATCACTTATATAATGTGATACATTTGGATGAAAAATGATATATGATATCGGTAAATTCTAGACTGTTTTTTTGTTTGTTCAGGTAAGTTTAGCATCTCTTGGACCAGAATTACCTACCTTAATAGATTCTTTTTTTTCTTCTTCAGATTCTAATTTTTAATGGTAGTATTTTTATGTGGGGGGGGGGGGGAGATCCTCTTGCATAAATCGAACAAAGAATTTTTTTAGCCGAGTTCAACTTCAGAGACACTTTTGTTATGCAACAAGTATGTATGACCAAAATTCGACAAAATGAAATAAAACAAATAACATTTTTACAATTTGGTTGTCCATCTAGATGAAGTTACATCGCTTGAACTAGAGTTACTTACCTGGGGCGATTCTTTTTTTTTTTTTTTTTTTTTTTTTTTCAGGTTCTCATATTTGGTGGATTTATTTGGATCTTTGAGGATAATTAAATTGCATAAATTGAAAAAAATAATTTGAGCTGAATTCAAATACAAAGAAAGATGTGCAATAAATATAAATGATATTAATTGGACAGAAGGGCACCCAAAAATAACATTTTTATTCATCTGTTTTTTTGTTTTTTTAAGAATTTCATCAAAAAAATTAGATTGGGGAATAAATCGTCAGCATTTTCTAAAATGCTTTATTGTCATGGTCTTACAATGTCAAATTACATAAACTTACTCAATATAATCCCTGTTCTGGTGATAACTTTTTCCTATCATTCACAAAGTTTTTCTATTCCTTGACGATGAAAATCTCCTGGGTTTGAGCTGAGAACTTTGTCCAACCACACTCTCAGTATTAAACGTTACACCACGTAAGGCATCTGAAAGAGATCAGAAAAGATGAAAGTCTGATGGTAACAAGTCTGATGAGTATGGAGGATGAGGCAACACTTCCGATCCAAACTCTTGAATAACGGTTTTGCTCATATTGGCGTTGTGAGGACAGGTGTTGCGGTGTTAAAGAAGAACACTCTTTTGCTGATCCGATCTTTATGCTGAATTGTTTCATGGAAACGGTGCAGTTATTAAAAGTCGAGATTGACCGTTTGGTTTCTCTCAAGCAATTTATAATGAATAATGCCTTCTGAGTCTCACCATACACCCAACATGGTCTTTTACGGATGAAAGGCTTGTTTTACTCGAAGTGCTACTTGCTTATAGGGACTAAACCATTCTTGATGCTGCTTCATATTGATGTAAAGACACCATTTTTCATCGTCAGTGACAATGTGATAAAGGAAACACTGTTTATGACCAAATATGTTGAGCCCGCACACTGTTTGAAATTGTTATGCTCTGATTCTTGTGAACCAAATTTCTGAACCTTTCTCATTGAATGAAGGATTTACCACAGTTTTGTGATTGGAATTTATCTGTTCCGACAATTCTCTTGTTGCCTGATGTGGATTTTCGTACAGAAACTGATTTAATCGCTCCTCATCAAAACTCAACTGATCGACCGAGGCCATCCCCATCTTCCAGTTCAAAATTTTCTTTTTTTGAAGTGCGAAAACCAAAGTCAGGCGATGCTTTGAGGCATTGCGCCTTCTCCATACACGTCACAAACGTCACTAGCTGCTTTAGCAGCGTTAACTCCCTGATAATATGCAAAAATCAAAAGGTGTTACAAATCAGCTGTTTTGTTTACTTGACATTACATTTTAAGGGTCTAACCTCTAACCCTAACCCTAACCCTACATTTTAAGGGTCTAACCCTAACCCTAACCCTAACCCTAACCTCTAACCCTAACCCTAACCCTACATTTTAAGGGTCTAACCTCTAACCCTAACCCTACATTTTAAGGGTCTAACCTCTAACCCTAACCCTAACCCTACATTTTAAGGGTCTAACCTCTAACCTCTAACCCTACATTTTAAGGGTCTAACCTCTAACCCTAACCCTAACCCTACATTTTAAGGGTCTAACCTCTAACCCTAACCCTAACCCTACATTTTAAGGGTCTAACCTCTAACCCTAACCCTACATTTTAAGGGTCTAACCTCTAACCCTAACCCTACATTTTAAGGGTCTAACCTCTAACCCTAACCCTAACCCTACATTTTAAGGGTCTAACCTCTAACCCTAACCCTAACCAAAAAGTATTGAAATCAACAAAAATGATAAATATAGCTAAATATTAGAACAACAATATGTTTGGCTTCCCAAAGATTGTTTAATTAAAAAAAAAAAAAAAAATGCTCACAACTTATTCTACAACCAAATATTTTGATGTTTGTAGTTGCTCATAATGTTATATACAACAGGTAACTATCTATATGTATATAAATAGGGGTGGGACGTAATGGGTGAAAATTTCAGATTCATGCGAGTAGTATTTTTTTGTGTTCATTTATACATAATAACACTAAACAATCAAACATTTTGAAAATTTTGCAAAATTCAGAAGGTGCAGGCCAAAAATAGCCGTTAGGGCTCCACGGGACTCAAAATCCATAATTTTTCGGTGAAAAAGTGGTTTCATGCGCTATTGCAGGTCCTAAAACATCCTCAAAAGCTATGAATGGATATAGATGGTTAAATCTGATATAGTACTTTAATTTAGGACCATTTTCAGGCTGTGAAAGGGTTTTCATGAATGTAAAATAGCCAAAGACTAGTGGCCTGCACCTTCTGAATTTTGCAAAATTTTCAAAATGTTTGATTGTTTAGTGTTATTTATGTATAAATGAACACAAAAAAATACTACTCGCATAAATCTGAAATTTTCACCCATTACGTCCCACCCCTAATATAAATATTTTTGAAACTGAATTTAAATCATTTTATATTTTTGAATGTTTTAATTAATGTATTAATTAAAGTTTTCTTTTTTCTTTTTAAAGAAATTATATTCAATTTTTTAAAATATGAGTTTTGGCTAAAGTATGCACTCTATTGTGTGCCTTTCATGGTTACTTATTTATTTTTATTTCAGGCGATCCAAAAGGAAAAACTGTAGTTATCGTCGATGATTTGGTTCTTACTGGAGGAACTCTAAAAGAAACAGGACGAGTAAGTTTCTATTCTTCCCACTCTCGATACGTAAAACCTTGGTACTTGCATACACCCCTATCTATTGCGAACTTGTGTAATTTTGCCGGTTTTCGTCATTTCTTCAAATGTTTAACGACGCTAGTTTTTAACGACATGTTGCTCTGCATGTTATGCAGGTCATTTCATCACACAAGCATTTTTTTATGAATCGGTCGCATATTTTTGCTAGGCTGCTGCGTCAGAAATGAATGCTCACGCATAAACCGATGGAGCCCCAGATATATTTCTTGGGTGGTTAGACATTGATTTTCTTTGTTTCCGACCAGGAATATTTTTAGTAAAAATAAATTTAAAAAAAATTTCAATGTCACCTCAATTTTTTTTTTTTACCCTCCTCCATAAATAGAAATATTTTTAGTTAAAAAAATTTTTTTTGAACCCCCCCAATTGAAACCTGACAGCTAATTTCCATACCAGCGCCATAAACGTTGCGCTTTTTCTTAATTTCTCTTTCTAAGTTACCTTGTGGAAAGAGTGGGTGTTGTTTTCTATAATGCTCAATCTACTTAAAACAAATCAATGTGTTGAGTCGTCTGCTAATTTTAGAAGGTCATACTTGTTATCAAAGAAACTTACTCTTATTATTACTCTTATCATTATTATTATTATCTATATATTAATACGATAGTGTGTGTTCCTTTGTCACGCTTACATAAAAAGCTCTGCGCATGCGTGCCACACATAGATATAGAAAAGCATTCAAGTCACCTAATTTTCGTAATATTTCCCTTTAGCGCAACGGTTAGCAACGTAGAATTTTGACGTCAGTTTTTGACGTCAGCCCGATTGGTTTATAGTTTGATCCCAACCAACCTCTAAGATTATTTTTTTTTACATCGAAAGGGGGGATGGGAGTAGGTAGGGAGGGGACGACCGGGAAGACACATATTAATACGATAGCGTGTGTGTTATTTTATGTGTCACGCTTACATCAAAAGCAACGACCTTCCGAATCTTTGTATGCTACTCATAAATTGGAGCCAAATTTAATTTAATCTAAAGCATTTACAAAGTAATGTATTGGTTAAGAACAAGATAATTAGTATTGAAAACATCATTTTGTGTAATTTACACGCGTCCCGCTAGTTGTTGTTATTATTATTATTATTATTATTATTATTATTATTATTATTATTATTATTATTATTCTCCCTTTAGTAGCATATCTTTGCTAGTATATATGACCACCGAACATATACTATACTGCCTCCCAAATAGGAGGAGGTAATGCCTAGAAGGATGAAATCATGATGTAAGAACATATACTACCCTACCCCCTCCCCCCACATAGGAAGAGGTAATGCCTCGGAGGATGGTATCATGACGAAAGAACATATACTGCACTACCCCCTACCTCCACAAAAGAGAAGGTAATGCTTGGGAGGATTGGATCATGACAACAGACCATATACTAGACTACCCCCTCTCTAGAATTAAGCATTAAAAGAAAGTAGTAGTATAGTTTCAGTTTCAGACATACAGATACCAAATCTCCATTATTAATAGAAGTAATAGTATAGTTTCAGCTTCAGACATACAGATACCAAATCTCCATTAGTAATAGAAGTAATAGTATAGTTTCAGTTTCAGACATAAATACCAAATCTCCATTATTAATAGAAGTAATAATATAGTTTCAGTTTCAGACATGCAGATACCAAATCTCCATTATTAATAGAAGTAATAATATATTTTCAGTTTCAGACATACAGATACCAAATCTCCATTATTAATAGAAGTAATAATATATTTTCAGTTTCAGACATACAGATACCAAATCTCCATTATTAATAGAAGTAATAATATATTTTCAGTTTCAGATACCAAATCTCCATTAGTAATAGAAGTAATAGTATAGTTTCAGTTTCAGACATAAATACCAAATCTACATTATTAATAGAAGTAATAATATAGTTTCAGACATGCAGATACCAAATCTCCATTATTAATAGAAGTAATAGTATAGTTTCAGCTTCAGACATACAGATACCAAATCTTCATTATTAATAGAAGTAATAGTATAGTTTCAGTTTCAGACATACAAATAACAAATCTCTATTATTAATAGAAGTAATAATATAGTTTCAGTTTCAGACATGCAGATACCAAATCTCAATTATTAATAGAAGTAATAGTATAGTTTCAGCTTCAGACATACAGATACCAAATCTCCATTAGTAATAGAAGTAATAGTATAGTTTTGAACAGACATATACCATTAGTAATAGAAGTCCAAACATAATGGAAATGGAACTAATGTACTGATTACACGTGCCGACTGTTAACATGGCTTGCTGTATTCACTAATTGGCTTAATAGTCTATCACACTTTCACTCCATCTCTGTGTAAAGTAGTAGGATAAACTAAACTCTCAAGCCTTGGTAGGGCAGCTAGTCTTGTGAAAAAGGAAAATTTCGAAATAACACCTCTGTAGTACTGGTAGACATAGAGAATTCTAACTGCCTCAGAATCATTTACCATGATAGAACAAGATAATTAGCTATGGAAGAGCAGTTGTTCTATGAGAAAACAATCCAGACCTCAAATTAACCGTGCTTCATCAGAAACTTGGTGTTGGTGAGATTATGGATGCCTTATGCGCCTGGCATCTCAGGTGGTTTGGTCATGTACAGCGTGTCGTCTCTTACAGCAACTTTATAACACACCTGGATATCCCAGGCACTAGGGAGCATGGTAGACAGAGGAAGACCTAGCTTGAGTGTGTAAGAAGTATTATTTACTCCTCTCCAGGAGTTAGGCACAAGGCCAGTTTTATCCTACTCCCACCAGTAAGATGTGACCCAAGGTCGGGTCGGAAAGTGGGGGTTGAAAAGCCAGCGCTCGAGAGGTGAGCACTCTGAACATCAAAAATTGCCTGGGCAGCCCCGTCGGCATTCCCCGGTAGGGGCGCCTCAAGCAGTAAGCAATTAACTTACTCCTCCCCAAAGAGGGGAGGCAAAGCCTGGGAGGGTGCACCTCCTAGAACTGCACAGGACAATCCCATAGACCGGCGTAAATCAAGCCCCGAAGGCCAAGACAATACCGGTCTATAGGGTGCATTATCCATCGGAACAGATACTACACTTTGATCTTAGCCAAAAGGCCAAGAATATTTGACTGCATGCAACATGGCCGATATAAACCTTTTGCATCGGATCACATGGAGAGCAGGCTTGGGAGTTGGTGTTATCCACCCTAGAGTCTTCCTGGACTCGAAGCACCCTAAATGCCAAAACCTGATGATAATGATGACATAGGCACTGCTGCATTTCCTATGCCTAATGAGATGCTCATGATGACAACAGCCATTGTCATGACCAATGCTGATCGCTTAGCAATTTGAATTGATAGGTAATATCATTTTTATTATTAAGAATACTTGAGTAATAAAACATAAGAATTTACAAGAGAATGTTGTGGTTTGCTTGAAGCATTATGCATAGTATATAGATAGATTTTAGGTTTTAGAGGGCTGTGACAATGCAAAGTTATACAGTGTCAAAGTTTTAACTGATATTTCAAGGGTATTACCTCCTTTTCAAGGTATCTTCATTTCAGAGCTGCGTGGATATCGTATGTCAGCTGGAAGTAGGTTTAATGTAAGGGAATGTAGTCTCACAGAAGTTACCGGAAGTGAGGTCATAGGGATAGGTTATGAGTTCAAATATTTATATTATTTGTTTATTTTTTGAAAATATATAAGAATTAATATTTTAAATAGATAGACTAATTTTCGTTACTTACAAAGCAAAGTCGAATTGTACTATCTACCCCCCCCCCCTATTATCTGGGTCGTACTATTTGCCTTCCTTTCTCTTCTTGTATCTGGGTCATATATCTGCTTTCTTTCCTATCCTCAGAAGAATTGTTATGTAAAAAAAAAAATGAAAGAAAAAATGCGACCTACAGTCGGTGCCAGTAGACATATAATTATGAACAAACCAATTGGTCGGTAGATATCCTTTCTTCTTTCAAAGTTGATATATATATATATATATATATATATATATATGTTACACCGGCCGTTCTTACACAGGAGAAACTACATCGGTTGTCACTATAAATAGTGCGAGTCACCAGAAGACAAAGCACAGTCTTGTAACTGTCTAGCCAAGAGCTAGTCACTTTCTTACTTTGTTAATACACTTGTTAAACCAACCCTCGACTTGACTTCCTTTATTTATTATTTACTGTGGGACAACTTCACAACAATATATATAAAAGAATTTCATTTTATTAAAAAAAAATGTTTATTAACTTTTTTATTTTTACTTATTTAAAGGTTCTAAAAGAAAAGGGTGCCTCATCAATCAATGCCTACGTCACCCATGCTGTTTTCCCCAAGGAATCCTGGAAAAATTTCCGGGACAGTGACGTCTTTGACAATATTTGGATAACGGATTCCATCCCACATGCTCGGACTTTGTGTCAGTACAAGCCATTCAAACTGCTCTCGCTGTGTGACGTCATTGCCGATTGTCTTCTTGGTTATGACCTGCTGCCTTAATTTTTTTTTTTACAAAATAAGAAAATCAAATGAAAAAATAATCAAGAAAAATGATTTTAAATGAATCCTCAGCAAAGGTCTAGAATAATTAATAGGTAAAAACTCGTAAAACAAAAAATAAAAACAACAATTAATTCATAGCAAATGCAGTAGACTTAAATTCTACCGACCTGTATACTTTTAATGTGCGGAAACTGTGAGAACTCTTATTTCAGAATTTCATTTCAATATGTGTGTGTCTTATCGACACCTGAAAACCACAATGGTGCCCGAGATGATGGCTTAACTTCTGTTTATTTCCTGCTGAAAAGATAGTAAAACAAAAAATAACTCACATTACCATTAACCCTAAGTCCGAGTGGCAAGTCCCTCTTAAAAAACCTTCATAAAACCACACTGAACCAAAGACACACAAACATTGAAATAAAATTTTAAAATGAAAAAAATCTTAGTTTCCACACGTTAAAAGTATACAGATCGGTAGAGAATTTAATTTTACTGCCTTTGCTATAAATTATTTGTTGTTTGTTTTTGTTTACGAGTTTCAACTGTTAACTATTCTGTACTTTACCATAATCTTCTTTTACTCTTCTAGAAGTTCATATAACACAAAAGAATTTTAAAATTGGTAAAAAAATAAGAAAAAACGAATCCATTTTATCTTTTAGTGAATATTTAAAAGGCAAAAAACATTCATTTTGAAATCCTGATAAGAATGTCATTATTTTATATTTTAAAAATTTATAATTCCTCCATGACCTTGAAAATTTTATTTGAAATTTAGTTATTTCATAGGATATTTTTTTTAAGAATCAGTTTGACTAAAAACCGATTCAAAAGACGTGAATGAAAAAAGAATAGTGTTTGTAAATTACGTCAAATATACCTCATTACAAGATTTGTTAGTATGTAGTACGTAGTATGTGAGTACGTAGTCATAAAGTGTAATAAAGAAATAGTATTTTCTCTAAATTATGACAAAGGCACTCTTTAAAAAAATGGCATTTGATTTACATTAAGATAAAACCCCATATGCATTTTTATTGTTATTAAACAAAAAAAAAAAAGACGAGAAATTATTTTAAACGGATCTTCTCCATTTTATTCCCAGAGAAATTTTCCAAAAGGAAAGTATTTACACCAGATAAAACTGTACTTAAAACGAGTATTTATATAAAACACTCCGGTCATAAGTTAAGTATCTCTGATTTATGATAGGATTAAGAACAGTCTTAAAAATATATTCATTATAATTTTCTTGTTAAACCTGGTGGAGGTATGTACTCTGAGTAGCATACAAGTTCATGAGTCAATATTCTTTATAGATCTTCCTTTTGTATTTATTAAAGTCTAATGTATTAGACTTGGTGCCTAGAACTGATTAAAATCATGCTGAATTAATTATTAATGATTTTCTAAGTTTGATTTTTACTGTGGAGATTTTAATGGAGGTATACCCTCTACTAAATCGCATTCTGGAAAAATTGGACCAAATTTAAGCAAATTATGAACTGACATTTATGTGTGTAAGATTATCTGAACGTGTTTAACATAAATTAAATGCATTCTTTTCAGTTAAATTTTTGTTTAAAAATTTTTATTTTAAGCAACTTTTAAGTTGCTTAAAATAAAAATTTTGAAAAAAGATATACAAGCAGATTTACCCGGCGTTTCCTGGGAAGCAAATATTTTCAATATAACTAATAACATCTGGAAAAGGTATGAATCTCCCCATTCCTCCTATTTATGAGTTAAATAGCAACTATTGTTTTTCTAACGATTCATTTAGAAAATTAAAACATTTGTTTAGAAAAATGGTTCCCAGTATTGAATGACTGTGAACACACACATTTTTGCTTTTTATATATACTAGAATTAAGCACCCTATGGGCCCAAATTCTATTATATATTAAATATTAAATTGTTTTTATCGCCAATGCGTAGTTAAAGCAAAATAAATTCTTTTGGACTATTAAGATAAGTTTTAACGCTATTGATAATGTTTACCCATTCATTTATTTATTTTTTTATTATCGCTTATGTTTAAATTCATGTTTTGTAAACATGACGTAAATCATAAATCTATGACGTCACATCAAAGCTAAAATTATTTTGTTATGGTAATGTTTTAAGCTATATTTATAAGAAGGTCCAAATAGCTCAGTATGTAGAACCTCAAACTGAAGATCTCAAGGTTTTGGTTTCGATTTCCGGTCATGGCATCTACTTTATTTGTTGGGAATTTATTATTTACTATATATATATATATATATATACAGGGTGGGCCAAAATAAGGGTCCTATCTTTAAATTTGAATAACTTGAATTTGAATAACTTCCACAAAATAAAAGTTAAACTCACCAAACTTTATGTGTGTGTAGATTGACCCTTCCGAGATTTTTTGAAATAAACAAAACAAATTTTAGCCGAAAAACACTTCTTAAAACTTACAAAAACTAAAGTATTGTTTTTTACACTGTTTTGAGTTTTTTAAGCAAAAATAATGTTTTCTAAATGAGGGTACGTTCCTTAGGGCTAATACGGCTCATGCTTGCTTCGGAAGGGGTCCTTTACTTATTCTAAAAAAAAAAAAAAAAAAATCAATAAATAAAAAAGTTATGAATTTTTAAAAATAGGACCCTTATTTTTGCCCACCCTGTATATATATATATATATATATAGCTTCATATCCTTAATCCATGGATTAAGAATATGAAGCTCCTTGCTCTGAACTTCTGATGTTCTAATAATTATTGTATCTTTACAATTTTTTATTCTCATCTTTCATCTCTAAAATTGATTGCTCTATTCAATATATATATTATATTATCACGATAGATTATTATTAAACGATAATTCAATTATCGTTAATTTAATTCAACATTTAAATATATATATATATATATATATATATATATATATATATGTTGATAATGAGTACTGATTGTAATTTAGGCTTTGATCGCCTAGTTTTTCATGTTTTTTTTTTTTTCGTTTTTGCTTTGTTTTGTAAAATTAGCACTGAAGATAGCCACACAAAGAAATAAATGCACAGGAGCATTTTACAAATATATTGGTGTTTGCCGAAACAATTGTATGCTGAATAAAAAAATAAGTTTTATGAAATGACATGAATCTGTCCTTTATAACATTGAAATGGTATAACATTAAATGAAAAATATTGAATATAGCATAGCTCTGGTCTTACACTATTGAGCTATTATAATTACTTGATGTTATAAAATTTATATTTGAATAGAAAAAATTCTAAATATAAATAAAAAAAAAATACACACACACACACACACACACACACACACACACCCCCCCACATATATATATATATATATATATATATATATATATATATATATATATATATATATAAGAGGATTTAATGAATTAGAACATTCTAATTGTTCAAAGAATTAGAACATCAAGTCTAGTATGGTGTACGGTCGTTGCCAAAACATTCTGGAAATACTTTATTTTATTTTAAAATTTTTTTAAAATCAACAAAGCTACTCCAAAACGTCACTTCATCAGCGCGTTTAGCAGCACGTCTTACAGAAATTCAAGGAAAAAGATAACAAGTTCGTCTTAGAGGAACATCTATTGACAGAAGGAGCCACATAGACAAATATTGGAAAAAGAATAAGTTACAAATAAATAATAAAAATATAAACTGATAATAATAATAATAAAACATTATAAACATTGTAAAGATTATAAAGATCAAATGAAAATAAAAATAAGAACAAAAATAAAGAATAAAAATAAAATATAATATAAAAAATAATAATAGAATATATAAAGGAAAAATAAAATAAAAGGATAAGAAATAAATAAAATATAAAATAAAAATATACAAAATATAAAAAAATAAAAAATATATAAAATAAAGAATGAAGTATAAAAGAGTAAAATAAAAAAAATAAAAAATAAAATAAAATAAAATATAAAAAATAAAAGTAAGTATAATAGAAATATAAAGGAATAAAAATATATATATAAATATATACATATATATATGTATGTATGTATATACATATATATATATACAAGAATATATAAAAAAAATTAATAAAATTATAACTAAGTAAATAAAAATTGTTTAATAATACAGAATAAAGGTAAAAATTAGAAATAATAAAGGTAAAATTATATATATATATATTGAAAGAATACCAGGTATAAGGAATATGTATAGCATTAGTTTTTAATTTTTATTTTTTTTTTCTATATTGGGATGAAGGGGAGTAGGGTGTGGTCTAGGGGCACACCACCTAAATGGTAAAGTTTACAAAAAAAATAAATAACGTGCCCATGTTACTCATTGTGTTGCATTACCCATAATTCCTAATGATAATTTCGTTAGTTTAGGAGTTTACCCTGCATATTCACATGCACACCAGTCCAATTAATATATATATATAGAATGATATAACTCAAAATTTGATGTAGAACAATTCTTTTCTTTATTAAATCTTTTGTATTTTGTTTATTTTAAAAGTTTTTTTGAGGAGGGGGGGGTCGAGTTTGTAAGCAGGCCTTTCTAATTGTAAAGATTACAAAAGATAATGTACCCATTTTACTCACCGTGTTGCCTAAAATATATATTCCATGATTCATAATAATTGATGCATTAGTTTAGTAGTTAATCCTGTACATAGAAATATATAAACATATATGCATACCTAACTTACCTAACTTAAATAAGGCAAAGCTGTGTGTGTGTGTGTCCAGTCATTTAATACTGGGAATCATTTTTCTAATCAGATATTAAAATAAAATACTGTAATATTCATTCCTTTAGTGCATGCGATGTCAGAAAAAGGGTTCCTTTCTTTTATTCTTACTAGTAGTTGTTCTAAAAACAACACTGAAACTAGGATAAGCATTCAGTCAGCTTCTGATGTCTTTTTTTCTTTCTTGCTATTATTTTAAAGCAGTTGCCTGAGAGAGAGAGGCGGTCAGTTGGGAGAGCGTTGTATTCAAAAAGTAACATAAAGTTTAAGAAGAAAAGATTCCATACACACTTTATTCAATAATCACTAACACTTCGGAGTTAGTTCATACCAAAATCAGACCGGCAAAGTCTCTGCCATTTTTGAAGATGGCTTGTTCTCTGCGCAATTCTAAGAAGTCCACCTTCCCAGGCTTTGCCTTCTCGCCCTTTGAGAAGGGGTTAGTTTATTGCTAATCGCTTTCCAGGCAATTTTTGTTCGGCCAGAATGCTCTTCCTCTAGCTTTTCAAATCCCACTTTCCTGACCTTGTGTCTAATCTTCTCGCCGTAGGAGGGACATAAATAAAAAAAAAACTCTTCTATTTTGTTATCTACTCTCCCGAGCAACGCCAGGTTTTCCTGCTAGTATTCTAATAGTCTATGATTACTGGAATATCCATGACAAAAGTTGGACTAATTAAAAAAAAAAAAGAGTGCTGTTTTCATGATAGTGTCTTTGCGAAGAAACCCTCCAAATCGCTAAATCCTTTCAAAAGTATTGTCCACATCTTGACCAAACATTGAAGGCCCCATCAGAAAACAATAAATTTTATTCATATAAAAAAGTTTATTCAAGATTCGTAAAATTTATATATATTTTTTTTCCTTTTTGTTTCGAAAGAGAATCCATATTGTATTTGAAATCTGTTTGCATAGAAATGAAAAAAGAAAACACCAATGCCTAAAATACTGTTGCCTTTTTTTTTTTTTTTTCATTTGATTAAAATTTATAGAATTCAGTAAATCTTTTGTCTTTTCACAAATAAATTTCAAATGCAGCTTTCTTTTTTTTTTTTTTTTTTTTTACTAAAGTACATCTCTCATTTACTCGTAAGATTTAAAAAAAATACGAAAATAAGACTTTTTTTATTTTTTAAATGTCTTATTTGAAAAAAAAAAAATACTTCGAAAACTATGTAAATTTTTACTACTGTATTCGTGTGCAAAAGTCTTGCCTCACCCTGAACTATAATCTATATAATAATACGTTAAGGCAATTTTATATTCATATGTACGTTATCACCTTTGACTCTTTTTTTTAATGATGAGATCACCAAAGATGTAAGGCAAAAAAAAGTAATTAAAATTTTTTTATCTGGTGTTGCTATTGTGTTGAACGTGAAACTCTGACTAAGTACACTTTCTTGGTCTTCAGGATTGGTTCTGTCCAAAGATGGTAAAATAATATTGTGGGGTCTGCATTCGTGCCGGATGTCCATTGTATTGAAATATGTCACAAACTCCAACAAGGGTTTTGGAGATTGACCCCCCCCCTCTAAGCAGATATATTCTAAAACTGCATTAGCCAGTGTACTGAGATAAGTGTTTCATTTTGAATAAAGGTGGTACAATAATATTGCGTGGGTCTATGTTCACACCGGACGCTCATAGAATTCACGCTACCAATATACAGCAGCTGAAAGATACAACTGCGGAATTTTCATGGGTCCCACTAGAACATCTTCAGTAGTTTATTTCTAAATTAATGTTTTGCCCCCTTTGTTCCACAGATCATATAAACATGGTTTTTCATCCGGTTTAAAATCAGAGAGTAAAGTATGTGCTGACGTACGAAAATGCAAGTGTCTCAGGCATTATCTGTAAATCGAAAACAAAGTCAAAAAATTTATCAATTTGCTGGAAAGTTATTGTCGACGCAAATTTGAAAAACTAGATCAACCAAAAAAACAATTTGGTGCTTGTACAGATAGTCACCTATGGCAGACAATATTGGCTCGGTAAAATCTGGTAACCAGTATGACAACAACCAAAAGGCGACAACAAAATGAGAACACTATTCAAGAAACAGAAAATGAAAAACACTTTTTTTTAAATGATTTTTTTTGAGAAACTGTATTGTTGCAATTTATTGTTTTAATATTTGTGTTTATTTTTATTCATTTATTAGATTTGTAATTGTTTTTTTTTTTTGTTTCTTTTTTTTTGTTATAATTATTTACACTAGCAGAAATTCCATGGTGCTTTTTACATCAATTTGTATTATTTACTGTTAATAATAATATTATTTCTTTTGAAATAAATGATTTTCCGGGTCGATACTATTAAGAAAAAAAAAATGACTCTTTCTTCTTACCATAAAAATAATTGTTATTGTCGGCTAAATGTTCTTTAAATAAATAAAAACGAATCTGTCTCTTCTTTGTTTCTTTATTTAAAATTATAGCAATTAAATTCTATTTAAAACAATAAATATTCTCTGTCTTCTTACCATAAAAATAATTGTCAGCTGAATATTCTTCAAATCACTTTTTGAAATGTATTTATTTATAATTGTTTCTGTTTTAGTCATATAACTTGATTTTGGAACAATTCATTTTAAAATGGGTAAAGTTGGAATTTTTTACTTGAACGACATATTAATCACCATCTTTGCTAATCGGACGATCTAATTTTTTTTAAATGTGTGTGAAAGGTGATAACGTATGTACGAACATTGAAATGGCTAACCATATCATTTACATTGATTTTTAATCAATTTTTTTTTTCTGTTATTAATAGTTATTGGTTTGATTTGGAAAGGGGGTATAATGTAGATATTTGAGATAGAACGAAGATGAGGGGGTCGGTCTCAAATTTAGAGAAGAAAAACAGACATAAAAAAAGTGTGTGGAACAAATAGTGGTCGACACATACTTGACCAAATTTATGTGGCGGCAGAAATTTGTGACTGACCCATTTGTTTCCATTCTATTAAAGACCCCACATTATACCTTTTCCAAATCTAAACAATACTAATTACTGAAAAAAAAAAAATAACAATACAAAACAATAAAATTCAACAATGTAAATAAATCAGTAAATGTTTTTTCGTTTTCCGTTTCTTGAATGTTGTTTCATTTTGTGTTGCTGCCTTTCGGCTGTTGTTTTTATTTTATTGAGCCAATATTGGCAACCAGGGGTTTTTACCCCGCCTAATAAAACCTGTATTGTTCGGGCCTTTGGGTGTGGATTTACGCCGGTCTATTGGGGGTTGCCAGTCCTGTGCAGTTCTAGGAGGTGCACCCTCACAGGCTTCGCCTCCCCTCTTTGGGGAGGAGTAAGTTTATTACTTACTGTCTGAGGCGCCTCTACCGGGGAATGCCGACGGGGCTGCCCAGGCAATTTTTAAATGGCCAGAGTGCTCACCTTTCGAGCGCTGGCTTATCTAATCCCACTTTCCCGACCTTGTGTCACATCTTACCTTGTGGGTGGTAGATAAATAACTGGCTGCCATAAGTTACGATCTATACAAGTGTTGAAACACCCGTTCCTTTGGGGGACCCGGTAGCATCAAACAAAACACAACGATAGAGACAAGGACGTGCTCGAGAAACTCTGTTTCTTTATTCTTCATCACCAGCTGGTGTAAGTTGGGTATACACATATATATAATTAAATATTTCTTTGTTAGCAAAAGTCCTTTGGCATTATTGTTCTTTCTCTTGTCTTACGAAGAAACCTCTTTCTTTACCTTGACGGCGGTTGATTTTCAACTCTACCCAACGTAGGTTATTTTCACGAAAATCAGGCAGAGTGATTTACCTTGCCACCTAGAGGAGAAACACGACAATACGTCCTGTAGCAGTCTGCTCCCGGAATCTAGGGAAGGCTTGTGATCGCCATGCCAGTTGTTTACGGCAGTTTGGCCGTGGTGGGGGTACCTCTCTTCGGGGCTGACCCATGACAAGTTTTTCTCTATATCCTGCCAACTCGATCTCTGCTACGTAAGCGCTCCTTCTTCCTCTGTTTAAAACCGCCGTTTTAATTTCTGACTTTGCACTTCGGATGCCTTCTTTTTCTGGCCTTGTGCACCTGACTCTTTTGAAGGTTATCGAGTTGTTTTTTTTTTATGACGTCATACTCCGAAATGAACTCGTCGACCTCACACACCTGGGCTCGTTCAAAGGTCACTGATTCATTTTCGTTGTTCTTTTAGCCTAATTGACAATCTATCTAGTCTTCGGCTTTTCTTCATTATTGCGGGGTCATGCCCTTTAGCCTCCCCGTGACGTCTTATGCGTTATTACTCAACATGTGTGCATCATTATTTTACACATGCACCTATTTTTTTGGAACAAGTTGCCAGATTAAGAACAGCAAAAAATGTAGAAAATTCTAAGGTGGAATTAAATTAATGCAGAAATTATGGTAGAAAAATGAATTAAGGGACAATTTGGGGAATTATCGTATGAAATATTTCAGAGAATTTCATCTGTAAATTGATGGTGTAGTGTAACTGTCCGAACAACAATATTTTTTTAAAGACTAAGTTAAGAAAGTAGTTAAAAAGGGAGACGAACAAAGGAGGCCTGACAAACAAATATTTTAACATAATCAGTGTTAATGAATTATTAATTAACTTCTAATTTATTTATTTATTTATTTTTTTATGTAAATCGCTCCAGACAAGGCATGAAGCCACTTGATGTAAGGAGCTAACAAGAACAAATATGATTATCGCAAAGACAGAAGATGCCTATTGACCGTAGTCTTGAAAAGACCAAGATTATAGGTAGGAGGAAAACAGTCAGCAGGAAGAGAGTTCCACAAGCCTGCGGTTCTTGGAAAGAAACTGTATTACAATGAGATATCAAAACAGCGAATTGACGGAGACCACTAGACCAACGAGTCAAACGAGCTGGAACAAAAGAAGCGGGGGAATAAATCATATAACTCTGAAGAACACATGCCATAATAGTACTTATAGAAAAGACTGAGACTAGCAACATCACGTCTGTGTGAGAGGGGGTGTAGAGAAGAAGAAAGGGTAGGGCCAATCAAATTACAGATCTTATCAAGAACCCTCAAATGGGACAGAGATTCACCAGCCCAAATATGACAACAGTACTCCATACATGGTCTGATTGTAGATTTGTAGAGATAGAGAATAGCCTCAGGTGTAAGAAAGTGTTTGGAGTGATAGAGAGAACCGACTTTATGAGAAACAGAAAGAGCAATGGATCTAATGTATGAACTCATGTCTAAAAAAAGAAAGACGAATGAAGATGGTGGGAATGTTTGAGAATATGGACCAGATAAAAATAGCTAAAACCTTTGAATATCAAGACGTGCAGTTTCTCCAATTCTTTACAAGTTCTTAAAGATGTATCGGATCAAAGATGGTGTGATCGGTTTCAAAATCTACAGAAAATCCACCAAATCTCATTGTGGGACAAATATGCTATAATCTGCTCAAATCAGATCTCTTTTTTGATTCATTAAAACTTGACTTTGACTAATGTGCATACTCCAGAGAGCTTCGCCACATGCTTGAAAACTAAATTCTGCCACTTATCTCGGTCTTGAGTCAGTCTTTCAGCTGCCAGTATGAACCCTTATTTTGTCACCCCATCTCTTTGGTGGTCGTCCTCTTAGTCTTTCTTGAATGAAATTTACTTGTATATGCTTTCTTTAAATAGCTGGAGTCTGGTAGCCGGGAAACAAGTCCGAACCACGTTAATCGCTTTTTTTTCTTCGAATAACGTTGTTAAAGGATCTGTTAATAGTAAGCCTCTTTCTGATCCCTACATTTCTTCATCTATTTCACAAATGTACTCCAAGGATAGAAACATTAATATCACCTGACTGAATATTAACACAGTGACAAAAAAAAAAAAGATGCCACTCTGTGCAGCGGTTACACACATCTCTTCCGGTTCTCAAATAAATAGAGAAAATTGGATTAAACAACCAGTGGTGATCGTCCTCTCATGAAAAAGAGATCAACACAAAATGGCCTAGTCATGATCTGATTTTCACTAAATAAATAACGCTTTTTGACTAAATTCAGTTCTCTCTAGCCCTGACCAAGAAGCTGTTGACAAATCTCACTCAGCCAACAAGCAGCCAACCGCACATTCATGGATTTCCTTGTTTAGCCACATCCTCTTGCCAGGCAGATCGGCGCATCTTCATTAAAAAGGGATCCATTGTGTATTATTGTATATATTTTTGATACATTCAATCTTTTTTAACCAAAATCGTGTCCACTTTTCTTTGCTTCATCGACAATGCGTTATTGTCATTCTTCACTCTATCACAACTATATGCAGTATATAACAAATACAACGTTCAATTCGGTGTCAGTAGACAAAGTTAAGCGCATTCTTTGAAAAAATGCATCGATGAAGTGCAGAAAATTCATCAACGCATTTTTTCAAAGAATACATTTAAAAATGTTTTTCAAAGAATGCTACTAAAATTTTTCAAAGAATGCTATTTAAAAAATTTTTTTTAGCTAATTCTAAAAGAAATTCATAGCAAAATTCCTTTTACAATCGTTTCAAAACCAATTTATCAAGAACGCATATTATAAACAAAACAAGATTCTGATTTACCACTTTTACTTTCTTCATACAAAAGGCCAAACAGTAAAATCAGAATAAATTTAAAACTTCACACACACACACATACATATATATATGAGAGTTTGAATTACCTACTGGACATCATCCTCGAATGTCTTCAGTCTCTCTGTAAAAGGGTTTGTGAGGACAACCTGGAATGAGGATACTTCCCCCTGCAAGTAAACCCTGACCAAATATTCAAAATAACATAGTATTTGAAGCCGAAATAAGATCTCCTCGACATGGCTATACACTGGCTTGTACGAGGAAAGGTGCACCTTCTTCAATTGATGTTACTTCAAGTAACAGAATTTAGCTGGATATTCCACCAGACTAGATTAATTCTTGTCCTGGAATCCTGTAGGACCAAGAAACCACAAGAAAGATATACTATAACATAGTAAACTGGTCAATTGGTGAGAGGAAAATTAATGTTCTTAACTTCTTTACTAACTCAACATTTGAGAGGAAAAGGAGAACTTTAATGGAATATTCGAATATCTATGTATCTCATACAGAGATCAAGTGGAAAAAAATATGGATGAAGTGTAGTAAAAAAGAAAAATTTCTTTAACCAGAATCGCAGTGCCGCAATATATTGCATTGTTTCAGTGCGTTTTTTCCATTTCTTTTCCTCCCCCCCCCTCTTTTCCCATTTTAACGTCTCTTCGTATGCGCGTTTTATTATTCTTTCTGTTTTCAAATTGTTTAACGCGTGCCAATTACGTCTCTGTGTTCTTTTTTTTCCTATGTTATTACCGTTATCGAATAAATTTAAAATCTTCACTTTTTCTGAAGACGTTTGTTGATCCGAACGAAACCAGTAAAATCACTCGTTTCTTGATGCTTTTTTCCTGTATTTAAATTTTTTTTTTCCGTTTGTCTCTTTTAATACATCTTGTCTTTCACAGCATTTCATTTTTATGATATGTCGTGGATGTTATCCTCATATATATATATATATATATATATATAGATTTAGATTTTTCACTTATAAAATAGATCATTCAGTGAAGACCGGGGTTGTTCCAATAAAAAACAAGCTCGATGATACTCGATTACAGAGTACAGAGCATTTATATGTGATTTTATGAAGGCTTACCAAAGCATTCCTTTCAGGGCACCATTTTTTTCCTCTTCTCTTCTTAAGTGACCTCAACTATTACAACGCCACATTGTGTTTTGTCGGCAGTTGAAACCAGTATTCCAGACATTTAATTTCCCTGATGATCTGCCAAGCAAGTAACTGCTTGGTAGTGAAACACGTGTAGGAAAAAACATTTAATTTGAATAAATAGTATTTGTAAGAAAAAATATCTTTAATGGTGATCATTGGTGCCCTGAAAGGAATGCTTTGGTAAGCCTTCATAAAATCACATATATATATATACATATATATATATATATATATATATACAGGGTGGGCCAAAATAAGGGTCCTATCTTTAAATTTGAATAACTTGAATTTGAATAACTTCCACAAAATAAAAGTTAAACTCACCAAACTTTATGTGTGTGTAGACTGACCCTTCCGAGATTTTTTGAAATAAACAAAACAAATTTTAGCCGAAAAACACTTCTTAAAACTTACAAAAACTAAAGTATTGTTTTTTACACTGTTTTGAGTTTTTTAAGCAAAAATAATGTTTTCTAAATGAGGGTACGTTCCTTAGGGCTAATACGGCTCATGCTTGCTTCGGAAGGGGTCCTTTACTTATTCTAAAAAAAAATTTTTTTTAAATCAATAAATAAAAAAGTTATGAATTTTTAAAAATAGGACCCTTATTTTTGCCCACCCTGTATATATATATTGTTACATATAATCGATGACCAAATGCTTTATTGCATTATAAAATCAGTGTGGTGCAACTGGGACCAAGAATTTAATCCCGTTAAAAAAAAATTACTCAGATTTGAATATTTATGTATATGGCAAAAAAACAGCGACTGATGGCAAACATACTGGTTTAACATAAATGCGATTTATTCAAATAACAAATGGAAGAAATAATATAAAATAAACAGGATTTTTTGTAGAAAATGGGTGTGAGCGTGTATGTGTTATTTTATATATAATAATAAAATAAAACTTAGCTGGGCTGGCATCAATTTAAAAACAAAAAGGAAGGTGGAAGCTCGTATGTCTTTTCTCTTCCCCCCCTTTTTTTTCTTTTATCTCTCCCTTTTCTCCTTATTTTTGTCTCTTCTCTCTATATATTTATTTGTGTCACACATAGGCTCTTGCTTGCTCAACTTGAATTATCACATGATGTGAGTTCCCTTCCTTTTAGGAAAGGAAATTAAAAAATAATCTTGAGATTACTTTTGAATTTCCTTTCCTAAAAATAAATAATTTCTCGGTTCCGGTCTATTCTTTCCTCTATTGCTCTGTGAATTCTCTTTCTGGAAATCCAATTTATCTGCGATGAAAAATTAGTCAGAGTCTTTCTTCGGACGCTTTTGGCTTTGTTGAAATTCAGTAATTGGCTGAAGTACATTTTTTTAAACGTAAAAGAGTCGATTTCCGTCAACATAACCTCCATTTTTTTCTATTATTTGGCTGAGATCCGATTTTGCGTCTTTCTCTCAACCTGTTTTCATCCGCACCATTTCTTGCCAATTGTGGATCCTTTTTTCAGTAACGTAAATGATGATTGTTTGATTTGTTTGAAACTGAAAAATTCCATTTTGCGATAATGGTGGATGAGTTATACATTGTTAGAACTTTGACCTGAAACGATTTTAATGTTTTCTTAAAAACGAATGTAGACAGGATGGTAATTAGAAGATAGGGCTTACATGGATTAAAGAAAGCTTTTTTGTCTCCTTCCATTCCACTCACTAATTACCTTTCTCGAAATGTTTACTTTACAACTGGTTGGAACTGGTTTCATTGAATCGGCAGCTGTATTTTATTTCAAAAAACGTATACAAAATTCATGTTTATTACACATCACTAGAACTTATCCAAGTAAAATATCTGTCTTCGCATTTTGCAGGCTCCAGGTTGGGAACCACACAATGAAGTGAAATTGATCTCTTATATTCCTACTTATTCCACATCACCATCTTAATTACATCTAAATTACTGATGCTTATAGAATAATGTTCATGTTAATGGGTGACATCATCTTGTGCATAAGATTTATTTTGAATTGTTTTAAAAATGAGAAATCTTTACATTAATAACGGCTATTTTTGGTCTGCACCTTCTGAATTTTGCAAAATTTTCAAAATGTTTGATTGTTTAGTGTTATTTATGTATAAATGAACACAAAAAGATACTATTCGCATGAATCTAAAATTTTCACCCATTACGTCTCACCCCCATTAATAAAATTGTGTGACTACTTCTCGTGTGTCTGTGTGTGTTTCTTGCATTACACATTATTTTTTTTATTAGCGAGACTCGTGGAAATTCCACAATTGTATCCTTCATCTGTTGTATATTGCTGTCATGCTTAAAAATATTTCCATTCTATAGATGTCCGGTGCGAACACAGACCCCACAGTATTATTGTAACATCTTTGGACAGAACAGAAATTCCACTTTAACCCTAACCCTAACACTTTAACCCTAACCCTAACTCTAGCCCGAAAGCCAAGAAAGAGTTTCAGGTTTAACACAACACCAACATCACATGAAATGAAAACAACTTTTTTTTTCATTGCATCTTCAGCGATATGACTATTCCATCTTTTAAAAAAGGGTGGAGGGTGATAACGTACATATGAACACGAAATTGCCATAAAATATATTGATTTGCTATTAATCAATTATTTATTAAAATAAAAAAGATAATAGCGTATAATACTTAAATGAACTTAAAAAAAACTCCTATTAAAAATATAATTGAATAATCAAATGAAATCTACCAGAATGCATTTCCGTTTCTTCATCTCGAACATAATACTTTTTATTTTTTGTATAGACTTTATTTTGTTAAACGTTTTTATTTATGTATATCTGTTTTTATTGATTAACAGATTTGATGTAAGACTTTTTATTTGGAAATGTTTTTTGATTAGATATTTTGCATTTATTTATAAACTAGAAAAGAACTGATGACTGCCTGGATGGAGGGAATGGCATAACAGTACGGAATTTATGTTAGACCTATAAATTTATAATGGAAGGAACCTACTTCCCCTCAAAGGTAGATGAGTTTATTTGACCTACACCCAATCTCGTAAGAATTGTGGTATTTCTTTGTAAAGAACCCTGTCATAAAAAAACAACTTTTTTAATCGTCTGATCTTTTGGGAGGGAAGGACACCGATTGTTATAAACATTTAGAATCTCAGTGCATTTCCATAAAAGCAATCATTTTTATTTAAAAAAATTATTTTATTCTAATTTTTACTTAGTATTACAGGAGTCAGCCATGTTGTTTGCTGCTGTGTTAGACTGCATCAGCAGTGAATGCTTACTATTTTGATGTGCTTTAGTGAAAATATTTTTCACCGCTTCAAGAACTTGATTCTCGGGACTTCTTTAATTTGAGAAATGAGAAAATGATCATAAAAGTTTATTTCTCATTTTGAGAGCTACCATTTTTGTACAAGATTCGAGTTGAATGGAATAATAACATCTGAAGAGGGGATTTTTTCCCGAAATATTATGATATACAGGCTCAACAATTACATCTACAGTCAGTAAAATGACACTGAAGGCAATAAAAATAAAACTTATTAATTTACCTTTCTTTATAAGTTTAAATAAAGCCAAGGAACTTATTTTCACCTTCATCTTGTCTATCTACCGGGCATACTTCTGCACTTCTATCAATTGTTTATTTATTACTTTTCGCATTTGATTTTATGAACATATTTTCTCATTTATTTAAACATTTTAACGTTTTTTTTTTTTCATGATAATTTTATTTTCCTCATTTCCCAAACTTCACAATTTCCAAATTTAAAGAAGCTGTGAAAATGAAGTTCAACTCATCAAAATGTTATGTACTGCCGTAGTCTAATCAATAGCAAACAATATGGCTGGCATTTGTGATACCATTATGTATTAAGTGAAATTTAAAATTCAAATCAAATTTTTTAGATAATAATTGACGATTTGTATTCTTACGATTATTCAGACTACTGTTCTCATCTTGGGTGTAATTCTCACACCGTTTTGGTCGATGTAACCTCTGCAAGGACCCATGGTACAATGAATAAACGTGCGAGTAATAATCAGTTCCAAGTGACAGTCTTCTGGAAGTTGAAGGCTCAATCCTCAATACAGGCGGTACTAAGAATATAATTATAAATTACTAAATGGCTGATGGAATGAGAGCAAGCTACCGCTGTAAATTAAATAAAGGGTTCCGTTCGGAATCTTGTTCGGAATTCCGTACAGAATCCAGAGTTTGACAAGACGCACCTGAAGAAGGTTGGAGGTTACATCAGCCGAAACGTTGTGAGAATACCATGCAAGATGAGAACAGTAGTCTGAATAATACAAATAATAAAAACATATTTTTTATTAGATCACTGACTGACGAACAGTGTTCATGTATTGATATTTTTCCGAATTTTCAGAATTTATGACTGTTAGAGTACGCTCCCCCTTAAGGCGCCTTTTTTCAGGTGGTTTTATTGTAAAGAAGTGCTAAAACGTGTTCTGCGTTTTTTTTTAAATAATTCATTTATTTTATTCATTTATTTTTTAAACTTTTTTTTATGGAAATCGCTCCAGACACTGCATGAAGCCACTTGATGTAAGGAGCTAAAAAAAAAAATACTACTTCAAGGTCAAAAACTAGCCAACGATAAGTATTAGATGGATAGATTCCGACCCAGAAAACAGCAATTCTTCCCTCTTTGTCAGAAACACCGTTCATGGAATGTGAGGACTAAAGGACGAAATAAGGGAGGCGAGAGTTACGAGGCTGCCGAAAGTAAACCGAGAAGTGAATCTTCATAGAATATATAAATGATTCATATAAAGTCTTTGTGTAATAGTGGTTAATAGTCGCATAACAATCACAATCATTGAATGATGAATACATCATCCCAAAAGAACCCGTAACTCTGCCTTTGAATAATAAATCAACTGGAAAACAACTTCACTTCCGTTGCCGGATAAATTTAGGGGTAGTAAATCATAGAAATGTTTTTGCTAAAATTGTCTTCATCTTTGGGCACCTCATAAGAGTCAAACGAATATATTTTTAGATTAAAAAATAAAATGAACATAAAATATATTCCTGTCGTGTGTATAAAGAGTGACACTGCTGACATCGTAGTTTGAACTTGAATCTCAGATAATAAAATGGACGATCGCCATTTGTTATAAATAGAGATACCATGCAACTACCTATGGCTGTTTGGCCTCTTGGCCAGGATCAAAGTGTAGTATATATTCCGATGAATACTACACCCTATAGACCGGTATCATCTTGGCCTTCGGGCTTGATTCCGTGGGTTTGTCCTGTGCAGTTCTAGGAGGTCCACCCTCCCAGGCTTTGCCTCCCCTCTTTGGGGTGGAGTAAGTTTATCACTTACTGCCTGAGACGCCCCTACCGGGGAATGCCAACGGGGCTGCCCAGGCATTTTTTGTAGGCCAGAGTGCTCACCTTCTCGGGCGCTGGCTTTTATAATCTCACTTTCCCAACCTTGTGTCACATCTTACCTTGTGGGAGGAAGATAAATAAAATAGATACGTTTCGGAACTTCTTGGTCTTTTGGCCAAGATCAAAGTGTAGTATCTGTTCCGATGGATACTACACCCTATAGACCGGTGTCGTCTTGTCCTTCGGGGCTTGATTCCGCCGGTCTGTGGGTTTGTCCTGTGCAGTTCTAGGAGGTCCACCCTCCCAGGCTTTACCTTCTCACCCTTTGAGAAGGGGTTAGTTTATTGCTTATCGCCTGAGGCGCCCCTACTGGGGAATGCCGACAGGGCTGCCCAGGCATTTTTGAGGGTCACAAGTGCTCTTCCTCTAGGGTGCTGACTTATCAATTCCCACTTTCCGACCTTGTGTTACATTTTACTTTGTGGGAGGTAGATAAATACCTGTTCATTACGGTTTTGATTATTGTGTTACTGTTAAGCAAGTTATTAAAGTTGGGTGTCACCTGTTCCAGGAGGATTCTGTAGAATTAGTAACCCATAGCAATTATAAATTAGTAACCCATAGCAATTATAAATTAGTAACCCATAGCAATTATAAATTAGTAACCCATAGCAATTATAAATTAGTAACCCATAGCAATTATAAATTAGTAACCCATAGCAATTATAAATTAGTAACCCATAGCAATTATAAATCCTCTTACTCGGACGATTATTTATAGCGATGAAACAAAATTGGGAACATGCTGTTCCTCGTCTTCTTATTGGCAAAAATGAGGATTTTTCAAACGAAACCTTGGACCAATCGAGAGTACAAAAATTCCTGAATAGCTTTTTTCATCGTGCAAATTTTCAAAGAAATATGTCAGAAAAAAATTTGAAGAAAGAAAATGTGAAAAAAAGAAGAAGGAAATGTGAAAGAATTCCGCTCGAGTAAAATAGTTGAATAGCTTCAGCATGAACACACATTTCCTTTTGTTAACAAAAAGGCGTGGTTAATGTGTTAGATTCAAGTAGCCGAACATAGACTTGTTGAGTAAGTCTCGGCCTATAGCAGTGCTTATAGTTTGGGTCTATTTCGATTTGTCCATTAATTCTTATGCTGTATGCACATATAAAAACACTAAAAATTCTTTTGATCAAATGTCACTTTTTTTTCCACAGAACTTGACTCGGAGATTACAATTAATTGTTTTTCATGGTTTTTGGTGGATCTATATATGCCACAATTTTCTCTGCTCAAAAATGTATTTCATTAAAAATAAAACAAGAAATCTTTAGATTAGTATCGATTAAGCACAACATTTTCAGATTATAAAATTTGGGTTCTTATGCAGCTGAAAGCACATATAAAAAACGTATTTCCAAATAAAAACTCTTGTATATACTTATGTATCAGGCCAAAATAAGTATCCTCACCAAAAATTAGGAAAAATTATCGAGTAGAATTTTAATAAAAAATAAAAATCAGTTTTATCGTATTTTGCCGATCCGCCATTCATTTATTACTTGTTTATAGGACAGAATGACTTATCTCCTCCTGCTTTACAGGTATTCCGCTCGTATCAATGGTGGATCGGCTTAACACAATAAAACTGATTTTTATTTTTAATTAAAATTCTAATCGATAATTTTTCCTAATTTTTGGTGTAGATACCTATTTTTGTCTGATACGTAAGTATATCAAAGAGTTTTCTTGTTAATTTATTTGGAACTGTGACTTTCACCTGTGTAATTGTTATTTTCACCTGTGTAACTGTTATTTTCACCTGTGTAACTGTTATTTTCACCTGTGTAACTGTTATTTTCACCTGTGCTTTAAGCTGTATAAGCACCTAAATTTTCTTTTGAAACTGACATGTTCAATTTTTAGATGAGCACTTTTGTTTTCGATGTAAATTTAACGTAAAATGATCGACTTTCAGTTGATATTTCGCAAGGATTTCTTCACTACACCCTGACATTTTTTTATAATTAAAAGAAATTATTTGGATATTACTAAATCGATTGAACCAAACTTTTGGATCATAAACAACAATTTGGAAATAACTGTTCAGTTTCTAGATGGGGGTTCAGTTTGTTATGTAAGTTTAATGTAAAATAATCTCTCTTTTAGAAATTCTGAAATGGAATGGGAATATTTTAGCTAAAGATCAATCGAAAACAACAACAACAACAACAACAACAACAACAAAACTAAATATAGCCCATATTATCTACTCTTCGCCATAGAATGATAAAGGAAAACATAAATCAATAAGTAAGCAATTAAATGGGGAAATCACTATTTAGTATCGTTAAGTATGTTTATAATTTTATATATGTGTATGTATAGAATTAACTCCTAAATTAATTAATTGACCATTATGAATTTTGAAACATAAATGTTATGCGGAAGAGTAGTTTAATAGATTCTTACATAGAAAAGTAAACTCTATCTCAGAAAATTAAACAAATATTTTATTTCAAAGGTTTTTTTTTTTCTTTTTAAATATAATCTAAAAATTGTTGATCAGAAGATTAAAAAAAAAAAAATTGACTAACAACAAATTTCGAGATGTCATATGCACTCACCATTTTTTCTTCTCTCTTTACATATTTTTGGGTGCAATTTTTTATATTATGATTCGATAATTATATGGTTGACTATATTGTGTGATTTGAAAGGTTGTTAATAAATAAACACTTTATTATAAAGACTTTATAATATTACAAACTTATAATTATTATAAACACTTTATTACAAAGACAATGCAACTTGTGTTAGTATTAAATTGATATTATTCAACTCCGATGGGAAAAAAAAAAAAAATGAAAAATATTTGAACAACTGGAGAACGATTTTGATGAAATAATTCTGGAAAATGCTATGAAAAATATATTTTTTTGATGAGTAACCAGTTACCAAGACCAAAATCTACTCGAGGATAAGGGTTAATGAGATTATCAGTTGGATGATGAACGATACTAATTTGCTTATTTAGCTTATTTAGAAGACGATCATGTTATAGTCTGCAGGGAAGCAGTCCTGTGTTATTGTGTTCCACATATAGGAAGTTCTTGGAAAGAAACTCTGTTCATGAAGGAAGAAAAGAAAGTTATTTGCAGTGGTGGTAGGAGGACGAGTTTTTGCATCGAATGTTTTACAGGGAGGAGCCAGAGATTAGAGCTCAGTCGAGGACCTTCTTTGGAAATAACGATAGAGTAGAGAGAGACTAGCAACGTCTCTACTGTGAGAAAGAGGCTGTAGGGATAAGAAGAGATCATCCTTCACTGGATTGCGAAGTTGGCTTTGTACTCTGCCAAGGCAAGAACGAGTACTCTGAGCGGCACCTCATCAGATGTGGCAGCAGTACTCTATATTATCTGGCTCTTATACAGGTAGAGCATTGCATCAAGAATCAGGGACTTTCTGGAGCAGTAGAATGATCCATTTGTCTAGCGACCTTAGCAACAGATTTGATGTAATCCTTCCATTTCTATTTTGGAGTGAAAGTCAGTCCTAGGAGCTATTCATTTTAAGGCAAAATGTAGATCTGAACATTGTGAAAGGAGAAAAGTTTGGTTCTAGAGGTGTTAATCTTAGAATACATTTTCTAGATGCATCAAGGGTGGTCTTCGGTGATGCACTGTCTTCACTGTCAATTTCGGGTTTTGCATAATAGCCGCTCAGACAGCAACCCCGATCTGACTCAGGTCGCCCAGTTGAAAGCATTTAGCATGCACATGCACATTGCAAAAATTTCCTATTTTTTTGTGACAATCTACGGCCTTTCTTATAGAGACACGTCAGCTGGCATCAGCCAATGAGAACAGTTACTGCTCCACCCGCTCCCATAAAATGCTCTCCCTTACCTTTCCCTGTTTCAACTTTGTCTTTTCATTCGATCGCATTCCGGTAAGCTGTTTTTTCTTTTTTTCCTTTTCTGAACTACCTAATTAATCTAAATTGCTACATTAATACTAATATCGACAACTCATAACCCAACAAATTATTTACATTACCGTAGCTAGAAAATAAAACGTTACCCATTAAAAGTAACAAGTCACTTTTTCCCCATTGCACAATCTACTCCAGATCGGAAGAGAGAGAATCAGCAAGATCTTGATCACCAATGCTCTTCGAAGTGCTGCCATAGACAGTTGTGTCATCTGCATATATTTTAACAACTGATCTCAGAATATGATTTGGAAGAACATTGAGTGTTTGGCCAAGAATGGATCCTTGACACATGGCGGCGTTTATACTATGTGCTTCAGACTTCTATCCATCAACAATTACTTTCATAGAACTATCAGAAAGAAAGAATTTAATGATTTTTTTTTATGGAAGTCGCTCCAGACAAGGCATGAAGCCACTTGATGTAAACAGCTAAAGAAAATAAAAACTACTTCAAGGTCAAAAACTTGCCAACACAAGTATTAGATGGATATATTCCGACCCAGAAAACAGCAATTCTTCCCCCTTTGTCAGAAACATCGCTCATGGAATGTGAGGACTAAAGAACAAAATAAGGGAAGCGAGAGTTACGAGGCTGCCAACTTTTTGATTTCTCCCCGTATTACGGCTTTCCGGTGTTCTTCTAGCCTTACCTTTAGTGAACGACATGTCTCACCGTTGTATACTTTTCCACACTTACATGGAATCGCATACACACAGTTCTTAGTCATGACTTTTTCCGTAGAGGGTTTGACTCTCACAAGATGCTTTCGGAGAGTTGAGTCGCTCCTGAATACTATCCTGATGTTATATGGATTACATATTCTTTGGATTTTTTCAGAAAAGCCCTTCATATATGGTATAAAAACTGTGGTGAGTTCTCGGGTGGTGTCCTTTGGTGTTGTGTCTAGATTTGTTGAAGCTGATGTCATGCTCTCTGGATAGTTGTTTCGGTGGAAGGTTTCTCTCAAGCTGTCCATCTCCTCTTGATATGTATCGTTACTACATATTGTCTATGCTCGATGTTGTAGGCACCGGACAATTCCTTTCTTTACATTATATGGATGGTGGGAGTTGAAATTTAGATATTGTCCAGTGAAAGTTGACTTTCGATATACAGATGACCTAAATCCCTGGTCAGTACGAGTTATCAGCACATCTAGGAAGGATAATTTGTTGTTATGTACTTTTTCCATCGTGAACTGTATAGATGGGCGGAGAGAGTTCACATGGTCTAGTAATATTTGAACGTCCTCCTGGTGAGGCCAGAGTATGAATGTGTCATCTACATATCGCAGCCACATGGTTGGCCGTAGTGGTGTGTATTGTAACGCCATTTCCTCAAAGTATTCCATGTAGACATTGGCCAGTACCGAGGACAATGGTGAACCCATAGCTAGACCTTCTTTCTGTCGGTATATATCAGATCCCATCACGAAGTATGTGGTTTCTATGCAGAAGGTCAACATATTCATTAGATTATCAATTGGGATACAAGTGCCTTCCTTCAGTGAAGCATCTGAAGTCAATCTATCTCATACCACCGTCAGGGTGTCATCAGTGGGTACTTTTGTGAACAGACTCACTACATCTAGACTCACCATCTGGTTGGAAGGAATGGGAACATTGTTGATTTCTTCCACAAAATGAGCTAAATTCTTGACATACGATGGAGATTTGCCTGTGAGTGAAGTGATTATATCTACCAGGAATCGGCTCATTGGATGGCATGCTGACAATGGCTTTAATGAATCTTTGGAAGACCGTATAGGTGTGGTAGCTTGATGTAATGTTGGACCAGCTGTCTGTATTTTGCCCGAGTTTGACAAGGTACACCTGAAGAAGGTTGGAGATTACATCGGCCGAAACGTTGTGATAAAAAGACCCAAGATGAGAACAGTAGTCCAAATATACCAAATTCTACAAATTATCAACCCTCATCTAAAAAATTCCGAAACATGATATACATAAGACATCAGTGTTGCCAATACACATCAGACAGTAGGTGTAATATTTGTAAGACATTTCGATCTTCATGACTAACTATAAATATCTCTGAAAATATGCAGATGTTGCTGAAATATGGTTATTATTCTCCTGACTTAAAAAAGGACCATGGGTGCCAATGGGTCAAATCTACAGCACTCGTTCTGTCAAAAATAATGTTTCATTTTTCAAACAAATCAATCGAGCATTAAAAAATAGGCAATAAAATTGATGCACATTTAAAAAATGAAGGATAATTTTTAGTGAAATTTATTTTGGGCCGTGATTGAAGAGACAATGAGAATGCACTGCTTTGTACAGGGATTGAACTCGCATCCTTCAGATTGTGAGAATTTTGTATTTAATGCATATTACTCCTCTCCTCTCACCACTTCTCGTTCGCCCTTCATTGTTACTTGTTATATCAAGTTCAGTAGTGATCGGACAGATAAAACGACTCATAGACACACACAGTGCGTCATTATGGTTGTCGATATAGCTCTACTTTGTATTGAACACTTTTGAAATGACAGAGAGAAATGTTAAATCATCGAACAAATCGAGTAAGAATCAGCAAAAGAGTCAACGTTTTTATTTCACAATAGAATTGATTTATATTCAAACATTCAACGATTTACATCACCTGTTTCTTGGGTATTGTTTAATGTGATTTATTTATTGGATGTAATTGAAGAGAAAATGAAAATGAACTGCCTTGTACAGGGATTGAACTCACAGTCTTCAGATTATAAGATTTTTGTGTTTAATACATTCCTTCCCCTCCTTCCACCACTTCTCGTTCTATTCGTTATTCCTTGTTACCTGTTACATCAGTTTCGGTAGTGATGCACTCACATCTTGTCATTATTGATATCTGGTATAAAAATGATTGGATATCTTATGTGGAAAAGGCTTTATTCAGTCCATATGACGTTCCCGTATACGATATATGTTTTTCAGATATGATATACCAACAGAAAGCAAGAGAGAAAAAAGGAGATTTTTATATCGCAGATTGCATTACAAATGAATTAAGAAGAAGGATAACTGACAGGGGAAAGAAATAGGAAGAGACAAGAGAGACATTTCTGGTGATTTCATATATATATATATATATATATATATATATATATATATATATATATATATGGGAAGAGAAGGATGAAGGTAATCCGACGTGATGGGAAAATGAAAAAGGAAAACCAAAAAATGGATGTTTTTTACGTTGATGTACACATAAAAAACATCCATTTTTTGGTTTTCCTTTTTCATATATATATATATATATATATATATATATATATATTTGTGTTATAATGGAATAATTCCAGGAAGAAATCCGGGTAAGAGAGCTCAATGTGGTAAACAGAGCAAGAATAACGTAAAATATAATAACACGAAATTACATGATTGTCGATGCAATAATTTATTTCAATCTTGCGGTTTTATTCAAGCATCAAATTAGACAATTACATTTTTGAGACTGACAGAAAACTGAATTCACCCTCGACAATTCAAATACAACCAGAGAGAGTGGTGGTTGCAACCAATCTGAACACCTATTACAGAGCGAGTAGGAATTAACATCTTATATTTAACTAAGGCAATCGAAAGGGATCTTGTTTTTTTTGTTTGTTTTTATTAAAATAATAACGTCTGTGTTAAACGCACATATTCTTTCTACATTTACGACTTGGTGACATTGAACGTTCATACGCCTCCATACACACGCACACGTATACCTATTCTTAACATCACACACACACGCCACACAATTTTTGGCTAGCTAAGTTCGGTCGAACTTATGTTTTCGACCCGATAGGAGGAAGAGAGAGAAGAAACTCACACAAGCATACGTTAGCGTGTCATCGACCGATTGACACTTGTCATGCTTTCATTCTGTCTAGATCCGAGTGATAAGATCTATTTGAAAACTAAAAATTATTTAAGATTATATTTTAAATGTAATATTTAAAAAAATTCATCTTACATTAATTTTATAATCTATGGAAGCCTATAATTATAGCCTAATTCCAATCTAATAATGTCTAGTGATAATATTAGACACTATACTTAATTTAATTTAATTCAATGATTAGTGTATTATCAGTCGAAAAATTTACTAAAGCTATCTTATTTTAAGTAAATAATCAGAATAAACGAATATCTTAAAGTACAATTATATATGCATACATCCCAAAATATGTATATGCATAAGCATACATACACACACACACACACACACACACACACATATATATATATATATATATATATATATATATATATATATATATATATATATATATGCATGCACACCCATACCTACTACCTTGAATTTATATTTTTAAGACATCGAGGATAAATGTGTTTCGTCTTTAAGTATTCATTAAAAAATATCATTACTAAATGAGTGTATACATACATACACATACACACACATATATCCATACATATGCACATACACACACATACACACATATAAATATACATACACACACATATATACGCACATGCACACATAGACACAAATTATTGCATCGACAATCATGTAATTTCGTGTTATTATATTTTACGTTATATATATATATATATATATATATATATATATATATATATATATAAAGAGGTGTACTAAAAGCGAACTTTTAGGAAAGGTAAAACCCTATTGTGAATAGTATACAGCTCAATATCCAGGATAGAGCAGGTAGAAATGCAGGAGAATGGAAAGGAATTAGAGAAAGCAAAAGCCAAATCAAAATTCAATTCAAAAGTTCAAAGCAAGGTATATTCCGCAAAAAGGCAATTTATTCAAGTTAAATTTTCCTTAAGCCAGGCTTTTCAAAGATCAAAATCTTATCATCAGAGGAAGTCGCTGGGATAGATAAGTTGGCAATGGCCAAGATTTAAAATTTGAAAAAATGAAATAAAATAAAAGTTGTAGGGAAAGAAACGTAGGGCAAAACTGTGCCAGGGTGCAAGCAAATGTCCGATTGCCAAAAAGTCCGGTGTCGAAGAGTCCAGCGGAGAGGATACGATGTAGATAGGTAGGTCGTTAGAGGCACGAGAAGTAATGAGAGAAGTTTCAAAGTTAAAATCCAAGAAGCCACAACTTCAGGTACGGCGAAAATAGAAGATCCAAGAAGGGTAAAGAGTCCAATAAGAGGTACATTCGATGATGCAGGCAGGCGTCAGAGGAGATTAAGATGTAAAATATTCGCCATTAAAGAAACTTCCCGGGCAGAGATGACAAAAGAAAGTTTTTAAAGTGGAAAAAAGGGGCAGTGAGAATATTTAAAGTCTGCCCAGTTGAGAAAGCCGGCTATAAATGAAGAAAAGCAAAGACAGTGAAAACAGGAATATAATATGCGACCAATGGGCAAGGGAGGAAACGGGTAAGAGGTGTGTGGGAGGAGAAAGGGACGGGTACGAGGAAAGAGAGGGGGGAGGAGAAAGGGAGCGATGCGGTGAAGGAATGCGGATAAAACTAAGAGTGTGAAAGTCGGGGGGGGGGGGGTGAAACATAAAGTTGAAATTGGAAGTTAGGATTCAAATAGAAAAGGGGAAGAAAGGAGTGGGGGTAAGTTAACGAATGTTAAGATAAGGGGTTAAAATATCAGAATATGTATAAGAACAGAGTTCGGGGGTTTAGAAGTTTAATCAAATGACCTTAGATATGAACAATGAGGCAAAATATATACGAAGGGTAGGACTAGGAAAATGAGTTAAAAATTAAAAGAGTAAAGATAAAAAATAAAGATAAAAATAGTATAAAAAGTAGAAATAAGAAAATAAAAGAATAAAGAATGAAAAATAGATAATAAGATTAGTCTTAAGCTCGCAGGGAAAATTGAGGATTGACCGAAAGAATAAAAAATAAAAAATAAAAAATAAAAAATAAAAAAATAAAAAAATTAAAAATAAGATACTAATAATAGAATGAGGGAAAAGTCGATAAGATTGGAGCTCAAGAATGAAAATTAGAATAAGGAAAAAGAAAAAAGAAAAAGGAAAACAAGACCTAGAGAGGATATCCGGAATGGGAGTCTCCAAGGTGGAAAAAAATTATGGGTTGAAGTAAATAAGCAGTTACGGGATGCTAGTTCAAATAGATATGGGAAAATATAAACTTTGAAATTTTATTTAAAAAAAGTTATATGGAGGTTAATTAAGAAAATTGTTAAATAGGTTAGTGAAGGCCGGAAGAGGTAAGAGATATACAATGTTAAAAAAGTGACAAAGGATTAAGCCAGAGGGAGAGTGGAGATCGCAGTTACAAGTAAATACTATAGGGGTTAAAAGATGTAGAGCTAGGGCGGGTTGGGGGTTGAGTAGTTTGAGAGAGATGTGCGAATATACCTTGCTTTGAACTTTTGAATTGAATTTTGATTTGGCTTTTGCTTTCTCTAATTCCTTTCCATTCTCCTGCATATATATATATATATATATATATATATATATATATATATATATATGATACTACTCCAGATGAAGCGCCTTATTTCCGTGACTGCACGGCGGCAACGATCGGGCAGGTCGCGGAAGCGCCCGAGAGCGGCCGAGACGAAAACGAGGCTGAAGCAGAGCTGACCAATCAGGTTGCTGCCAAATCATCTGCGCTCAGCACAACAAAACCAGCGGTAGGAAGACCTTTCGAACCGACCACAAACGTATCCGTAAACCCTGACCCTCGACGAGAAAATATATGAAATTCCCCCCCCCCCACCTTCCCCAAAAAACTATTAAAAAAAAAGTTGTCTAAATATCCTAAGAAAAATAACATACTTCTTTGTTTTATGTTAGAAAAAAAAAGACGAAAAAAAAAGTTGCCTAAATATCGTAAAAGAAATTGCATTTACTTCTTTGATTTATGTAAAAAAAAGACAAAAAGAAAATGAAAATGGTTCATTTGGCCCACGAAAAAAAAAGTTTATTTATAGTTCTTCAGCTATGGTTGTTCATTTTTTTTTTCAAATATATGTATTTTTTTCTTTTGTATTCTTCGTCTTATATTGTCGTCTGCCACTCTTCCATTTTTACGACTTTCAGTTTTGCTTCAGCCTCGTTTTCGTCTCGGCTGCTCTCGGGCGCTTCCGCGACATGTCCAATCGTTGCCGCGAGCAGTCACGGAAATTAGGCGCTTCATCTGGAGTAGTACGATATATATATATATATATATATATATATATATATATATATATATATATATATATATATATATATATATATATATATTTATATATATATATATATATATATATATTTATTTAGGCAAACATTATTAAATAACACGGAGTGTTTTTGTTTGATAAGACTTTTTTTTTTTTTTTTTCAATTTTCCGAATGGTTCATTTAGTGTTTCGGTCAAATTGCTGTATGTAAGTTCCATGTGTTTCTTGTTCCATTTTCTTTCCTTTTTTGAATCTTGAACGCGCTCAGAACGTAATCAAATTCTTAACAGTGAAGCAATCAAACTTTTGAATCTTGCATGCTCTTAGAACGTAATCACGCTCTCATGCAACATCTTAATATTATAGAAGCTCCTTTAAAGTTGTAAATTACTGGTCGTTATATTAATAAATAAAAAAACTCAACAGTAAAGACATATTTTTATAAGAAACCAAAATTAACACCGCCTGAAGATGATTTGACGAATCAAATCGAAAGTAATCGCAAAAATTGAAAAAATAAAAAAAAGTCTTATCAAGCAAAAACACTCTGTGTTATTTAATAATGTTTGCCCAAATGAAAGTATGCTGCATAGATACACACACAATATATATATATATATATATATATATATATATATATATATATATATATATATATATATATATATATATATATATATATATATATATATATATGAGGAATAAAAGAAACAATGTTTCAGACAAAATGTAAAAATAAAAATGGAATAAAAGATAAGCTAATCAACAACTAGCAAAAATAAAATTAAAGTTATGCTACCAATTGATGATGATTGTATTTTACAATCGAAATATTTTGGTAGAACTTTTCAATATGTGTTTTTGAGTTTGTTTTTGCTAGTTGTTGATTAGTTTATCCGTTATTCCATTTTTATTTTTACACACACACATATATATATATATATATATATATATATATATATATATATATATATATATATATATATATATATATACTTTTTAGTTATATTCCAATGACCAAAGGAAAAATCAATCCATTACCATAATTTTTATCTATTTATTTTTCTCAGTTTCCTCATTTTCTGACTTCGACGAATACCTGTATTTTTTCCCTTCGCCTTACAAATAAAATTTATATTTATTTTTTCAAATTTTTAAATTTTTTCATACTTTACACGCGTTTCACAGCTCAGTCAAGAAAAATATATCGTCTTTATTTTAACGTCGCTAATCACCCAGAGAAATTGTTCATTTAATAGTAATGGAAAAAACATATCAATCCAAAACAGAAGAAAGGAAGATGAGAAAAGCCCAAGATATATATATATATATATATATATATATATATATATATATATATATATATATATATATATATATATATATATATATATATATATATATATATGAAGAAGAATGGAAAGGAATTAGAGAAGCAAAAGCCAAATCAAATTATATTTGATTTGGTTTTTGCTTCTCTAATTCCTTTCCATTCTTCTTCATATCTACCTGCTCTATCCTGGATATTGAGCTGTATACTTTTCACAATAGGTTTTACCTTTCCTAAAAGTTCGCTTTTAGTACACCACTTTATATATATATATATATATATATATATATATATATATATATATATATATATATATATCCAACATGTAAAACAGATGTTAAACCAAATATGATGATGATGATGATGATGATGATGATGATGATGATGATATATATCAGAAACCACCAGAAATTTCTTTATCTCTATAATATAAGAAAACTGATTTTATTCTTATATATTGACAGAAATACTTTTGCGTCCTACAAACTCAATATTTAATTCTGAATAGCCAAGGCTGTTTGTGGATGCGGGACCATGTTCTTCTCGTGAGGAAGATTTAACAGGATACTGTCTGTATTCTGATTTCTGGATTTTCACTTCATGGTACGCAAGTGAAATATGTTTTAGTTGTCCAATGGCCAAAAGCTGCACGTCTGTCTCCCAGTGACACTGCTTAAAAAAACAAAACACTTGTTATCATATAATCTCTCTCTCAGCTAAATGACTTGGATGCTAGAGACATTCTGAGTTTTCTCCTGCCAAACCGCCAAATCACCAACCTTATATGGAGTTACAGATGACTAATCATTTGTAACCCTTAGGTCGACAGTTCGAATCAGCCTCACTGCATCTCACTCTTTTGTTCGAGGCTTTATGTACAGTACAGACGATTCTTTGTCGTTTACATTGGGGAGATCGACTTTGATCATTACAGTTCTGCACATAAATAAAATGTTAATAAATTTAGTTCCTTCCAGAACATAATTAAATACATATTAAAATATTCCTCAATTTTGATTTAAATAAACTTTCATTTTAATTCTTCTAATTAGCCATGATTTGCAGTTAATTAACCAATTGACCCATCTTGCACTGAGTTCCTTTCTATCATTCTCCCCCTCTCTCACTGAATGTTGTTTTAGCCCTTGCTCTTATTTTATACTCTTCCTTTTCCCATCTCACTCCGTATCTTGTTCACCTTCTTTATTTATTAACAGTGAACAATTTCACTGCTTCATTCACCCCCCTCCTTCTCGTCTCCCCTTTTTATATTAACAAAGAGAGACAGTGATAAAATAGTAGTAATACAGTTTAACTCGTCGCTAAAGAGAGAGAGAGAGAGAGAGAGAGAGAAAGAGAGAGGGACGGACAGACAGACAGACAGGCAGGCAGAGAGCAGACATTTTGGATTTTGTCTTTTTATTAAAAACATATAACTAGCTTTCAAACTTACTTAAATGCCACTTAAACAAGAATTATATAAAAAGAAATGATCCTATAAGGTGCATCCTCCCTGACATTACCTCCTCCTTCGGGAGGTTGGTGGTTTATTGCTGGTCCACCGAGACACCTATAGTGGGGAATGTCAACGGGTTCGTTCTCATCTATATTTTTTACCCGGCCTGTTCACACTTTTACTACCACCAAGAAAAAAATAGAATTAAATAGAATTTAAGACAGAGATTTTTTTGGTCTTTTTTCCTTTGTTAACGGATGTTATTGGAAAAATTCAACTTTCAAACGTGGACTTGATACCATGTGCCAACCAGTAGCAATAAATACGAAAAAGGAAGAAGAAAAGACAGAAAAGACTGCCCTCAATTATTTGATGAGGAGATTTTACCTCAAAATATTTGAAAATATACTAATAACTATTAACATATGAGTAATTGTATTTTATTTCAAAATGTGCTTTTGTAAGGCTTTCAAACATATATTAATATACATATTTGTTTACAAACATCGTCTGTTCAAATAAGATTCAGTAGTGTGTAGTAAGCTTGAGGCATAAGGCAGGAAGAGGCGCTCATTTTTGTGCAGTCTGGAACCAATCTTTTGGTGGATAGAGATAGCAGGGTTTTCTTAAAATCCCCCAAATCGTCTTATACCCTATTGAAAGATCCCACCCCCGCCGTTGTGGTGGTAATAAGCTGTTAATCAGAACTCTCCCATCCCTCTGTTCACAGAGAAAAGTCAGCCTTGTTTTGAAAATAACCCAGGTCACTGAGTATGGGAAGGCTAAGGTCAAGCCACTTGCAAGCTGACAGTCAGTAATGACGGGTGCCAACGACCAGCTAGGGGTGGGGCTGGTGAGTAAACAGCCACGGTGACTTTCGTTCCTTCTCTCTTTCTATTTTTTTCATGACAACAGGGAGAGAACAGTTTTGTTAAAAATCGTAACGAGAAAGAGACTACTACCAGGTCCATTCTGATTCAGGATGGTAACAATTCTGCGGGTTCTCATTTATACATTAAATAAGATGTAGAACTGCATCTGGTGACGTACGCATAAATTTCTGCCATGAATAATGAGTTAATAGTCGCACATCATGAATACATATTTGAAAAGATTAAGAACTTGAAGCAAAAAAAAGTTTGATCAAAATTGTTAAATTCAGCATTAAATGATCCGAAAAGGGTTGATATGCCGTAAGAACAAACTAAAGCAAAGTTGGTTGCATTTGTGAACACTACAAACATATTTTACACGTCTATATAGCAGTATACATGTCTATATAGCAGTATACATGTCTATATAGCAGTATACATGTCTATATAGCAGTATACATATCTATATAGCAGTATACATGTCTATATAGCAGTATACATGTCTATATAGCAGTATACATGTCTATATAGCAGTATACATATCTATATAGCAGTATACATGTCTATATAGCAGTATACATGTCTATATAGCAGTATATATGTCTATATAGCAGTATACATGTCTATATAGCAGTATATATGTCTATATAGCAGTATACATGTCTATATAGCAGTATACATGTCTATATAGCAGTACTAACTTTTCGGAATTCAATATGTTGTTTTATTTATCCATTATTATCCTCCATGTGGTTAAACTCAGAAAAAACACTTTAAAATGAATGCTGTCAGATGAGAAGAGATACTAAACGAACTCGGTATAATTTTATGCAAATAATTTAGATCTATGTAAATGTATGTGTATACTACCGCATTCCGTTTCATGTCACAGATGGATCAGAGTTAATCTGGGTGTAATGGGAACAAAGGGGTGCTTCCACACTGTCCAAAGCTTTCAAATTAGAGCTTAACCACCGGATGTAATTTCATGTCAAATTCAGGACAAATCGACTTTGCTTTAAAAGACCTAAAAATGGCGAATGCAATATATCCGACAAGGCTCGCTCTGGAAGACAACCCGGCACTTATGCTCATGTTGTTGCAAATGCAGGGGGGGGGGGGGGGGAGGATAACTAGGTTTGACTAAGAAAATATGCATAAAATGAAAAGAAATAATCAATCGAACAACGAAACAATGTTATGTAAAAACTAACATTGTTATTTTTTTTTAGGGGTGAGGGTGGATTCTACATTTTCAGGAAATTACGTGTGCTTTTACAACCTGAAACCGCTACATATTTTTAATCGTATCTTTAATCATTAAAAACATAATTTTCGATGGACGCAATTCAAATTAGGAATTAACAGTGATAATCAATTGGGAGGTGACGGTGGTTAAGTGGATAACGACACGGACTAAAAACCTGGATGTTCCAAGTTCGAATCCAGTCGGTTCCACAGTACCAGTTTCGCTTAGGGATGTTGGTAACCTTCTCGTGGTCCTTCCCGTAAGTACCCGATGTCTTTCCAGAAAGATTTATAACTAGAAAAACATAGGGGAAACTAATGCCAACACCAGAATCATCTGATTCACACGAAAGAAGAAGTTATAATCAATTGATCAATCGTAAAATGAAACAAGTTAATTAACAAACTAAAAATGAAATAATGTTAGTTAAAAATAACGTTAATTAACTTACGCAAAACATAAACTGTAACAATAAAATTTGTTAAATAACAACATAAAAAATAAACTATAACAATAAAATAATGTTAATTAACCAAATAAAAAAAATTAAATAAACTTTTTAATTAACGAAAAATGAAATTATATCACATATTGCTCCCTGGTTGCAAGAATTATATGCAGGAATACTTCTCCCTGTCCTTCGAAAATTATGTTTAGTTTGTAAAAGCACACGTAATTGCCTGAAAAAGTAGAATCCACCCTCCTAAAAAAATAATAATGTTAGTTTTTACATAACATTGTTTCATTGTTCGATCGATTATTTCAGCGTCCTTAATTCTCTTTTCATTTTATGCTTATTTTCTTAGTTAAACCCAGTTATCCCCCCCTGTATTTGCCACAATGTGAGCATAAGCGCTGACAAGCCACTCTTAATGAAAAACTTTTGAAAGAGACAATTGAATTGGAACCATGCAAAAGCACCAACAGAAATTTAATGTGTCATATTTTGTATCAAGGCCAAAAGCCATTCGAGGATAAGAGTTAGTGAGATGGAATGATTGTCAGTCAAAAGATGAGGAACAATCAATGGAATGAATTAAATTTGATTACATATGAGGACGGTTTATGACAAGTGTTTATTGACATTGGGTTTGAAGACGACTATGCCATGTTGTTATCTGCAGTAAAGCAGTCCTGCGGCAATGTGTTCCGCAGACAGGAACCCCTTGCAAAGAAGTTCTGTCTATGGAAATTTCGCCTGACACTAGGCACATGGAGAAAGAAAGGTAAGACTTTTTCCATTGTGGTAGGAAGACGAGTTCTTGCTGTGAATGTCTTACAAGAAGGAACCAGAGATTGGAGCTCAGTCGAGCACCTTCCATGGAAATAACGATAGTCATGTTCAACTGTCCAAGAAAATATTAAGCGAATTGGAAAAATCTGAACGAAGGAATTTGCATTTTTCATAAGATTTCTCTTGGGAACCAAACAAAACCCTCTCCGCCCGTATCCATCCATAAAATAGCAACGTTGGTTCAATTGATTGTATACAATAGGCTGTCATGATCTAGTATATAGTGCAGGCTAGGGAAGAAGCCGGCTCAATCTGACCAGGGGGAACACCATTGCAACAACAACATACAAGGACTCGTTTACAATAGGTATTTTGTTCAAGCAAAAAATAATGCAAAAAAAAGGGTTGATATGTCGTGCAAATGACCAAACACATTATTGAATTTATCTTTTACAAAAAGTATTGTGTTTCGGTATTAAATAACCCAGAATGGGTTGATATATACTGTAAAAGAAACAGATCTTTCTTTTAGGTATGCGTGGCAGGTTTCTTTAAACATGGGATGAAAAAATTTGCCTTCCCATTGAGTTGCGGTCATTAAAAAGGTGATTACTATTTTGTTGAATCTATGGCACAACGATGTAGACACTTTTAGGGAGCCGGAGTTCACCACATTTAAAATCCTTGCACCTGACATTCTATTGCCCTCATAGGGAGACATGTAAGGCACATCAGATGTCAGCTCGTGTCAGAGAGCCAAGTTGTCTAAGTCAAAGTAATCCAGTTGATGACAGGTGCATCGAATGCGTTCGAAAGGTCAAATCAACTGTTGCATGGGACTTGTGAACTGAGAAACACTGCATTTTCTTTCTGTCACTTAATCATGCATCTTGTGTCTCTTTTCTTTCTCCTTCAGACCTTTCATCCCCTCTCTCTCTCTCTCCATTTCTCTCTCTTTCTTTCTCTCTCTTGTTTTTGTCACCACGAGAGAAGATTTTAACAGTTTGGATTACGACTTTGTGGCTGTCGGGTTGTATACAACCAGCTCAGCCGACTTTCGAGTTTTTCTATGTTCTGTATTTTCTGTCTATCTCTTTCTTCTTCATGCATATTGTGTCACTTTCCTTCTCTTTCAGACCTCTCTCTCTCTCTCTCCCTCTCCCACTCTTTCACTGCGAGAGAAGATTTGCAGTTAGAATCTCAATTTTGTGCGGGTCAGGTTGTGCACAACTAACTCCAGCTGACTTCAAGTTTTTATGTTCTTTTCGGAAGCTGAAATGTAATAAATTATTTTTTTTTATATATATAAAATGGTTCTTCTGTTCCTTCATGCAGCATTCGATTTCAGCAACCGATGGTTCCCTCAGCCAGATAATTAATCCTCAGGAGAGAATTAATGATGCCTAATGACAGCTAAAACCCACTCTAAGACCCATAAAGCCAGACGACGGATCAACCCCTTTTATCATGTGCCTATTGTTTGCCACTCAGGGAGCTGGTGAGGTACTGTGCCAGGACGTTAGCAGCCCTTACAAAAACGTCCCCATGGCGCAGGCCACCAAGTTAAATTCCCCCCTGGTAGTTTCACAAATCTATTAAAAAGTTATGGTGTTTTGGGAGTTTGACTGTTTATACACAAATAGAAACGTGTGATTGGTTGAAAAAAGAGGAATAGGCAGAGTACACATTACTAAGGCAGTAGTTTTTACGATGTTAATACCCGAGTTCAAATCTCATGTAAATCTAAAGGATTTTTTTGTTAACTGGATACGTGTTTTATAAAATTAAAGAAATTAACATAAAACATATTACATAAATATTTTTTTTTAAACTAAGAGACCATTTTTTTTGATAATTCGCAAAAAAAGTAGATGTTAAAGGGTATTCGGCATTAGTTCAAAACGAATTACTTTCGCTTATAAACATTATTTCTCATGTTTTTTTGCTGATAAAAAGAATACGTCATCTTAGTTACTTACTCTCTCATGCAAATACTAAGTAGCATGCTTTTTTTTCCACAAAATTTCATAAATATTTCTCTTCATACTAGCTATAAAGCGGTAGAAGCTATGTAACGACAGAACTTGACAGATCTAGGTACTGTACCAACACTACTCAAAAGCAGGTATAAATTAGTAATATGGAAATAAATTGATTTAAACATTTGTTCGTATATCGTTTTGGGTTAAATGTAATTACTTTCCAAACACCCAAATCGTTCTTGCTTGAATTTAACAGTCACTCACTAGCGACCACCATCACCATCACCACCACCACCACCATTATCATCATCATTACCATCATCATCGGTTAAACATCCGCTGGACGGCTTTAAGAAATTGACTTCCAAACTAACTTATCTCTGCCCACGTCTTTATTTATTCTTCTTTCTTTCAAGAACATTTTTATTGCCTTCTCCCATGTTTTCCCTGTGAACTGAACCTGCTACCTTAACTGTTCTACATCTATTAATCAAAGAACTTTCATCCATTCTTTCAACGTTGCTATACCATCGAAGTCTCCTGTTTTGCATACATCTCTCTATACTGTCCAGATTTAATCTTCCGCCGAGGTCATCAGAACTAAGTCTGTCTTGAACATTCACATTACACATCCTTCGTATCATTTCTATCCATGCAAAGCATGTCCATAATTAGACAGGTTTCACTTCAATACATCATCACACTGCGTACGCATGACTGATAAATTCTTCTCTTGGTCGATTTTCTTTTGTATCCTGCAGAATACGATCTCTTGTGTCTTATAGGTCTCCAAGACTTTCGGTCTCCAAGACTTTCGGTCTCCAAGACTTTCGGTCTTTCACTACTTTGTTTAACTGACTGATTCCTTTGAAAGTTCAAGAACATACATTATTACGCTATATTCTTGGTGGTTTATCTCTTTCTCTGCACCTTCCACCATTCTTTCTATAATGTTCTCGCTTGTCAATTGTTATGTGAATCTATTAATATTCGGCTGGCGACTAATAGATACTTATACATACAATGCGAAGCGAGAACGTAGAATGAATAAGAAAGAGAGACATGGTTTGATGTTTACGCTTCCGAGACCTTCTTCTAAAGAGGGAGATACACGTCAGCTTTCGTTTATATACAGAAGAGAAATATACAAAGGGAGACAATTATACAATGTAAGTGAGGTAATTATGAAACACGTTGTTGTCTCCAAATGCAAGACACTACACTTTCTAGACAAGATCAAATGTATATAGACTTTCAAAATACTGTGATTTCAAAATATGGTGTATTGCCTATTTAAAATTATGAGGATTCATTCAGTTTGTAGATTTGCATAAGAAAGATGGTTTATTGCCTTGATTGGGCTGTCTCTGCTGGCATACTAAAGAAGCTGCACCGTAATGACAGGGCAATGGTCAGATGGATCTGTTTGGTGAGGCCTGAACAGTACGTTTCTTTTGAATCCCTGCTCTCACAGGTCGACTTGAAAAGCCTTACGGACATCATGCGGAAGAACAGACTGCGTTGGTTGGGTCACATTGAGCGTAGCGATGGCTGGATTGCTAAAGTCCGAAAGTTGAATGTGCCAGCAGAGAACATCACCACTGGCAGACCCAAGTTGACTTGGGAGGACGTAGTCAAACGTGATAGGAAGGCCATGGGTATGGATTCCATCAAACCTTGCCAAAGACAGGAGTGGAGAGGAAGACTTAGATTTCGAGACTAGACAATCAGGCCCCACCCTCATCAGAGGATTAATTGTGGCCTGATTCAACAAATAAACCGGTTGATGATGATGATGATGATGATGATGATTAGAGGCTCACCAACCATTCTCAAGTGTTCAGAATAAATATTCTCAACCCGTTTTAAGCTTCCTTTCGCGTTGGTTATTTCACTTGTAATATTGGATAACCAGCATAATTTTAAAGCCAATTGACAGCATTTTAAAGAGTAAGAATAGAAAGAGATTGTCGTGAAATGAATCATCTCATACTATGTTTAGTATTCTGTTTGTATTAGCGCATGAAGTGCGGATCTTTTTCTGCGGACATTTACTTTATTCAATGATTCATAATAAGAAAAGAGAAGAAAAAAAATGTCCGTTAGATAAAAAGAAAAAAAGCACTTGAAAGCGTGAAATGAATACTAATAGTTACAACAGCTTGATCTTAATGAGAACATACTTAACCTCTAACAACCTGATTGTAGGGTGTGTGAGAGAGCGGAGACTAAACGCTTAGCTTCTTATATATTTCGTCTGACTTTCACAAAATCTCATAACTTGAGTAGTGTAAGTTCTATTTTTCACACAGTTTTCTCGATGGTAATCCCTATTTACTTGCACTGGTGATACCAGATCAGGCTGCCCTGTGGCTCCCTGAGACGAAATTCACCTACATTGACGTTTTTTGTTTTTTTTTGTTTGTAAAACTTAATTATGTTCTACAAAACCAAAAACAAAAACAACAGCCCCTCTCCCTTTCTCCCTCCCCTTTTTTATTTTTATTTTTCCTACCCTACTCCCGGTCCTGGATATGACCTTAAACTACATCCGATGGTGAGATCTGGCTTACGGACTTTGGGGAATGTGGAGCCTCCTCTTAATTACCATTGCTCCCAGGTCCACCCTGACCCGGAGTGGTAGTACCTGTTAGGGTCCCAACTATGGGTTAAATAGAAACAGATATTAAAAGGGGAAAGAAACAAAAAAGAGAAGAAAACAAGACCAGATTCGGCATTAAATAACCCCAAAAGGGTTGATATGCCGTAAAACAAAACTACCAAACCAAACTACCAAACCTATTTACTTGCTTCCCCAAGAGGGCAGAGTTAAACACAAAGTCTGTTTTTAATGTGTGGAAAATCCAACCCTCCAAAAAGGGACACTCTGAATTGGATTTCTCCTTCACTCACAGAGGACAGGAAAGATTAAATGTATTATCAGAACAGATACTACACTTTGATCTTAGCCAAAAGTTATGAGAATTACTTTTGATGGTAGTTTGATGCAACATATCATTTGTTAGTCTCTGCTGCTGATGGCATTAACATTTTCTGGACCGATTGTTTGCTGATGACATTTAGATCTTGGTGGGAGCATCTTGGTCGATGTTGCTTTTCGGGTAGCCACATTGGCCACGATGCTTGGTTGAGCTCTCTGCTGATAGAGAATTGTGATACTATAGACTGCCCCACCCCGACAACCAGGAGCACCGGGACAGATTAACTAGGAAATTAATGATAATATGAAAGCAATGAGCCCATTGTGCTACACAGACGAAGCGATGCCATGAGCAGTTAGCCGGAGGGTGGGGGTGAGGGGTCAAAATAGAGAATTTGGAAGGAAGTATCTAGTTTCTGGTGGAAGTAAGCTAAGACTAACTGAAAAACAAATGGACATCTAGGATTTCCGGTCAAGAGTAGATATATTCAGGAGACACTGACAATTCGGCAAGAGAGTGTGACAGTGAATGATCAGAGAAGCGTCTAGGCATGGTACAAATAAGAGTGTCACTAGGGTCCGACACAACCGGTCAATGATCAACAGATAGCGTTTGGCCCCCTAGTCACAACAGTATCACACACACACACCCTGGGCACAACTAAGTCATCCCTACGACTGTTCTTGCATTGTTTTTTTCTGTAGCGTGATCACTGAGACAATCATAGGGCCACAGAATGTTACTGATGCAAATTCAGGTGGATCTATACAGATAATTTCTAGGAGATGATTCTAATGCAGAGATGTATCGGATATAAGCAGATTGAAAGCAAAATAAGACAAATACAAACGTGAAAGTAAAATGAGTTTTTCTTAATTACAAATTTTGCTCTCAATGTAACTCGATGTTGTCGTCCGTATAACATAATATTTCGGGAAAAATTCCCTTCTTAAGATGCAAATTTTCAACTCTGTTTATAAAACGTGCAAAAGATAGCCATTGGTTAGTTGGATTGGTATTACTCACATACATTCGGCACGGGCTCCAAACAGATATTTTTAGTTTAGACTAACTGTGCTGCTTTCTTCGCACATCTTCGGCGGCTTCTTCGCGGGCTGAAATCAATCTTTTCACTTTAAATAAAGCACAACAATCTTTTACTGTTTAAATTTAGAGCCGTTTATTAACTATTTAATCCCGACAATTGAGAAGTTCGTTGCTAATTTGAGAGAGAGACTACGCTAATTAAATTTCTATGTTAATCGCGTAATTGCTTGCAGAGAGAGAAATATGAAAGATTCACTAAGGCTCTTATATTTTGGGACCCTCTGTCCCTTTTTGTAACAGCTACATGATCGTGAGTTGTTCCCTCGATGCTTTCAAGTGAGTCTGATAAAATCTCAATTCGATTCTCTCACAGTGGACAACTCTGACGTCACGAACCTCGTGATTCGCCAGCTGTGCCCTCAACCCTTAACCTTAAGGTTGCATCACTTGTCACCGCGATCCGTGGGAAACACATCGAACCGAACTTGCACGAGATGACTTCGTCACAAATCGCGCAAGTCAAACTCGATCCCTGACAGATGCGTCCATTCCTATAGGGCCATAATTCAACAGGACATCCATAAAAGGAAATACATTACAGAAAAAAAACACAAGAATAGAAATGTTATTAAAGTGTCCAGGGCTTGGAGCAGAGTGCACAGGGATCCTTTGCCGCCTCTTCTTTTCATTTAACGTCACTTTTAGACGTTTTCTTATATTTCGCAAGCTCACTCTCCACTTCTCATGGTTCAGCGGGTCAGCAGTCTCCAAATTCAACTCTGTGCGGTCTTCTCCAATCACGTGCTTCGAAGTTTTCCTTGGCCGGCCAACCTTCCTGCGATTTAGGGCATTCATGTTTCTGCATTGACACTTTTGTCAGCCTGTTCATTGCTTGCTGTCTATCATTTTTATATGGAGCATGTTTTTACGGTTATATGCCCTTCCTATCACCAACCACAGTTGTAAGTGGTCGGCCTAACCTTTGCCATTCCACAGACAAAACCTACAAGGCAGCAGGTACTCTCGACTGAATATTCTAAAATGTGTGAAAAGGTGAATAAGAAGCCGCGCGTGCGTGGTCCCCCTCTGTATGTGACCTGATGTGGCGAGTGTAAAATGCAATAAATTTGGGCAATTTGAGGCATTTTTGACCCCCCTTTGACCCCCTGGGGGCGCGAAGCAGAATTTTTCTGAGGTCAAGGATGCTGATTTTATATCCAGAACAATTGCCTTTACATTTTGGCCAAGTTTCAGAAAAATTGAATAGATGGATCAAACGTTATGGGAGAAAAGGGTAATTTTTTGCCATTTTGGGGGCTTTTGACCCCCTGGGGGCGCGAACCAGAATTTTTCTAACGTCAGCGATACTTATTTTCTATTAGGAACAATTGCCTCCACATTTTGGCCAAGTTTCAGAGAAATTGAATGGATGGATCAAAACTTATGGGGCAAAAAATGTCATTTTTTACCATTTCGGGGCCTTTTGACCCCCTGGGGTGCTAACCAGATTTTTTTTTAAAAATCGGAGAATGTCACTTTCTAACCTGACCAAAGTTACAACTTCATGCATAATTTCAGAGAAATTCAATTGATGGTTGTGGAGAAAAATCTGGACGGACGGACGGACATGCCTCAAAACATAAGTCCCCTGATTTATAAAACCGGGGGACCAATTAAAAAGGTGAATATCGTTTTATGGGCTGGGTGCAAAAGGACAGGGTGTTCCTCATTTGATATTTGGTTTTCGTGTTAGTTTCAAGCTCCCTTCAAGAAAGCTCTTTGAGAGAAATATGAAAAGTTTCTAATCAAGCAAAAGTTCTCTCCCTTTAGGAAGATTGGATACTGAGACTTACTATATTCGTTAATAAATATGGAGTTTATTTCTCTCCCATTTAATGTAGCTGTCACAACAGCCGAATGGAGGAGGATCAGGGTCCAGGGTTCGAATCGTTCGACTGGTGGTACAATTATGTATAGCCACACTGATGATTGTTAGTGAACATTAAACATGTCTGTAGATAATAAATATTTATTAAGATCAAAAACAGTATTTATATACATGTGTGTGTGTGTATGTTTATATATCTGTATGTACAGGATTAACTCAAACTAATTAACTAATCATTAAGAATTGTGGAACACAGCTGCTAGGGGTAAGGAGTCGTAATGTGGGCTATATTTAGTTTCATTTAGTTTTATGAAAAGCTGGAGAAAAGAGAGTGGAAGCCCTTTGTGAAAATTAAGATACTTCTGATTTTTATGAAATTTTAACAATAGGTATTAGACAACAATAAATAAATATTTCATATAAATATTTCCCAAATTTCAGCTTCTCCTGAGTAATTTAAAGGGTTGTAGGGTTATTTTAATATGAGCACAACCTCCCATGTGAACATTCAAATATTTCAGATTTGCATTAAATTTGATCCACAATCATTAGACACCAATTAAACAAGATTCCCTGAATTTCGATTTCTTCTTAAGACGCCTTAAGCTTAAGCCTTAATTTTGTGACATTTTCTAGAATCAAAATCATGTAATGGATTTTAATCAAAATTGGAATAAGAATTGTAGACATAAGGTTTAATAGCATTTTATCTTGATCTTAATCTCCGTAAAGGGGCATAAAAGTGGTGCAAAATTGTTCTGTTCAGGAAATTAATTTGACCCGTCCTGTACCGGTATTCCTCTTGTATATATATATGTGTGAGAGAGAGACTACACATTCAATTTAATTAATTTCCTTGGTGTGTGTGAAAGAACAAAGAGAGAGAGAGCGAGAGAGAGAGAGAAAGAGAGAGAGATAGAGAGAGAGGGAATATTTTCTTGATAAGTATGAGTGAGAGTGAGGTAGAAATTACCCACTCAGTTTTGAGAGAGAGAGAGAGAGAGAGAGAGAGAGAGAGAGAGAGAGAGAGAGAGAGAGAGAGAGATGTAACTAATTTATCAGCTGTTTTACGGTTGACTGGATACAATTAATTTTACCCGTCCTGTGACGGGTAAAATTAATTTTACCCGTCCTGTGACGGGTATTCTTCTAGTATATATATATATATATATATATATATATATATATATATATATATATATGTGAGAGAGAAACTACCCATTCAATTTAATTAATTTCCCTGGGGTGTGTGAAACAACAGACAGACAACGAGAGAGAGAGAGAGAGAGAGAGAGAGAGAGAGAGAGAGAGAGAGAGAGAGAGAGAGAGAGAGAGAGAGAATATTTACAAATATGAGTGAGAGAGAGGTAAAAACTACCCACTCAATTTTGAGAGAGTAGGGGAGAGAGAGAGAGAGAGAGAGATGTAACTAATTTATCAGCTGTTTTACGGTTGACTGGAACACTACCTTTTATGTAATTACTTCAGCCGAATGACACAAATTATCAAACCAGCAATCACATGCCTTTATTCTTGGGTGAACACTTATAAATCATCATCATCATCATCATCATCATCATCATCATCATCATCATCATCATCATCATCATCATCATCATCATCACGTCCATTTTACATGCTGGCATGCGTTGGACAGCTTTTCGAAATTGACTTGCAAACAAACTTATCTTTGGTCACGTCTTTATTTATCTCTCTTTCTCTCAAGTCCATCCTTATCACCCCCTCCTATGTTTTCCTCGGCCACCTCAATTGTTCTACGTCTACTAACCCAAGAACTCTCATCCATTCTTTCAACGTGACCATACCATCAAAGTCTCCTGTTCTGCACACATCTCCCTCTATTGTTCAAATTTAATCTTCATCTCAGCCAATCAGATCTAAGTCTGTTTTAAAGACTCACATTACACATCCATCGTATCAGTCTCATATCATTTCTACCCATGCAACGCACGTACTAAACTCTCACTGGTCAGGTTTCATTTCCATACATCATCACACTGCGTACACATGCCTGATAGACTCTTCCTTTGGTCGACAGTGGTAACGCTCTGCTGATTAGTAATGGCAGAAGTTTCCTGAACTTACTCCACCCACTTTTTGGCATTTTGGCTAAGATCAAAGTGTAGTATCTGTTCCGATGGATACTGCACCCCATAGACTGGTATTGTCTTGGCCTTCGGGCTTGATTTACGCCGGTCTATGGGTCTGTCCTGTGCAGTTCTAGGAGGTCCACCCCCCCAGGCTTCGCCTCCCCTCTTTGGGGAGGAGTAAGTTTATTGCTTACTGCCTGAGGCGCCCCTACCGGGGAATGCCGACGGGGCTGCCCAGGAAATTTTTAAACCCCACTTTCCTGACCCGACCTTGGGTCACATCTTACTTGTGGGAGTAAGATAAAAACTGGCCTTGTGCCTAACTCCTGGAGAGGAGTAAATCAATACTCCACCCACTTTGAACTCTTGCAATCCCACTCCTTACTGCCCCACCCTCTGCTCTAATGGTATCACTAAGGTAACAAAATTCTGAACAACCTTAATAGCCTCGCCATTCAGATATACTTTGTCCACATCTGAGTTCTCATCCATCTCCATTATCTTACACGTCTTGATTACAAATTGGTTATCCTCTCTCAACGTACCAGTAATTCCACTGCACTTTTTGTGTATTCAACGCTTAAAAGTACGACAAAAAATTGAATTGCACCCAAACTGAGCAGAGAAACTTTACTCTTTCTGGGGGAGCTTTCCAACACTACAACCACTGATCATCATTTTGGTCTTGGTAACATTCCCTCTCAGACCTTTACTTTCCATAGCATTCCCCCAAGTCTTTAACTCTAGTGATACCAGATCAGGCTGCCCTGTGGCTCCCTGAGACGAAATTCACCTACATTGACGTTTTTTTTTATTTTTTTTTTTTTTGTAAAACTTTATTATGTTCTACAAAACCAAAAACAAAAACAACAGCCCCTCTCCCTTTCTCCCTCCCCTTTTTTATTTTATTTTTAGAACTTGAAGCATAAATCTTTTACTATAATGACCAGATTCGGCATTAAATAACCCAAAAAGGGTTGATATGCCGTAAAACAAAACTACCAAACCAAACCAAACCAAGTCTTTAACTTAACAAGTAGGCCTTCCATTGTTTCACAGGTAAGTACTAAAGCATCAGCATGCAGCATCGCTTCTGGAGAAGCTATATAAAACTCCTTGGTCAATGCTTCTAAATCACTAACGAAAAGCAATGGACTTGATTCCTAATACACTCTTACTTTAACGTTAAATCTTTAACTAAATGTGTTGTTAATTCTAATACGACATATTTCTGTACATTGTTTGAACAACCTTCACCAACCACTCGTTTGCCCTTAGTTTACACAAAGCCCATCAGACAATATCTCTTGGCACTCTGTCAAAAACTTTCACAACCTGATCCATCAACTTTAAACCTCTGTAATTACCTATATATACTTTCCATTTACCTTTAACATTAAAACTGTCACTAATTCCAAGACATTTTATTTATCTTATTTAATTTTTATTAATATTAATTTTAAAAAATGGTACTTTTTTACAGTAGGACACGCACTAAAAGTCCCTCGGTGTTGATGCTTTTCGCCGGTTTATGGTAAATGCCGGAAAGGCCCAAAGTGGGACGAATAAGCAGACCCCAGCTAAACTTTTAAACTGAATGAAACGCGATTTCAAAATGAATTTTTACATGGTATCACTGGCTGTTGAAACTCCTGAAGGAACGATAAAGCCTGCCCTAATTCCTAACCCTGTCCTTACCCTAATTCCTAACCATTCCTAACCCTGCCCTAACCCTATAATTCTATTATTTATTTATTTATTTCAATGTGGTTGCACCGCATGCTACATCAGAAAAATATCAAAGAAAATGAAGGTTGTGAATGAAAGAGATAAAAGAGAACAAAGCCCTGTGCTCTCATGGTATCACCAAGGTAACAAAACTTCTGAACAATCTCAATAGCTTCGCCATCCAGATATACAGGGTGTTTCAAAAGTCTTGGGAACATAACGATTCGGAAGGGGTCCTTTACTTATTCTAAAAAAAAAAAAATCAATAAATAAAAAAGTTATGAATTTTTAAAAATAGGACCCTTATTTTTGCCCACCCTGTATATATACATACATACATACATACATACTAGAATACCCATCCCAGGACAGGTAAAATTAATCCCTTTAACAGAACAGCTTTGCACCATTTTTATGTCCCATTACGAAGATTAAATTCAAGATATAATGCTACTAAATCTCATGTCTAGAGTTCTTATTCTAATTTTGATCAAAATCCATTACATGATTTTGATTGTAGAAAATGTCCCAAATTTAAGGCTTAAGCTTAAGGGGGTCTTAAAACGTAATTGAAATTCAAGGAATCTGGCGTTATTGCTGTCTAATGACTATTACGTGCCTTCATAAGAACTTATCCAAGAAAGATTGTTCGGCTAACTGCATGCATACTTGCATCTGTCAGTTCTGGCTCTTTTTGTGATGAAAATAATGGATTTTGTGAGCAAACTGTCTTCTGTCACAATGCAGTCAGGCTAAAGTCAACCTAGGTGAGAAAACTGGAAAAAGATTAACGACTGTCTTCGAACTGCGATCTAAGGGTTTCGTCACAATATAGTCAATCCTTGTCCAAGATGGTGGGTAACTGGGAAGGAGGAAAAGGAGGAGAAGGAGTGCGTTGGCTGCCAGCAACTACTTTCTAACGCTTCTGTCACCTAGCAGTCAACCGATGTCCTGGTGGAGTTGAAAAGAGGCCAGAGCAGAGATAAGGTTACCTGTTGGCCAAGCCACGCGACTCTTAAAGGAACAAGGGAGACAATCACTGAGGGTGTTATGGATCCCAATAATAATGAATGTAAAATCCTTTGTTTGATAGACTTGATGATCTCATTTACTAAAAGAACTGAGATGTACAGTTACTTCTGGATGAAGAAACATTCTAGATAGACTTTTTATATAAAAGCATTCTAGATAGACCTTTTATATAAAAGCATTCTAGATAGACCTTTTATAAAGAAGCATTCTAGATATACCTTGTATATAAAAGCATTCTAGATATACCTTTTATAAAGAAGCATTCTAGATAGACCTTTTATAAAGAAGCATTCTAGATAGACCTTTTATAAAGAAGAATTCTAGATAGACCTTTTATAAAGAAGCATTCTAGATAGACCTTTTATAAAGAAGCATTCTAGATATACCGTGTATATAAAAGCATTCTAGATATACCTTTTATAAAGAAGCATTCTAGATATACCTTTTATAAAGAAGCATTCTAGATAGACCTTTTATAAAGAAGCATTCTAGATAGACCTTTTATAAAGAAGCATTCTAGATAGACCTTTTATAAAGAAGCATTTTAGATAGACCTTTTATAAAGAAGCATTCTAGATAGACCTTTTATAAAGAAACATTCTAGATAGACCGTTTATAAAGAAGCATTCTAGATAGACCTTTTATAAAGAAGAATTCTAGATAGACCTTTTATAAAAAAGCGTTCTAGATAGACCTTTTATAAAAAAGCGTTCTAGATAGACCTTTTATATAAAAGCATTCTAGATAGACCTTTTATAAAGAGTTGCGTCTGACACATGAAATCAGCTTCACTTTTCACTTCTTACAGGCAGTTTCATGTGATCGTATGTAAAAGCATTTAAAGAAGTATTTCCTTGCTGTAACACAATCATGTGTGAATAAACAAGTTCTCAGAAAAATTTAATTTTTTGTCGGTTTTGTCTGAATTTTTATTGAAGTTTGACCCCTTCCTGATCGAAACGAAAAGAACAGGCAGTGGGAGGGTGCGTTTCCATAAATAATGGGGAGGTATTACTAGAAATGAAAACGAAGTTGCTGTTTTGTTATTTGGAGTCAAGAAAGGTCGTTTTTTTTTATTTGTTAAGGGATTACTAGCTAACTTACCTGGCATTGTGTAGGTGTCAAATATATTGATTATTAAAATGTGTGCATGTGTGTGCGTAAAATTCAAGCAGCCTTGTGTCAAATAGAAATACGATTTTCGAACATTTTATGCCCTTTTGAAAACAAAAAGAAATGAAATAAAAAAAAACTTTATTTAATATCTTGTGCTATTTCAGCTGAAACCATTTGGGTTGTCAACAAAAACGTTAACGACTACCACAAATTATAAGTCCATTCAATGAAATGTCGAATGTAAGCTTGAACTGTTTTTCTCAACCAATCAGACTTCACGATTTGCACACAAACAAAGCAGAAATAAAGAGTACAACTTTTTAAATAGATAGAAGTTAAGAACTTGTCGATTCGAGGGAAAATTTGTATCGGAAAGTTTTGCGACTATACCCCCCCCCCCCAAAAAAAAAGAAAAACACAAAAAAACAATGAAAATGAGAGGAAAGTAAGAGAAACAATAAACAATACAAGTTTGAAAAGTGAATAAGAAAAGAATTTTATTTGGTTATGTGATAAAATAGATATTTTATAAATAATAATACGCTAAGGCATTTGATGTTCGTACGTAAAGTATCACCTTTCACGCACATTAAAAAAAAATAAAATCGTCCGATGTCGCTAAGGTAAAAAATTCTGACTTTATCCATTTTAAAATGAATTGTTCCAAAATCAAACTATGTCTTCCTATCAACTAAAATAGTACAATTTTAAATAAAGACATTAAAAAAGTGACATCTGTTTTTATTGATTTGAAGAATATTTAGCTGCCAATTATTTTTACGGTAAGAAGACAGAGAATATTTATCATTTAAAAAACAAAAATTTAATTGCTACAATTTAACAAAAAATAAAGAGACATATTCGGTTTATTTATTTAAAGAATGACAATTATAATTATTTTTACGGAGGAAGAAAGAGTCATTTCTTCTAAATAGTCTTGACCCTGACAGACATTTTTATTATTTCAAACAAAATATTATTATTAACAGTAAATTATACAGATTAATGTAGAAAGCACCGTGGAATTTCCATGTGGTCCTGTATAATTCATGGTTAAAGGATTCACTGTAAACAGACAAGATACATGCAGGTTTTGTAAGCAAAAAGTATGTGGTATGTGTTGTAAGATGGTGTCTAGGGGTCAAGTTAGCCCATCATCGACGAAAGAAGGATTCCACAACATTACAACAATTGTACTTTCGTTGTATCAAAAAAAGAATGAATAAATAAATTTACTACAATATTTCATGAGTTGAATCGGTCATTAAATTACGGAGCATCATTATCTTCAATTTAACGTCTGCTTTACATGCTTGCATGTGTTGGACTGCTTTTAAAAATTGACTTTCAAACTAACCTATTACAAACTACGTTTTTGACGCACCATGTTTCCGTGATTTTGCATTGTCAACGTTCGGGCAGGTTTCAGAAGCGGCCGAGAGTTGGCGAAACTATTAACCAAGAAACAGTTGCTTATAAACAGTTTGTTTTCGTTAAAATAAGGAAAAAAAAAAAATTGAAAATTATGGAAAAAAAAAAAAAATTGGAAAAAAAAATGAAAAACAAAAGATATTGGAAAAAAAACGAAAAACATTTGCTTAACAAATCAAACAAAATCCTTGTTTGAAACTTTCCGGTGCACAAACAAAATAACATTTTTTTTTTTTTTTTTTAAATTAAAAATGAACATCTAATTAATAACAGTTGTTTAGCTATGGTTTGTTCGTTCTTTATTTGTATATATGTATTTTAGTTTGCTTTTCTTCGTCGTAATTTATCGGCTGCCAGTCTTCAATTTAGCATTTGGCAGTTTTCACCTCGTCAACTTTCGGGCGCTTCTGTAATCTGCCCGAACGTTGACGACACGAAGTCACGTAAACATGGTGCGTCATCTATAAGAATACCGATTGCATTAACCAATTTCTGCTGATAATTTACCCTCATCCTCGAGTACCTCTTAGCCCTGATAAGTGAGGACTCAAAGGTAAAAATAAAATAATTAAACAAATGATGCACCCATTCAATCTGCGTATTTATCAATGAAAATGTTATTTCCAACTGAATCGTGACCGATGGACAGTTTCTTCGAGAAACAAGAACGCAACAAAAAAACAAAAAACAGACGGTGTAAAATAGCTTAAAGTTTATTTGTTTTCCTACTCAACAGGTATCTTGGTCACTTCGACAAAAACCTCAGCGAACACTTTCACATACAACATTGTCACAGTGGTTATGCTTACAGAATTCCTCAAGTTGCTGGCAGCCACTGTCATCTACTTGAAAGAGTGAGTATTATTCTTTCCTTTTTTTTTCCTGTGTCTCTTTCGATGCTCGATTTATTAATGACTAGCAAATATACGCTCTCTCCGCTCACATGTATTTGCTCAAGAATTTAAAGCTTACTTTAAATCTCATTGTATTCGGTTTAGCATCTGTTTTACATGCTGGCATGTGTTGGACAGCTTTTAGAAATTGACTTCCAAACTAACCTATCTCTGACCAGGTATTTATCCTCTTCTCTCAAATGCATCCTCATCACTAACTCCCATCTTTTTCTTGGCCTTCTCCTTCCAACAAACTCTGCTACCTCAATTATTCTCATCCATTCTTTCAATGTGACCAAACCAACGAAGTCTCCCGTTTTGCACACATCTGTACAGATTTAATCTTCCTCTGAGGTCATAAAATCTAAGCCTGTCTTTAACACTCACATTACAAATCCATCGTATTATTCTCATATCATTTTTCTCCATGCAACGCATGTTCTCAATCGTCACAGGCCATCTTTAATTTCCATACACCATCACATTGCATACACATGCCTGATAAACTCTTCACTTGGTCAACAGTGGTAACGCTCTGCTGGTTAGTAATGGCAGAAGTTCCCTGAAATTACTCCATCCACTCTTAATTTTTGCTATCACACCAGCTTCGGCTCCCATATGCTGCAAGGATAGCACCAAGGTAACACAACTTCTGGACAACCTAAATAGTCTTGCCATTCAAATATCTCCATATCTGATCCCAAAATCCTCCAAAAAACCCTGGAACCACCAAAAGCGAATCGGTCCTGGCCAAACATAAATTACCACCATAAACTGTCATCCTTGTGAAAAAAAAAAAAACACATACGCATACACAAACAGGCTTCAAGAATCAGTATTCTCAAGACACGTCCATTTAATCCGTGCATTTAGCGACGACAATGCTATTTCAAGCTGAAGCGTGAGAGACCAACAAAAATGTAATTTTGAGCTGAAGTGTGAGACTAAACAAAATGCTATTTCAAACCGAAGCGTGACAGACCAGCGAAAATGCTATTTCAAACCGAAGCGTGACAGACCAACGAAAATGCTATTTCAAACCGAAGCGTGACAGACCAACGAAAATGCCATTTCAAACCGAAGCGTGACAGACCAAAGAAAATGCTATTTCAAACCGAAGCGTGACAGACCAACGAAAATGCTATTTCAAACTTAAGCATAACACAAGAAGAAAATGCTATTTCTAACTCAAGTATGACAGACTGACTGAAAAATTAAAGTATGACAGACTCACATAAAAATGCTATTTCCAACTCAAGTATGACAGACTGACTGAAAAATTAAAGTATGACAGGCTCACATAAAAATGCTATTTCAAACAAAAGTTTGACAGACTGACAAACAGACGGACAAAACCTCTCATACAGATGCGATGAGGCATCAAAACAAAAAAATATATATAAAAAATCTCGCAATATAGGACGCCAGTTTAATATGAAAGTGTTATAAAAGTACAAAGTATTAGATGTCGTCAGTTTTGTCACAGACAGTATTGAACTTTGAAATGAGGGCAACACTCCTTATTTTGAAATGTAATGAATAAAGGGAGGCAATGAATCATACCTTGGGGAGAAAAAAAGACAAATGACAACTAGGTGAAGTGAACCATGAACCTTGATGACGTGCTTCTATACTATTAGGATGTTCGGAAAATAATGCCCGATTTTTCGACTCACTTTTAAAAAGCTGATTTAAGCGGCTAATTTCAAACCGATTTTTTTTCAGAATACAGATGTAGCTGAAAAAAGAAGAAATACTTTTCTTGCGTGATTCGAACTTGGTCAAAAATAGGTTTATTTATAAAACGTGGTGCCTTTTTCATGATATTGTGATTATATATAAGCAGCCATTTTTCTTTTGATCACATCGGCTTGTGTTAAAAAAAAAAACAGACCTTGCACACAAGTGTAGTATAGTATGGGGTGTTCTTCTATCCTCATTTTGTGTTCACAACACAACACCAACACAAAACAGCTATTCATCTTTCTGACGTAGTTTGTGCAGTCGCAGAGATGTTGATCTTTTCTTCTCCCTCCTTCTTTTTGTGGCTAGAATAATATAAGAAACTAAAAAGAACAACAAACAACTCCATTACTTGCTTCTGGGGTTTAGTCCATCTAGATGAAGTGTAATTTCAAGAAAGGTAGAATCAATCTCATTTCTTTACCACATACTTTCTCCAAATGATGCAACTACCAGTACAACGTGACCTCTAATAAAAAAATTACAATTAGTTCCATGGAATTTTCCACTATTAACCTTATTTTTACACACTCAACATCCAACCTTACTGAACACGAACCACATTTGATTGCAGTCAACATAAAAAAATACAAAGCGAGTCTAAATTCATGAAATTGAATCATGTCTTTCTTTCCAATCCTTGTCTATAATGTAAATGTATTGTCTCTGTCTATCCAGGGATGAAATTGAAAACAAATCCCTTTATCAAGATCAAAAACAACTTTTCAAGTCAAATTTAATGAGAAATCAAATGGTTGCATTAACTTTGTATTCAGGGTTTTAAAAATAATACTATGTGAGTTTATGACGGACATTCATAAACAGTACAGATAGTATTTTACAGTATTTTATATATAACTTGAAAAATATAGAGATTAGAATGCAAGAAAAATGGTAATCAGGTAAGGGTTCTGTAACGGAGAGCGGCCGATTGACGTAGATGCAGACACTTGTCGGCGCCATTCAAAGAGGCAGCGTCTGGTACGCTGTGTGTGTGGGGCGAACCCGAAAACGCTCGCTGACGACAAAAAAGAAAGAGGAGTAAGAGGAGAAAGGCGTCAGAAAGTCAAATAAGGTTTTTATTTGAAAATCCGGGCAGCTGTGCCGAGTGAGAGATTCATGCAAATTAAGTTCATTTGCATGCGTCGCATTTTTTTCAATAAGAGAGCGAAAGTGAAGATTCAGTCAGGTTTTTAGTGGAGATCGTTCTGAACGTGGGATTGGAAAGCGAAGAAAGAAAAGAAAAGAAGAGTGCTGGATTTTTTTTGTTATGTTGAACAACGTTTTTTTTTTATACAGTTGAGAGAGACGGTTTTTTTCTCTTCCATTTGGACTTAATCTTGGCGACATCTCTGTTAAAAGATTATTTCGTTATTTTTTTTCTCTACAGGTTCAGAGCGGAGAAGAGAAGTCTTCATTCATTCTATGGCCTTATTTATTTTTTGACCATATGATTGAGGGTTAGTCTTTCATAGATAGTCGAATTGGAATTCACATTTAGCTTTCTACTGTCATAAGACTGAAAAGACAAATTGAGTTGAAAGTTTTTTGTTATTTTTTTTACCTTTGATTCATCCCAAACAAGGGAGCATATTCCCACTGAGATGTAAGGGGCTACTGTGAATTAGGGGCCAGATTTATAGGAGGAATCCTAAGTGGGGAGTTGTGCAGCAAGATATTTGTTTACATTACATTTAAATTTCTGCACGTTGGCACAGTCGGGGAAACAGGAAGCAGGAAGTGAATTACGAAGGCAAGTGGTATAAGTAAGAAGCTATTAGAGTAGAAAGTTTTCGGCATCTAAGGGCCTCTATAGTGAAGGGGTGGGATTTTGCTGCTAGTCGGGGTGTTTACGTTGAGGGGGTACAAGCACAGTAAGTTCAGCAGAGAACATTCTGTAGGCATAATTGTAAAACAAACACAGGCATGCAACATTGTAATGCTGAGTCAGGGGCTGGAGCTTGCTAGACGAATTAGGTTAGAGACTTTTTTGCGCCTTGTCCAAGAGGGAGAGACTAGTGGTTGGAGCACCAGCCCAGATGTGACAACAATACCTCATGTATGGGCGAATGGTGGCTTTATAGAGATATAGGATACTGGCAGGTGTGATAAGTTTTCTAGCCAAGTAGAGGGAGCCTACCTTCTTTGACAGTATCTTTTATGTATTTATTCCAATTCATGATACTTATGAATGTTAGGCCGAGGAGTTTAAATGCCGAGCACTTGGGAAAAGGTTTGTTATAATTGTTAAAGGAAAGGAGCTTTGTCTTGGTAGCATAAAATGTAACCATACATTTTTTGCCCCATTCTACTACAGAGGTCATTTTTTAAGGATTTAGCTATTGCCCTGGATATCTGTTCTATTTGCCCAGATGTCAAGAATAGAGCATGGTGTAATCAGCAAATATACCCATCTCGGATACAATTGCATCAGAGGGGTCGTTTATGAAGATCAAGAATAATAAGGGTCCAAGTATCGACTCCTGGGGCACACCTGCATTAATGTAATGTTATTTGGATGTACGGCCATCAAGAACAACCTGAATCTTTCTCTTAGCTAAGAAGGATCTTATTATATTAAATATTCGTCCAGTAATACTGTACAAATTAATTTTCCTGAGAAGACCTTCAAACCAGACCTTGTCAAAGGCCTCGGTATATCAAGCGCTACTGCCCTAGCTTCACCTGCCTTATCCAGTGTTTTTATATGCGTTCAGAGATGACGATTAGTGATTCTCAATTGCCGTATCGCAACACACTTGTGTCGCAAAACTTTGGTACGAACACCTGAAAACACGGACAATGTGCATAAACCTCGGTTTCATGTTCTTCTAATATGTCCTGAAAGAAATGCACACATTGAAAGTCCACCGACCAGTGGCGGTCACCAACCGTTGCACCTTTTGCTCATAGTCGATCAGTTGCCCATGAGGCGTCAGCGTGATATGTTGTGTGTGTCGTGCTGTTCCGCCTTGGTCGTGTTTGCACGCGTAGAGCCGGTTGCCGAATTAACTTCGCTTGTTTTAAATTACTGTCATTCTTCAACAATTATTAGTAAAGAGATGGAGGTAATGAGGTATATTTAGTTAAGAAATTATGTTGGTTTATTAGTAAAGAGATGTAGCCAACTATATGTATTTAATTAAGAAATTACGCCAGTTATAACAGACTTTACAAATCTGTCGTCACGGCAATTCCGTTCAGTTAAAAGTGTGCCACTTCTTTAGTTGAGTTGTGAAGCAGAATTTATTTGTTTTCAATTTTGAAGAGTTACATTCATGACAGCAGCAGACAATCAACCGAAAAGAAATTCAGACAAAAAAAAAAATCAATGTTGACTGATCGTTTGATAAAAAAATCAGACATCCCAGAAGTAACTTTCTTGGAAAGATAAATTATTTTTAAATGATAACTTTTCGTTTTATAAAGTTTTAAATTATACAAAAAAAACAACATTTGTTGACTCTTCTTTTATAACATTTTACATTACACTGTTTATTCAGTTTTTGTTATTGTATTGGTAGAATAAAGATTAATTTTCTTTTATATATTTCAAAAGGTGATTAAGTCAAAAATCTTTTGAACACTGCTTAATGTTCTAGTTTGACACAGGTTGACCGTTGACTCACAAATCAGTTTAACACTACCTGTTATTTACCGTTGTTGGTTAAAGTATGCATGTGTTAATTGGTTATAAATACCCCTTTACAATGAATAAATTTGTTAAAAGAAAGGATGTTAGTGACGAGTGTGAAGTTGAAACAGAACATACGATGAAGCCTACAAAATCCAGCACAAAAAAGACAAAAGTTCGCCATAATAGACAGTATTATAATGATTATTTGAAGTTTAGATTTTCTTGGACAGGAGATGTTGCTGAACCATGCCTATTATGTATAGTTTGTGGCGAAAAAATGGCTAATGAATCAATGGTACCAAATAAATTACAAAGACATTTTACGACTAAACATTCTTACCTACAAGATAAAGATCTTAATTATTTTCAAAGACTGTTACAACAACAATCAAAGCAACGCAATATTTTTCAGAAAACAATGACCGTGTCTGAACAAGCTCAACTCGCTTCAATTGATGTAGCTGAAATAATAGCAATGAAATCCAAATCCCACACTCTTGCTGAGTCAGTTATCCTTCTCGCTTGCAAAAAAAAATGGTGAAATCCATGCTAGGTGAGACAGCTGAAAAAGAAATTAGTAAAATTCTGCTTTCGAATGATACAATATACAGGAGAATTGTAGATTTATCTGAAAACATTGAAACAAATGTTCAGAAAAAAACTTGAAGGATCTAAATTTGCTTTAATAGTCGATGAATCGACCGATATCAGTAACAGTGCTTAATTGCTTGTATTTGTTCGGTTCAATTATGATGAAATAATCAATCAGTTTTTGTGTTGTAAAGAAATGCCAACAACTGCTAGAGGTCAAGATATTTTAGATATGATAACAGACTATCTTAATAAAATGAATTTGACGTTGAAGTTTTGTGTTGGCATTTGTACTGATGGTGTACCATGTATCGTAGGCTGCATTAAAGGTTTTGCATCACTAGCACAGAAAGAAAATCCAAATCTTGTTCGTACTCATTGCTTTTTAGTTTTAGTTTCAAAAATATCACAAGAAGATTTGAAGCCAGTGTTAAATCAAGTAGTTGAAATTGTCATTAAAAGCAGGCCAAGAAAGTCGAGATTATTCGAAGAAGTATGCAAATCTATGGAAAGTGTTAACTCGCATTCATGAACTACAGAAGAAATTAATAATATGTTTTAATAAAGAAAAGCACGGAAGATTCTGTAAATATCTTCGATGTGAATTTTGGATGGCCAAAATGGAATATTTAACAGAAATATTTAGTCAACTTAATATTGTGAACAGTAGTATGCAAGGTTGAAACGAAAATATTCTAACTTCGACAGCTAAGTTAGTTGCTCTCGAAAAGAAAATTTTTATTTGGAAAAACAGCAAAGTTGGATGAGTTTGGTATGTTTCCTACAATGCACACTAACTGCATTAAGGAGATGATCCTCATCGTGGTTGAGCATCTGGCAGTGCTCGAAGAAAACATCGATCACTACTTTCCATAGAAAAATAAGACTGGGTATGTAATCCTTTAGTAGATGTTCTTTCTAATATTGGGTTTAAGAAGAATTGGCTGGTGATACCAGATCAGGCTGCCCTGTGGCTCCCTGAGACGAAATTCACCTACATTGACGTTTTTTTTTTTTTTTTTTTTTTTTGTAAAACTTAATTATGTTCTACAAAACCAAAAACAAAAACAACAGCCCCTCTCCCTTTCTCCCTCTCCTTTTTTATTTTAATTTTTCCTACCCTACTCCCGGTCCTGGATATGACCTTAAACTACATCCGATGGTGAGATCCGGCTTACGGACTTTGGGGAATGTGGAGCCTCCTCTTAATTACCATTGCTCCCAGGTCCACCCTGACCCGGAGTGGTAGTACCTGTTAGGGTCCCAACTATGGGTTAAATAGAAACAGATATTAAAAGGGGAAAGAAACAAAAAAGAGAAGAAAACAAGACCAGATTCGGCATCAAATAACCCAAAAAGGGTTGATATGCCGTAAAACAAAACTACCAAACCAAACCTAAGAAGAATTGGCTACCATTTCAAGTGACCGCAGTATTAAAATAAAACATTCTGAGGTAGATATCAACACATTTTTTATTTAAATACAAAAAGAATGTCCCGCATTATATGAAAAGGCTTAGTTCTTTTACAATTCTCTACTTTTTATTTATGTGAATTGAGTTTTTCAACCTTAAATAATATAAAAAATAAGAGGAGAGAAAGACTACGTTCCACTGAAGAAGAAATGAGAGTTTGTTTATCTCACAGACGACCAAATATTCAAGAAGTCATCAGAAAACACCAGGCACAGGTTTCACACTAGGTAACTGACAATTCTGGGATACTAACATAATAAACCGTATTTCTAATTTATTTTACTATTTTATCATACAATATTTAAAATTATTAGTGTGTTGCGACAGTTTCATGTGCTCATAAGTATGTCAAGAGTAAAAAAAAGTTGAGACACACTGGTCTAAATCCATATTCTTGGTCAGAAATATGTTTAGCATATTCGAGATGGTGGACTATCGCTAGATTGATTAACGATTCAAAGGTTTTAGTGAAGGGTGGGAGGAGACATGGGCTGATAATCTTTTAGGTCAGTTCTTTCAGAGTTCTTAAAAACTGGTACCATAGAGACAATTTTCCAGCTATCACGGAAACAAGATTTGGCAACGCATTTGTTGTAGAGTTTGGAGAGGACAGGGGCCAGATCAGCATAACCCTTATTTATGACTATAGCAGGAATAAAATCTGGTCCACATGCTTTGGAGGTGTGAACGGGTTTTTTTAATTGTTGTGGACCTGGGTAAGGCCGAATGAATGACACAGGAACACATGGTTTAAATGAACAAAGGTATATATTATATAATAGAAAGAAAGAGATACAAGGAGATGTTGCTCTCAACCGCCATTGCCGGTTTGCCTGGGAAGAAGAGAACAAGTGTCACGTGCTTCCCGTATTTATAAGGTGGACGAGTCCATTAGTTCTCCGTAGGTAGGTACGGCACCATAACACCCCCCTTCCAAGCCTTACCTCCTCAGGAGTCTTAATAACGTTTCCTTTTCGGATCTATCTCTAGGTAGTCCGGAGCCATTCGTTTTCTTTTTGGTTGTCGTTTACGTGTGACTACCTGGGGGTGCTGGTAAGTTGAAGGTGTCATATATCACGTCCATCACGTCTTCTCCTTGACATCTAGTATGGTTTCTGCCTGTAGTGGAAAATAAGGAAGTGGTTTGTGCAGTCCAAGATAGAGTTTAAGGTGAACCGCAATTCAGTCTCATCTTTTTCTGTCCAAGCGACATCATGGTGGTTGGATAATGGGAGAATTGTTGATTGCCCATTATTCACCACATTATTATAGATTTTCCAGAAATCAAAAGTTCCTAATTTCTGTGACTCAATGTGTCATCTCAGTATACCTACTTTTAGCTGCGGCTATTACATTCTTATAATGGTTTCTTGATGCTATAAATTTTTGTTTATTTGTAGATGACCTGTGGTAGTTGAAACAGCAGAATGCTTGCAACCTATGCACAGTGGCAGCTGCACAGGTTAAACTGAGCCATTCTGGAGAGTTGGGCTTACTATAGAATTTTCGCGTGGGTACAAATGTTTCTATGTTTGCTTTGACCCATTCGGTTTCCTCATTTGAGCACTGTTCAGCAGGGAGAGAAAGATGAGGTCTCTCAGGGATTCCCAGTCAGCCCTTGATAATATCTCGTTGTTTTCAATAACAGGGCATCAGTTTGGGGTCGGAGTCTTATGGTGATATCAACCATTATCACAAGGTGATCAGCATCCCCAAGTGAGCTATGGGCATCCATCACACAAGCCTCAAGCAGCTTGCTGGTCCTCATGATTTGGGAGGCGGGTTGGAAAGTGACAGTTTGTGAAATGGAATGTGCAATCGTAAAACTCTGCGTGCTGTTACCACCTGGTTCTGTGTAGCTTGAGAAGCCAAACCAATCTCTATGGTGGAAATTAAAAATCACCAAATACATGGATTTCGGTGTTTGGATCCAGGGAAAGTACTTCAGTATCTATACTATCGGAGACAAAGTCGTGTAGGGTACTGTCCTAGGTCGAGGGAGAACGGTAGAGAAAACATAGGTAACTAACGCGATGTAATGTTAATCTAAAGCACATGTAGGCTTTGATTTTCAGATTCTAGACTAAGTTCTCTAGTCAAGAGGAAAGTGTTACGGATATAGACTGAGCCTGTGCATATGTTTGTTAGAGTCTTTACGACAGAGTAGGAGTTATCCTGGCATATGAAAATGATTAGAGGACATTGAGGAGTTTAGATTATTTTCGCTTAGTGCTAAGATATCTTAGAGAAACAAACGATTCACGGTTTTATCTGTTTCTATGGCATATGTAACTGGTCACTGATGAAAATTAAGGTTTTAATGGTTTTATTTACCTTTGTCTTTGTGCTTACATTCAAAATATAACTCATAACAAAATGTATTAAAGATCGTCGTTGACTTACAACCTATTCAACTTATGACTGACTGACTTTACAACTGTAACGACTATATATATATATATATATATATATATATATATCGATGTCTGTAGGTAATAAATAATTAATATTTATTTATAAATATTATTATAAGCCCTCTTCACTAAAGGCCGGGCACTCTGAGTGAGTTTAATAACAAGCAGTACAAATAGCTTCATGCAAGATCCAAACACAGTTTGTTGATCACTTTAACTGCTCGTGTAAAATTAGCCACCGACTCGCTATTTACAAAGTTAAATTCTTCCTTAATTATTAGCTAATTCCTTATGGCCGAGGGGTTAACGCTCTTGACTGTGAATCAGTGGCGATTTGTGATCGGAGTTCGCGCCCGCCGACCGTTGAGAATTAACTTCGTGCACTGAAGATTGCGTTAGCATGAAACATCGATGTCTGTAGGTAATAAATAATTAGTATTTATTTATAAATATAATTATATATATATATATATATTCGTTTATTCGCTGTTCAACATTGGCCGAGTGGTTCAAGCGTCGGGATTTGAGTTGCAAAATACTCATAATCCGGGGTTTCGAATCGCATGACCGGTGAATAGTCATATCTCTATGCTGATGAGTCCCGATTATTACGGACGAAACGTATACGTACATAGATAATAAACAATAACAAATATTTATTATTTGTAGCTCCTAGAAAAACCCGTCTAGAAGAGCACTGTAAGTGTAGTATTAACACAGCATGACGTCGCTAGCTATAAATGCATCATTCCTTTCATTAAGTAGAACGCTCTTATGACGTCAAGCCGCCGCATAAAGTGTTAAAATTATCACAGTTTATTCGCTGTTCAACATTGGCTGAGTGGTTTGGGCGTCGGGATTCGAGTTGCAAAATACTCGTAATCCGGGGTTTCAAATCGCATGACGGGTAGTGAATAGTCATATCTCTATGCTGATGAGTCCGATTATTAAGGACGAATAATAAACGATAACAAATATTTATTTACACACATTATATATATATATATATATATATATATATATATATTCCCAAAAACAGTTTTTTATGGTAAACAACTGATGATCCCTTAAATAATGTTAGAAGTAAACTAATATAATAACTGTAAAAGTTAAATTGACTTACATGAGTGATTTTCCACTGAACGACTTGACTTTTTTTTTTTTTTTTTTTTTTATATAGTTTTAATGGTTGAGAAACTTCCCAGACTATATATAGGGCAACTCGTCTAAGAAAAAGAAAACTCCAAGGTTTATTTTTCCAACTTATGTAGGGAATGGTGATATTCTATCAAGTAATTTACACTCATTATTTGCCAGTTGAGCTTCAGCAGACAGGAAATTTGGTGAAAACTGAAACCTGACGTAGTAGAAGACAATACATCTAAACTAGAGGTTCAAGCTATTTTCTTGGTGTTGCAAGGCAATAAAGATAATCCTCATATTAATAGTAAGAATCATCCATTCTTACGTGAGAATATAAAAAGAAGAAATGGGCAAAGAGATTGCTTAAAATGAAAGAACACAACTCGGTTATTCCCCTTTCTTCAATTCAATAAATTTGGCAAAAAATAAAACAAGCATGCCTCAGTTGCCATGTAAAGAAGGGGGGGGTAGACATTTACATAGAGGAGGATACAGTGGCCCAGCACCTGTCTAATTCTGTCTTAAATTTCTGTGTCGTTGACGCATTTACTACATCTCCTGGAAGTCCATTCCAAAGTCCATGGATTCTGATTGAGAAAGCAGTCCTCCTCCGGTTCAAACGAAATCAGTGGTGAAACAGTTTCTGGCAATGCCCGTGCAGACCTATTCATGGTGCAGAGGTGAATAGTAGATCCCGAGGGAGATCATAATGGCCATTGACGAGATTGTAGGTCAAAATGAGATCACAGTGTAGACGTCAGTGCTCAAGGGAGAAATGGTTAAGTTTATTGACTAACTTTCGTCGTCCTTGCACCATTTGAGTTGTTGAACTCTCTCCAGATGTTGGATATCATGTATTAGATATGGAGCAGAGGTCTGAACACCATACTCTAACAAGAGAGACATAAAATGGGAGAAGTATTTCAGGAGTGAGTTAGAACTACTTGTTCCATTGAGCTAAAATAGAATGGCAGGATAGATCTGATTGTTTTTACTCAGAAAGACACAAATCTGTCTCAAGTATTTTTTAAAATAATCTATTTTAGTTTTTCTCGTTACTTTAAAACAAAGCAACAACAACAACAAAAATAAAACACTTAATAACAACAAACATTTTGATATTTTTTTTGTGCATTTTTCATTATTTATCTTTTATTTTTTTTCACGTGAATTCATTTAGATTTTATTCATTAAAAAACAAAACCATAAAAAAAACGTATCCATAGAGCCTTGAAAAACATGCCTATTATTTAAAAAAAATCAAAACGCTATAAATAATATATAGTGTATATAAATTCCCCCTCATATATTGCTACCTTGTCATTGTAAGGAGGTTTGTGTGTTTTTATGACCCTGAAGGTTACATCGGCAAAGGTTTGACCAAGCTGAGCAAATTTCAGGATAGAGGCCAGACGAAAAGCAGTACCTGGTCCTCAAGATATGAAAAAAAAAACCCCATAACATTACAGAAAAATGAACAAGTAAATTCAATAAACAAACGATGGATCTCCAGCTGGAGGATGTATAAAACCTAGTAGTGAAAATCAGATCCTTCTGGAAGCTACTAGGCTGACAACCATCATATTTACCGGGACCATCATCGCCATTGGAACATTGAATGTGAGAGCCATGTTTGACGTTGGAGATGGATTGTTCACTTTTCACAGGCATTCTCTATACAGAACAAGATCTGCCTCCTTTTAAGGAAAAGAAAGTGAGCTGGAGGCAGATGGAAAAAGAGTTAGGGTTAGACATGGGGACAGTTGGAGAAGCTTCATTTGCAGAACCTGGAAGCTTGGAGAAGCTTTATTTGAAGCACCTGGATACTCAGAGAACTTTTATTTATTATTTATTTCTTAGGTTGAAGTCGAAGTCTGACCCATTTAAAATTCAGAGTCACATCATTGGGTTACTGACTGCACCTCCCTGGTCCTTTTAATGTCAGAAGTGAAGTTGTTCTTTACCCTTTAATCAAGTAGCTTGTACATTTACGAAGGACGATAATGATTTTAACTTAACTACGGATCTCCATTTCCTTAACTATGAGTTGCTTCTAAACTATCTTCAGGGGGAACACGACGGCTCCTATCTAATAGGACCTTACGTATGGCTTCACTAATATTTTGTCAACAACTCAAATCCAATTTCAAACCTTTCCTATGTCGGATGATCAAACTAAGCAAAAAAGTTATCTACTTCCCATAGAAGGGTCATACCGCCGTTAATCATACCCTATAACTCGTTGCATCTGCCAAGTAACATTCAACATAAATAGGAAACATTTTACATCCATCCTAATTTAACCGTTGCATAAAATTTTACATTTTCCGAAAAATGTGTTGGTGCACACTTAGAGTTGAAACGAGGATCTTCTTACATGCGTGCGTGCGTGCGTGCGTGCGTGCGTGCTCGCACATACGAGGAGTCCACACCCAAAACGATGCACAAATCACAGCCGTTACGTTGTGAAAAGGAGAGGTTTTTATACTCACCCAAATACCTAAATATATCAATATGTATACATTTTACATTTGAGAAACAAAACGTGAAAATGCAAATGACCCCTCCCCCATCCGAAATGATACAGAAGTAAAAACCACAATAAAATAAAAAACAGTTGGAATACCTGTTTGCAGACTTTTTTTGTGAAAATATATTACAGGGCCAACATTTTTAAAATAAATGTTTGACACACAGACACAGACGCGCACACACACAAATGTAGATCAAAGTGAAAACATTTTACAATATTTTCGTCAGACTAAGTGTAAATTCAGTAGCCAAATTATATACTGAGGGCCGACAGAAATAGGTTTAGCATAACACCATATCCGATGTCATTCAACCCCCAAATGTACAAAAAACACACATTTCAAAATATACTAGGTCTCAGAACAAAGATGGCCTCACGAAAAAGCTTCAGTCGATAAACTTATTTCTAAAATATGAATTAGATTCATATTTTTTTTTTAAGTATCTTCAAAAATTATGTTTAATATAATAGAGATAATTCCTTGTTATTGAAAGTGATTAATAATTTTGGGTGAAAATAGTTTTCATTGACTTTGTTAAATTGAAACATAGTCTTGATTTTTTGTGACAAATAAATATGAATACAAATATATATGAAATTGGGAGAGTTCATATTTTTTTTTATAAACATCTTTTTTACTTTATATCATAAGAAATATATATATATATATATATATCATAAGAAATATATATATATATATATATATCATAAGAAATATATATATATATCATAGGAAATATATATATATATATATATCATAATATATATATATCATAAAAATATATATATATATCATAATATATATATATCATAAAAATATATATATATATCATAATATATATATATCATAAAAATATATATATATATTATAAGAAATATATATATATATATATATATAAGAAATATATATATATATAAGAAATATATATATATATAAGAAATATATATATATATATATAAGAAATATATATATATATATAAGAAATATATATATATATATATAAGAAATATATATATATATATAAGAAATATATATATATAAGAAATATATATATATATAAGAAATATATATATATATATAAGAAATATATATATATATATATATATAAGAAATATATATATATAAGAAATATATATATATGAAATATATATATATATAAGAAATATATATATATGAAATATATATATATGAAATATATATATATATAAGAAATATATATATATAAGAAATATATATATATATATATAAGAAATATATAAGAAATATATATATATATTAATAAGTAAGGCGGGCAACAAGTGCAACCACGCGTCCGAGTTAGCAGCAGGTGCAAGTGGCTGTGTGTGCACTAGTGTCAGTAATTGGGCTAATAATATGGGCCTAACTAACTTAATTTAGTGTTGTTATCGTTAATGGTATGTCCACATAGTATCATAGATGTTTGTTAGTATAATGTGTATGATGGTGCTTGTCGTGTGTGGTTATATTAAGAAGTTGGAGTTTAGCTCGGCTCTGTTGTTCAATTTAGGGGATAGCTTTCTAATTAATATAGATTCTTTAAGTCTGAGATTGCCCTGGTCTCTTTCGCTAGCTAGTATCTTGACTCGTATGTCTTTGGTGGGGTTGTGGCCATGTGTTATATGTTTTTGGAAGGATGATGCCTTGGTGGTTACGTGTTCTTTAATTCGTATATGCAAAGGTCTCACTGTACTGCCGATGTAGAATTCATTGCAGACCGCACATTGTATCCGGTATATAGCATATGTGCGGTTGCATAAACCTGTGTTGTTGATGGGGCAGTTTGCTAGGGTGCAAGGGTTCGTGTTGAAAGGTGTTCTAGGTTTAGATAGGTGTTGTCTTAGTGTAGGTCCGGAGTGTGTGAGTTGAATGTCTAAGTGTTCTTTGTGGATGGCTTTGCGGATGGCCGAGGTTATTCTATCGCTAAAGTGTGGTATTTTAAGGAAGCATGTGTTAGAGGGAGTTTGTTTTGGGTGTTTTCTAGATGTCTTATTGTAGTGTCTGATGTTTTTAGGGTATCCATTCCGCTCGAGTATCTGTTGGAAGTGTCTAACAGAGGATGTCTTGTCGGTTTCCGTAGTGCATTTGCTACGGATGCGGTTTACTTCGTTCACAGCATATCCTATTTTGGCTTTGGTAGGGAGGGCCGATTTATAGTTTACGAAGATATCTCTGCAGGCAGCTTTCTTGTAGAATTTGGTGTGAATGAGCCCTTCGTCGGTGATGCAGAGCGTGAAGTCTAGCAGTGAGAGGGATCCGGATGTCTTAGGGTGTTCGATTGTGAATTGTATTTTGTGGTCTGTGTTCTTAAAGCTAATGAAGATTTTGTTGGCTTCTTCGCGGGATGATGTGAGGATGAGAATATCGTCCACATATCTCGTGAAAAAGATGCTAGAGTGGCAGGTGTCTAATGCGCGTTGTTCTAACCTATTCATGTATGTGATGGCCAGTAGTCCTGATAGGCTGGATCCCATAGGTAGGCCTGTTATTTGTTTGTAGGTCTGTCCTTTGTATGTGAAGTAAGTGTTGTCGACTATTATGTAAAGTAGCTTGTGTATGTCAGTGGCAGTGAGACCGAAGCAGTAGAGGTCGTTGGATGAGATGTAGTCGGTGATTAGGTCCACAGCTGGGTGAGCTGGTACGGATGTATAGAGGGATACAACGTCGAGGCTGAACGCATATCTGTTGCGTTGTAGTTCCTGGGGTTGCAGTGAGTGCAGTCTGTGTATTACCTCATCAGAGCTGCTGACGTGTCCTGGGTAGGTGGGAAGTAGGGGCTTTAGTAGTTGGGAGAGCAGCCAGGAGATCTTGTAGAGGGGTCCCTCTATGCTTGAGACTATGGGCCTTATTTGTGTTATGGGGCTGTTTTTGTGTGTTTTTATTAGGTGGTAGAATGTAGGGAGTCTGCTATTTCTTGTGGTGAGGTTTCGTTTGTATCTGTTGGGAAGGTTTCTTTTCTTACATATTAGTGTCCATGCTGCGTTTATCTGATTTTCTATCTCAGTGGGGGAGGCGTCTGTGGTGGGTGTGTAGAGTGTGTCGTTGTTGAGGTGTCTGAGTGCTAGGTCGTCGTACGTTTCTTGAGAGATAACGCAGAATTCTTTGCCTTTGTCAGAAGGCAGGAATATTAGGTTTTTGTCCTTTAAGTTTTTGAGGGTGAGTCGTTGCGTTCTTGTGAGATTGGGTGTGATGTTTGGTTGTTCTCTTTGTATGATGGATGATATGTTGTGCCAAAGTCTTGTGAGTTTGCGGTCTAGATCGTGGTTGTCTGGAGGGGGGTGGAGGGGGCGGTCTAGCTGGTATGTAGGGAATGTGGCGGCGTTTTCAATGGCGGAGGAACTGTTGGTGGTGTTATGCGTGTTCTGTAGGTCTTGGTTGAAGGCAGACAGCCATTTTAGGTGATATGCCGTTCTGCAGAACTGTGCCTCGATGTTGAGTTTGGCCCTGTCATCTAACTTTTGTGTAGTTATAAACTTGGGGCCTAGGCTGAGGAGTTCTGTTTCGTTTGGCATTAGTGAGTTAGTCAGGTCTGTGACGAGGGATCTAGCTGTGGGTTGCGTGTTGGGTCGTTATTGTTGGGGCTGATTATAGGGGTGGGGGTGTTTTTATGAAGGAGCCAGTTGAACTTACTTTTTAACCTTTCTTTTGATGTGGTAAATAAAAAAAAAAAAATTTAGAAAATTATTGACTTTTCAATATTGTCACTTTGTTTTGTTTTTACGATTCCACGTGTCGTATGTGTCACTTCAACAACGCATTGTTATCGCCTCCAAAATATTATTCTTATATATATATATATATATATAAGAAATATATATATATATATATATATATATATATATATATATATATTATAAGAGGCATAGCTCATTTGGTAAAACTAATTCGAGCTCATGGCACTTGACAATGTTTACATTGAGATATCACTTACATTCAGTCAGTGTCGTATGATAGCGCAGGGGAAGAGGTGTCGACTGTCAGCTCGACGGTTGAGTTTCATTCTCGGCTTGAGGCACTAACTGGTCTAGCCGTACTGAAGACCTGTGATACAGCGAAACAGTCTGTATGTGGATGACTATATATATATATATATATATATATATATAATATTTTATTCAAAAACTATATATTACATTTTCTTATATTGTAAGCTTGAATCTTCAGCACGATTCAGTAGTCGAAGACCTCGAGTAAAAATTTGGTCTGACAATATAAGACGGTTTCTACTCCAGAAAATGTCATGTCCAGACCGATTAAACACGGGTACATTAACAGACATTGTAATGTATAGTTTTCCAATAAAATACTCTCTATTAGCTTTTGTACAACCTACTATTGAGCACTTTAAGAAGTAAATATAAAGGTTCAGAATTTTTCTAGATGAAGATTGGGTTATTCGGACTACTATTCTCATCCTGGATTTTATTTTTACGTTTCGGCCGATGTAAACTCCAATTTTCTTAATCTTTTTGGTCTTTGGAACCTTCGAGTTTAACTCAGGAATGCAAATTAATATATATATATATATATATATATATTATAAGTAAATATAGAATTTTTTGCTGGTAGTTGACAAGAATGGATTTAGCATGACACCGTATCTGACATCACTCAAACAAACCCTCACACCTCCCCAACACATAAAAAAGTAAACATTTTTAAATGGACATCACTTTTTGCAAGTAATCGATAGAGTTCATGCATATTTTTTCAATTTTAAAAATATTTTCGTTGAATAAAACTTAAAATGTATTCTTGACTTGCTATTTTTTCAAAGAAACCCGTTGGAATAATTTGAAACAAAAAAAAGTTCAACGTCCAAATGATGTTTGAGAGTTCCACTCGAGTAAAAACCACACTTGTAAACAACTGAAATCCAACTTCAAATCTTTCCTACGACACATGACCATACTCACCAATTAACTATTTAATTCACATACTTGGCTTAAACTGGCTCAATGGCATCCTCCCGATAATCATATTTTATAATCAGTTGCACCTGTTAAATCAGATCTCCACTTAACTTTAAAAGTATGTTACTCTCAAGCAGTGGCCTGCAAAGGGGGGGGGGGGTCGACTGGGCAACGGCCCCAGGGATTCAAATTGAGGGTGCATCCAATCATATTCAAAGTATCTCTACTTCTTATAATATTTCTCAGTACAAGGTCTTACACTTGAGTCTTTGGGGCATCCAGTCATATTCAAAGTATCTCTACTTCTTATAATATTTTTCAGTACTAGGTCTCACACTTGAGTCTTTGGGGCATCCAATCATATTCAAAGTATCTCTACTTCTTATAATATTTCTCAGTACTAGGTCTTACACTTGAGTCTTTGGGGCATCCAATCATATTCAAAGTATCTCTACTTCTTATAATATTTCTCAGTACTAGGTCTTACACTTGAGTCTTTAGGGCATCCAATCATATTCAAAGTATCTACTTCTTATAATATTTCTCAGTACTAGGTCTCACACTTGAGTCTTTGGGGCATCCAATCCTATTCAAAGTATCTCTACTTCTTATAATATTTCTCAGTACTAGGTCTTACACTTGAGTCTTTGGGGCATCCAATCATATTCAAAGTATCTCTACTTCTTATAATATTTCTCAGTACTAGGTCTTACACTTGAGTCTTTGGGGCATCCAATCATATTCAAAGTATCTCTACTTCTTATAATATTTCTCAGTACTAGGTCTTACACTTGAGTCTTTGGGGCATCCAATCATATTCAAAGTATCTCTACTTCTTATAATATTTCTCAGTACTAGGTTTTACACTTGAGTCTTTGGGGCATCCAATCATATTCAAAGTATCTCTACTTCTTATAATATTTCTCAGTACTAGGTCTTACACTCGAGTCTTTGCAATATAAAATCAAGGAATTAGCATAGCCAGGGCATCACATGACTTCTGCATGCCACGTCTCTAAAATTATATTCAACAGGAATTCCATTTGTTTACAATTAGTAATATTAAGAGTTTTGGTGCAAATACCAAATACAGAAGTAAAAAGATCGGAAATTCTGAATTATTCAAACAATATTTTGACGTAAATTGTTATGAAACAATGTTATTCTGAGATCAAATAAATTTGAAAACACATATTGGAATAAATTAATATAATAACTTATTAAAATTAATCTAACAAACACCAAATAGCTTAAAAGAAATAAATATAACAATAGTGAATGAATTTAACGGGAATGATTTCATAATTATAAACATTTAAATCTATTTGCTGTGGGGTTACTGTGCCATTTACTGCAGTAATGCCAAGGTAAACAATATTACCAATGGTTAAGACCACACGAGTTCAGGATATTTGAAACACCTACAATTTGATAAAGAGGTCTTACCTCGAAATATATTATAGAACACGCTTACACATATTAGATCACTGTGTAGAAGTTGAGGCCTACTCAACTAAGATTTACTAAAAAAAAAAATCACTTCGTTTTTGTTCTTCTCACCACTGGCATATTACCACTTCTTGCATTGAGATAGCCTTCTATGACCCCTCTATTCCATATTCTTTTGTTTAGGTTTTGGGCAGACATGGTGTTTTAGTGACATCACATACAGTGTCAGGCTAAGCTCGTCCCTTTCAGCTGCTACTATAATTGGGCTGTTGAATATATACACTTAGTCGTTTTTGTTATTTCATACTGACAAACTTGCAGAGATTTTTTCTTGTGACTTTACATTAGACACGAGTTCATTATCGGTAACATTCTTCGGACGGTTTACCACAGGATTCCTTGTGTAGAGAAGTGTTGCTAGCGTAACGATTACGATTGAGATTGTTGTGTAGCTGTCAATTCGGATACCGAATATAATCCAGCAGAGAATGGCAGTAAACATGAGTTCCAGAGCGCTGGCAAAAGTCTTCAGGATCGAATTGAGGTAGTGTAAGAAGAGGCTGACAATGATGCCAATGCTAGCATTGTTTACCATGATCAGGATGACTTTGATCTGGAATATCGACACGAGACTCGACCATGTGAAAGTCTCAGCAATCTGTCCCTTGAATATAAGCAACGATGCATTGCACAAGATTGATTGCACGTACATAAAGATATTCTGAACCATTATGTGCACATTACAGGCTTTGTCTTTGAGTAGGTATTCGTTGTAGACGCCGGCAAAACAAGAGGAGAACACTTGGATGATGATAAAGAACAATGGAAAACCAATGAGATTGGCGGAACTGTTGCTGATAGGGCTGACACTCTGGCTGTTTGGAGAGAGCGTGATACCGCCACCACCACCACCACTGCTGCTGCTGCTATGGGACAATTTGGTCAGTTTGATGTGTCCGAGCTCTTTAATGATACAACCGACTGTGAGTAAACAAATAGAGGCCCATTGAATAAAACTCAACTTTTTTTTGAAGAGAAGCTGAAAAGAAAGAAAAAAAAATTGTTAATTATAATAGAGGTTATTATAATAGACTAAGTGACCCGTTGGGTCAGTATTTGTTAAATTTATTAAATATTATCCACTTATAATATAACGAGCACTTTCTCTGTCTGTCTGTGTCTGTCTGTCCGTCCTGGAGAATTTTTGTAAATGGGAGAGGAGGTGGGGGGAGATGTAATTACTATTTAATTCATTTCAAACATAACACAATGCGCCAATGGACAAAGTTAAAAATAACATCTTAATTTAACTACTTAAAGAAATGTTTTTTTTTTCATTTCTTTCAGTTAGCAATGAATGATCATATAATAACTCGTTCTTCTTTATAGTTTGGGATCTGCGTTCACGCTCGATTTTTTTTAAGGGTGAGGGAATTTCACCCCCCCCCCCCCAATTTTTTTTTGCAGGAAAAAATCCCCCCCCCCCCCGATTTTTTTTCTTTCTCTTTTTAAACAAAAGATATTTGGAGACAAATTTTTTTTTTTTTTGAACTAAAAATGTCTCGCCACCCATAAACGCGGCTGCCTAGCAAAAATTTTCGCTAGTCTATTATATAAAGAAAAGTTGTCTGTCTGAGTGTCCAGCTAAGTGTACAAAACTACATAAGACACACCCACAAAGCTGATATATTTTTTTCAGCATTGTCTCGGATCAAATATAAGCACATTTTTTTTAATATTCATTCTTTTGGGAGCATACAGGAACAGAATTAGTCAGGTCGATATCAAAAATAAAATTATTTAACTATTCGTAGTCAACGAACTCTGAACGACAAGACTGTATGGCATCTTTGTATTAGAAGGGAGATAATCTACTATGCGTTGACTTAAAGACGCATAATGGAAATATTAGTAAAAAAATAATTTCTTTTTAATTCAAATTCTACTTGATAATTTTGCGTAATTTTTGTGTGTACACAAATAGTTTTGCCTGATATGTAAGTATATCAAAGAGTTTTTCTATTAATTTATTTTGAACTGACATATTTCACTTGTGTATGTCTTTCAAGCAGCAACCTTTTTTTCACCCCAAGCAAGGCATATTGCCACTAAAGTGTAAGAGGTTACTTTGTAGGTCATTTAATGTTGAAACACAATCCACATATTGTAAACGGATCATCGTAATTTACTTTTGCTTTAAACAAATAAAAAATGAAAACAAGTTTGTAATGTTTTCTTCTGTGGTTCTCCATACATTTTATTTTGTTTCCTTTCCATGGTATTTAAAAAAGTGAAACGACCAGATAAACCACACCATTTTTTTGACAGATGTTAATTTCCGTGGGAGATTTAGTTACTGATGACCCGATTATGTGACTGACACACGCACACACGTTAATGTAAGAATAGTATGAAGTCATTCTATCGAACTACAAATTAACAACCCCATACAAAGAAATAACTTACGTACCTGAAAGATAATACCTGTAACGACAACCCTGAACTGCAGCAAAACATAGTATGTTGTTGGATCATAGGTTGCTAAGTTGACAAACTGCAAGTTATTGTAGAGACTATACAGTGCAGCCGGGACTATGTACATGACAAAAACTGCAAACACATACAAAAAAAACATGCATTTAGAGAGAATCAATTAAGGAACAAACAAGACAGAATTTTTATTTCTTCCTCCAGCTAACAAAATGACAGTGCAAAAAAAAACATAGTTTCATAGACTCACCACAATCAGAGATGTAGAATCAGTAGTCTCATTTCAGCTCGATTCGGATTTCAACTTTCGAAATTTTAAGAGATCCACTCTAACCTCACAATTTTTTTTTCTACAGCAGTATAAATTTTTGTATACTATACATTCATAGTTGTGACTAACCGTACGTATTAGAACGATTTAGCGAAAATACTACTTCTCATTGAACACTTTTCTTAATAGATATTATACACGTGGCCCATAATAAATAATCAATGTTTCTTCGTTTTACACCCATAACTTCCTTCAAACAGTATTTAGTGACCAACACATCAGAGTTGTTTTGCTGTTTTAGCTCCATACGAAATTGGAATCTTACTTTGGTAAAATATAATTTACTTGACTAAAATAGTAATTATTGACCACGTTCATTGGAAAAATAAAATACATTTTTTTCTTAGTTAACTTTTCCTTTGTACTTTTCAATCTAAAATAGAATTTATTTTCATTACACATGGCACATAAATACACTATAATAATTGTCGTTTTTTTAATGATTACACAATATATATTTATCTTATGTGCCTAAAATAGAATGTACTTTCGTTACATGTGGCCCACTTTTAGTCATTTAATAAATTGTTTTATTGGACTTTTCAACACTGGTAATTTCTATTATTGTATATAAGGCTTCTTAAATCTTTCTTTATACAATTTCTCAATTTAGAAATATCCAATTTACTTGACTCCCCATGAGGGCAGAATTTGACACAACGTAAGTTCTTAATGTGGCGAAAATCCACCAACGTTTATTATATTTTCGAATGTAACAACATAATAAAAATTGCTGCAGTCTAGAAGGATTTGCTTTCAATGACAGAGGAGAGAATAGATAACAGATCAAACACATATCCCGGCTCAAAAGAAGTACCCGTTTCCATAATCGGTCAGTGAAGGAGATATCTGTCTACACTGTTGCAATTTCTATTTTTGTTCCACTCCGAATTAATCCTTTTCGTGGGTACATAGATTTTCCACAATTCAAAACCGATATTTTTTTTCCCTAGATGTTAAAACTATTTGATGTGACCTATTTGCGTTCTGTCGGCTGTTTACAAATTTTCATTCATTCTTTTATATTTCTCCCGGGCAACGCCGGACGACGGGTCCTGCTAGTATATATTTTCAATTTTAAAAATCTTTTTGTTAGAGATGGGACATCCTTCCAGATGCCAGACATTCACCCGCTATTTCAGATACTCCAACTGAGAGATCTTTTTAAAATTCTAACCGTTCCTTTAAGTGCAATTGTTTGTATCTCTCTTGCACTTGGTTCACCGGGTATATTCGCCAGGTAGTTTTTGAAATTCTTTTTCATGAGTCCGGTTGCTCCTAGGATTACTGGAATGATGGAGATCTTCCTAAGATTCCAGTTTCTTTTCATGTCGTACATAAGACCTTGGTATTTAGTTATCTTTTCCCTCTTTGAAAGCATTGGTCATTAAGTCTTGATTTTGGGCAGCCATTATCATTCTCTCCTGATCATAGTGTCCACTTTTCTTCCCTCTTCCATCTAGACTCTTGTCTCCGTCTGGTCTCTTCTTCCTTGATAGGAAGGTAGTTTTTTTCTGCTTCCCTTAGGGCTACATTTTTCATGAGGGTGTTCTCATTTTCTGTTATATATATATATATATATATATATGATAATTTTGTTTACACAGACATGTACAAAATCTGCGACACTGGCATGTCGATGTTATCGATCAACAGTTACTATAAACTGAGATCTCATCAGGCAGAGTTAGAATCCGATCTTAACCTCAGATCATATTTGGAGAGAACCAAATATGATCTGAGGTTAAGATCGGATTCTAACTCTGCCTGATGAGATCTCAGTTTATAGTAACTGTTGATCGATAACATCGACATGCCAGTGTCGCAGATTTTGTACATGTCTGTGTAAATAAAATTATCATACATAAAGCTCTATTTTGATATTGAGCACTTTTTATAAACCCGGTTAAAATTCTCTGGATTACCACCCTGTGGATATTTTTCACCTGGATTATTACCATTATTATATATATATATATATATATATATATGCCCATCCAGGAAACAAGCGACTTTAGGTAGGAAACCAGTGTTTTTTTTTCCTCTTTAGGGAGGGTAGATTCTTTGATCTTCTCAACCAGGATTTCGTTTGGTGTTTTGCTCCACTTTTTAAATTGAGTAGTGATAGCAAAACAATAGCACCTTCTTTTGTGCAACAGACCATGGCTCGGCTTTTAAGCCTCTTATTTTTCTTTTCTTAGTTGCTGCCTATGGTGACGATAGGGGGGGCAGGATCTTTTGTTATCAAGGCTTGATAGCTGACCCTGATTAGTCTTTATCATAACTGGAATGCCACTTCCAGAGGCAGGAAGGTTTACACCATTGCTTACCGGTTTCCACCTGGTGTATAAACGGGTTGAGGGGGCCCTTTTTATCGTGAGTTCTGGCCTGCCAGTATTTAGTTCTGTTTTTATTCATATTTTTATCAGTTCCTCATTGTCAACGGCTTCTTATTTAAAGCTGCCTTCTATTAATAGAGGGAGCGCCCACGACCGCAATCTGGGGGCGTGCTGGATGGCTTGGGGAGACAACACACTATTTTCTTTTTAATATTTGATCAGGGTTTACTTCAAATGGGAAATATCCTCATGTAAGGGTCTCTGACAAACCTCTGTACAAAGAGACCGAAGACACGCGAGGGTTGTGTCTAGTAGGCATTTAAGTCCTTGTGTGTGTGTCGAAGTTATTTGGCTTACACTGACAATGTTTGAACCTCCTAGTTTCCTCAGGGAACTTGGCCCTGAGGAAACCAGTAGGCTTTGTCTGAGAAAATCAGTTAGTCTTGTCAGTATAAGCCAAATAACTTCTACACATTATTGGTATTATTGGTGTGGACCAGGTAACTTATAAATAAATAAATTAGCTCTACTAATAACATTTTTAGTATTGAACACTATCTGATCGATTATAGATTACTGAGTAATAACTTCTAATTCATCTCATCTTGATGTGTGTGTGTGTGTTACATTTGAATTTTTAAATTAAAATTTAAAAATCTAAATTTTAAATGATTAATTTAATTGATATGCAAATTATGGAATTATAAGTTTTTATATCGTTTTATGTCAATTTGTTGTTGGTCTGTAACAAAAACTATGTCACGAGTGTGAATTTATTCGTAAAGATATTAAGTCAGGAGTAAGAATTGTTTTCTCAATATGAAAAGAAATTTCTATAAAATTTCTAATATTAATTTTCTTTTAATTATTTAAAAAAAAAAATTGATTTATTAAATTTAAGTTTTATCAATGAATGTAAGAAAATAAATACAAACAAATTAAAATTTTATTCACTGATTTTATAAAAAATCATTAAGTACATAATTCAACATTTGAACAACTATGAATATTAGATTTAAAAGTTTATGCAAAAATTTACTTTCTTGCCGAACTATTCTAGGTAATCTTGTCCAACTGCTAAATGAAAAAAAATTGGAACATCAGGAAGTTTCATCGGTGGTCCTGTTCGTTTGGCAGGCCAAGAGCAGGCTAAAGGAGTTTCCTCGAATAATGGAAATGGATAGGTACTCGTAGAGCCAACTCAATTCACGATGCTCCATGGTGTGGCATGTCATTAATAAACCCATGCGGTTGAGAAAGTTTTGCATGGCAGGACCAATTATTTTACTTGTCTCTGTGGCGATAAGTTGGAATACAAGAAGACCGGTGTATTTTGATTGCTTGCGGTCCTCTGCTGATGCTTCAGGATTTGTTAGATTCCATTATTGATGAGGGTGCAAAAGTGTCGACAAAATCG
>OY744532.1:18156680-18206680 GCA_963556195.1 Sepiola atlantica | reverse complement strand
TTTACGACAGTTGTCCTTACCGTGGTTGCTGTCATTTTCACAACGTTTTGTCTACAGGACTCTTAGTCCTTCTTCAGTTACCTCCTGGAATTTAAATTCCGACTACAACAAAAGAAGGGATCTATGGAATGTCGCAGAGTAGAACAGACGAAACGTGAAAATTGCAACAACAAAAACATGTGAACAGCAACGATACTTCATCTCAGAAATATCATCAAACATTTTTGAATATTAAAATTACTAACATTTTTGACAATATTTTTAAATGCATAGTGTAATAGTCAGTTATATATTATCTCCCTTTATTAAAAATCTTCAGTGACGTTACTCCAGAAATAGAAACAGGACTTTATACTTTCTCATCACGGGCAATGTGCAGTTCAGCCACGTAAAAATAAGGGGATGAAGCAAACACCAAGAGGATGCTCTTAATTCCTGACTTCAGCCTTGTCTCAAAATATTACATGATTATGCTCATAATATAATGAAAAGTATTCATTTAAAAGTAAGGTTTCTTAAAACAAACTGCTCTAAATGTAATAACCTTGAGGACATCTTATGCTATACTTTGTCAGAGGCATAGATGCATGTGGGTGTCAAGTCATCAGATGTCTTTGTGACAGACGTAGTTGCAGCTGCACATGAATTCAATGTGATGTAATGAGAAACCGGTGACCTTTAAAGCATACTTGTCGACCAAAGACTGACTAGTTGATAAAGTAAGAAAAAAAAAACACAAAAAAAAACACGTTTTCAAAGTCTAAAGATCACATGTTGCAAACACCAAACCATGTTGGTACAAAGTATTTGAAAGACAGTTAACTCCTTTTTGCTGACAATAGTGGCATGCAGAGGTTTGGTGATGCCCGGATCTAACTCCTTGATTGTATGCAACCAAAGACTCAAGTATAAGTCATCGGAATGATAAATATTATAAAAAAGGGAGATAATTTAAATATGATTTGATCCCCCTCCCCTCTCTACACCACTGGCGGACAATCATATCTCTTTCTCTCTAGTATGCTGAGTATGGTTCTAGTGACAAATACACAACGGCAATAAAAAACACTTTGGTGTATGTGTGTGTATATATATATATATATATTTAAGTGAAATATTTTTGAAAATCAACACATCGTGCAATGATATTTTCATTTAAATTACACGATGTGTTGATTAATAATAAATCGAATTCGATTTATTATTTTTGTTCCTTCCAGCTTACATCTTACCCGAAATTTGCATTGCTCACAGCCTTTTAAAAACATACTACTAATATATATATATATATATATATATATATATATATATATTTATTTAAGTGAAATATTTTTGAAAATCAACACATGGTGCAATGATATTTTCATTTAAATTGCACGATGTGTTGATTTTCAAAAATATTTCACTTAAATACATTTTCATGCGTCCCTCAAAGATGTTGTCAATTTCCATATATATATATATATATATATATATTGTTTTATTTACTAGACAAATATTTAACATCTGTGCTTAAATGTTTCTTTCTTTAGATTTTCAACAAGTTGCCATCTATTTTTAGATTGCAAGTGAAAAAGCAAATTTCTTCTTTCGTTTCCTTTCTTTACGGCCACATTAAAAAAATGAATAAATGAGAAGGGTTTTGTTTTGTATTTACAACAAAGTCATGAATGAAATGTTTATTACTTTAAATTAATTTTTCAAGTATTTCAATAGCGAACTTTGCTAAGTGATAGCGAGCCGGCAACACTTTGCATACTTTTCAATTATGAGTATCTTATATAAAAAATATAAACAAGCCGCGCATGCGTGGTCCCCCTCTGTATGTGACTCGATGTGGCGAGTGTAAAATGCAATAAATTTGGGCAATTTGGGGCATTTTTGACCCCCCATTGTAGCCCCTGGGGGCGCGAACAAGAATTTTTCTGAGGTCAAAGATGCTCATTTTATATACAGAACAATTTCCTCTACATTTTGGCCAAATCTCAGAAAAATTGAATCGATGGATCAAACGTTATGGGAGAAAAAGGTCATTTTTTTGCCATTTTGGGGGCTTTTGACACCCTGGGGGGACCCGAATCAGATTTTTTCCAAGGTCAGCGATACTTATTTTCTATTAGGAACAATTGCCTCCATATTTTGGCCAAGTTTCAGAGAAATTGAATGGATGGATGAAAAGTTATAGGGCAAAAAATGTCATTTTTTGCCATTTCGGGGCCTTTTGTCCCCCTGGGGGGGCTAACCAGATATTTTTTCAAAAATCGGAGAATGTAACTTTCTAACCTGACCAAAGTTACAACTTCATGCAAAATTTCAGAGAAATTTAATGGATGATTGCGGAGAAAAATCCGGACGGACGGACGGACGGAAATGCCTCAAAACATAGGTCTCCCGATTTTATAAATCGGGGAACCAATAAATAACATTATTTATAATGCAATACAATTTCTCCTATTACAACTAGGAGATTCTTAACTTAATTGGTAGAGCGCCGGACTACAGTTACTGAGGTCCTGGTTTCGAATCTGACTAGGTCTAGCCGTATTGATGATGAGTTATAAAGACGATCATAAAACACGTGTCTGTGGATAACTATATATATATTATATACATATACATCTAGGCAAACATTGAATAACACAGAGTGTTTTTGCTTGATAAGACTTTTTGAATTTTTTCAATTTTCCGAATGGTCCATTTAGTGTTTCGGTCAAATTGGTGTATGTAAGTTTTGTGGGTTTCTTTTTCCATTTTCTTTCTTTTATGCCCGCTACATTGATGATATCCTTATTTTAACAGACAATAATAATGAGATAAAAAAAACTACAAAACATTTTTCAAAATAACCTCGTACTTATATTTACGTTAATAACAAAATTCTGTTTTTAGATGTTCTCATTGACTAACAATGACACATTCATCACCTCTCCTTATAAAAAAAATACCTCTATTAAAACATGCATTTTAAGTTATAGAAGCGAATTCCGATATCGATAGACAATTGTAATGATTAAAAATCTATTAAACCGTGCAAAGCTAATCTCTTCACCCAAAAAAATATTCCTTAACGAATTAAAAAAAACATTAAACAAGTCTTGATTAATAATCAATTTCCCAATCATATTGTAGACAAACAAATACAATTAATGATTAGAAACTTAGACAATACTAATAATAATCAGCTCAATAATTCCCACTACATAAATCTATTCTACTGTAACCAAATGCATCCGAACTTTATATTTGATGAAAAAGTTCTTAAAAATATAATACATCGCTACATATCCCCCATCAACTCTGATAATAAAATAAGATTCATCATTTATTATAAAAAAAATGAAAACATTGAATCATGTAGTTAAAAATAACACTTCTACTACTCAAAATGCATTAAGAGGAACCAATGTAATATATCCGTTTCAATACCTCATGGGAGAATATATCTCCGACAATAATAATTCTTACATTGGTTTCACTACCACAACACTTTCCCCAAAGACTCACATTGAAAAAATAAAATAATTGAAAAAATAAAAAAGTCTTATCAAGCAAAAACACTCCGTGTTATTTAATAATGTTTGCCTAAATGAAAATATGTTGCCTAAATACATACAATATATATATATATATATATATATATATATGTGTGTGTGTGTGTGTGTGTGTGTGTGTGAAAAAGACAAACAGAAAAACAAATTTAGGTACAGGAAAAAATCATCAAAAAATGAGAGATCTTACCGGTTTCGTTTGGATCAACAAACGTCTTCAGAAAAAGTAAAGATTTTAAATTTATTCAGTAATGGTAAAAACATAGGATAAAGAACGCACACCGGGAAGTTATTTGAACGTATGTGTTAAACTATTTGAAAAAAATAAAGAATAATGAAACGCGTGTGATAGAGAACGCTAAAATTGAAAAAAGAAGGGAGAAAGAAAAAGAGAAGAAAAAGAAAAACAAATGGAAACATAGATGAAATGTAAAAGTTATTTTAACCGGGATCGCAGTTAGTTAAGCAGTGGCATGATACATTGCATTGTTTCAGTGCGTTTTTTTGCCAGATATTTGCTTAAAGAATAAGATCAGAGTTTGAGGTTTACGTTAGATTGTGATGAGAGAAGTATTACAGCGCTTTCGATGCATTTGCGACGTGGGAGAGAGTATTTGATTTTGAGGAGGGTGCAGTTTGTGAAGTCAGAATTGTGGGTACAATTGCACAAACTAAAAGATGACTTTTATTTGTAAAATCCTCTGCTCATATAAACTTTACAGTGATTATTTAAAAAAATTTTTTTTTACCTCAACCGGATCCAAATGTTGCTGAATCGAAATATGTAAGTGTCTCGTGTGTAGTTTCAGAGATTAGTCCGGACACACGCACAAAATCTGACTTTCATTTAGATAACAGAATATAAAAGAAGATGGACAAAAAAGTAAATTAAACTACTACGACACCGGGGGGGGGGGGGGGGGCAGAGACGGCTCAAGCCCCCTCCCCCCTACTTTTTAACTTGGCCCCCCCCCACTTTACGGTCATCAATAATGAAGTTATATATGCATGTGTTTAACCGCCGCCCCCCCCCACTTTTTAGGAGAGCCCCCCCCCCCCCCCCACACACACTTTTATAACTGTCTCGCCGGTCATATCCGACTTTCATTTAGATAACAGAATATAAAAGAAGATGGACAAAAAAGTAAATTAAAACTACTTGCTATAACATTTTTATTTTTATTTTATCCTGGTAAAAAAAACCCACAACAAACAAACAAAAAAACATTTTGTTTGTTCAGTTAGTCACGTTTGACATAAAATCGCATGTATTTAATGCATATTTGCTCAAATATTTATTGCTTACTGAATTGGATGGAAAATAAACGAACATTCATAAAATTGAAAACCTAAAATTGAAGAAAAATATCTCATTTCGTTAGAATGTTCTATGAATTCCAAAAGTTTCAAAACTTGAACAGATAGAATATTCTACCCATACGATATCTTTTTTTAAAAATTTAGTTCTTCAATTTTATGAATGTACATTTTCTATCCAATTCATTTATTTAGATTTTCTGTGGTACTTGTAAGCTTTGGGCGCACAAGAAGTGGAGTCGAATTACAAGTAGTTTGAGAAATGATAATTAGTTTGTGTGCAAGAAGTGTAATACAATGGAGACAGATTCAGATGTGGAGAAAGTATATTTGGAGAGAGAAGCTATTGGGGTTGTTCAGAAGTTATGTTTTCTTGGTGATACCATTGGAGCACATGGAGGAGCTGGTGCTAGTGTGATTTCAAGAGTTAGGAGTGGATGGAGTAAGTTCAGGGAACTTATCCCATTATTAAACAGCAATTGGGTTACCACTGTTAAATAAGGGAAGAGTCTATCAGGCATGTGTATGCAGTGTTCTTGTTGTTGCAATAGCATTCACTCAGATTGGGTTGAGCCGGCTTCTTCCCATGGCGGCCTATACACAGCGATCATGGACAAGGTCACACAAGATGTCTAACCATTGTAGGTTGACGGCTGACACCCTATGAACCTAAGAGCTCAGTCAAGTCCTTCTTGATGGTTGTTGTCCAGTTCCCAGCTGTCCACCGATATGCTTGTGTCATTCAGGCAGAGTGGATTACTCGAAAATTAATTCCCACTCTCGGTAATAAGCTGCATGCCCAAACCACAAAGATGTCGCTGTAAATTGAAGCGTTGGCAAAAAACAACAGCTGAGACAGTCGAACTACCAGCAACATAAAATGTAACAGAAGCAGTCATTGTAAAAAAAAAACTTCCAACTTCCACCGATCGACCACCCTCATTGGTCATGTCTTGCAGCGATAAAGGAGGATCGATCAGACGACAGCTTGGTAAACATCCTTCTTTGTTGATATTGGGATCTCGTAAATCCCCCCATAAGAACTGCTGGAGGTGCACAAAAGGCGGATCTGGCTGCTACAATCGATTATCGACCTCCACTGTACCCCATCAAGATGAAACCCAAGGTACGTGAATGATTCCACATGCAGTGTGATGATGTGTGGAAGTATAGAAATGTAAGCAGGTCAGTGAGTGTTGAGGACATGTGTTGCATGGAGAGAAATGATATGAGAATGATGGATGTGTAATGTGAGTCTTAAAGACAGGCTCAGATCTGATGATCTCAGAGAAAGAGTAAATCTGGACAGTATAGGGAGATGTGTGCAGAACAGGAAACTTTGTTGGTATGGTCACATTCTAATAATGGACGAGAGTTCTTGGGTTAGTAGATTCAAAACAGTTGAGGTAGCAGGATCAGTTGGCAGGGGAAGACCAAGGAAAATATGAGAGGAAGTGATAAGGATGGATTTGAGAGAAGAGGGATAAATAAATACCTGGTCAGAGATAGGTTAGTTTGGAAGTCAATTTCTAAAAGCTGTCCAACACATGCCAGCATGTAAAACAGATGCTAAACCGAATACAATGAGATTTAAAGTAAGCTTTAAATTCTTGAGAAAATACATGTGAGCGGAGAGAGCATATATTTGCTAGTCATTAATAAATCGAGCATCGAAAGAGGCATAGGAAAAAAAAAGGAAAGGATAATACTCACTCTTTCAAGTAGATGACAGTGGCTGCCAGCAACTTGAGGAATTCTGTAAGCATAACCACTGTGACAATGTTGTACGTGAAAGTGTTCGCTGAGGTTTTTGTCGAAGTGACCAAGATACCTGTTGAGTAGGAAAACAAATAAACTTTAAGCTATTTTACACCGTCTGTTTTTTTTTTGTTTTTTTTTTTGCGTTCTTGTTTCTAGAAGAAACTGTCCATCGTTCACGATTCAGTTGGAAATAACATTTTCATTGATAAATACGCAGATTGAATGGGTGCATCATTTGTTTAATTATTTTATTTTTACCTTTGAGTCCTCACTTATCAGGGCCAAGAGGTACTCGAGGATGAGGGTAAATTATCAGCAGAAATTGGTTAATGCAATCGGTACTCTTATAGATGACGCACTATGTTTCCATGACTTCGCGTCGTCAACGTTCAGGCAGGTTACGAAAGCGCTCGAGAGTTGACGAGGTGAAAACTGCCAAACGCTAAATTGAAGACTGGCAGCCGATAAATTACGACGAATAAAATCAAACTAAAATACATATATACAAATAAAGAACGAACAAACCATAGCTAAACAACTGTTATTAATTAGATGTTTATTTTTAATTTTTTTTTTAAAAATAAAATGTTATTTTGTTTGTGCACCGGAAAGTTTCAAACAAGGATTTTGTTTGATTTGTTAAGCAAATGTTTTTCGTTTTTCATTTTTTTTTCCAATTTTTTTTTATTTTACATATTTTTCAATTTTTTTTTCTTTTCTTATTTTAACGAAAACAAACTGTTTATAAGCAACTGTTTCTTGGTTAATAGTTTCGCCAACTCTCGGCCGCTTCTGAAACCTGCCCGAACGTTGACAATGCAAAATCACGGAAACATGGTGCGTCAGCGATGAGAGTACCATGCCATCGACTAAATTTGATTACTTATGAGACGGTCCATGATAATTACTTGTTGACATTAGGTTTGAAGATGACTATGTTGTCAGCTGCATAGAAGCAGTCCTGCAGTAATGTGGTTCACAGACGAGAAGCCCTTGCGATGAATCTCTGTTCATGGAAAGTCCACCTGACGTTAGGAACATGGAGGAAGCAAGGAAAGTCTTTTTCCATTCTGGTGACTAGACGAGTTCTTGCTGTGAATGTCTTACAAAGAAGAACGAGAGATTGGAGTTTGGAGAGTAGAGAGAGACTAACAACGTCTCTTCTCTGAGAAAGAGATTGTCGGGAAGAGAAGAGATCATTCCCCACTAGATTTCGAAGTCGATTTCGAACTCTGTCTAGGCAACGAAAAGTTCTCCGGCAGCATTACTCCATCTTAGGATGTATCTAACTTTTACATAGATAGCATCAGGAATCAGGTACTTTCTGGAGCGGTAGAATGATCCTATTTTTCCAGCGACTTTAGCAACAGATTGGATGACAATTAGAACAGAAATTAATACCAATCAATCAGTTTATTGGCAAAAAATAGCAAAGTGCATCAGACCAGGTAAGAAGACAGAATTCTTTTTTAACGAAATAGATGTTCTGAAACTAAAGCCAACCTTTGGGATCACCAGTAACCACTGCAAAAGGGTTATAGAAAACGCGAGAGAGTCATATGCTCAATCAGTTAAGTCTAAAGTAGCAGAGCAGAGGCTTGGTTCCCACAAGTTTTGGTGAATAACAAACAGGGTCCTGAACAGATGCGTGACCTCTATCCCAACCATCATCAATGGACCTGAGGTGATTTCCTCAGCATCTGACAAAGCTAAACTTTTTGCTAAGAACTTTGCATCAAACTCCACCCTTTGCGATCAGGGTTGCCTACCTCCTAAATTCCCCCCTAAGACTGATGGGAGTGGAATCAAAGTGGGAGTAAAAAGAAACCGGAGGATAGAGTTTGGAGAATGGGTGGTGTCCTTCCAAGATAAATGCAATTTGGGAGAGGCCGAAGATAAAAAAAAATTGAAAGTGGGGAGTGAGCATTGTGGAGGATGTCTATTACCAGGTGTGTGTGTGTGTGTGTGTGTGTGTGTGGAGGGGGTAACTCATTCACTCTAATTCAGCAAAAATTAAAAACTGAGGTGATAAGGAGGCGGTGGAGCGAAGACAGTCCGTTGCATTTTGAGACTTGATAAGAACAATGTTTTTCTTGTAAGATCAGCTTTTTTTATTTCATTTTTTTTTTCTTCGGCACAAATTGAAAGAGAAGAAAGAAGGAACGGAAAGAAAAAGAAAAAAGCGATAAAAAAAAAGAGAAAAAGGGGAGAAAGAAAAGGAAAAAAAAAAAAGAGATAAAAGGGAAAGAAAAACGAAGAATAAACAAACAGAAAATGAGAAAAAAGGAGGAGGAGGAGGAGGAGGATAAAAATGAGAATAAAATATAAAAACCAGAGAAAAAAAAAAAAAAGATTAAATCTTATCTCAAAATGTTAACAAATAATTTATCAAATTGACAGCCCAAGTTTTTACAGGCAAACATTATGTTAACTTTGTGTAAAATAAATAAATCATGAATTTATTCTTACAAGAAATTGAACAACTTGTTAACCATTATTTGCATCAACCCTTCTACGGATAATTGATTTCCCTCTTTATTTGATGAGGAAGATAAATTATTTTATACAAACAAACAAAATTAGACAATTCCAAGATTGCCTCCCTTAGATTCACTTAGTTGACAAATAAAAGTAATGCTTTTGGGTGAGACTTGACATTTTTTCATTCAAGGCCAAGGAGAGGGCGGACGGATATTATACACAAATACGTTTTCAAAATTTTGAAATGATAAGTCTATGAATACATTCAGTTTTCGCACAGGTTGAAAATTAAAGCAATTTTAATCATATTGTTTGTATTATTAGATTGTTCGGAAAATTTGGCCAATTTTTCAACGCATTTAAAAAAAAAAAAAAAAAGAAGAAAAAGGCAAACATTTAATTTTATGTAAAATAAATAAATCATAAATTTATTCTAAGTCATACAGCATCAGCGGAGGACTGCAAGTAATCAAAATATGCAGGTCTTCTCGACAGATTTGTATTCCAACCGATCGCCACGGAGAGGAGTGGAGTGATTGGCCCCACCAGGTGAGACTTCCTCAACAGCCTTGGTCAATTAATGAAGCGCCACACCAGAGACCATCGTGAATTGAATTGGCTCTATGAATACTTCTCCACCACCACTATTCAAGGGAACGTCTCGAGCCTGCTCTCAGCTTGCCAAGCAAGCAGGGCATCTGATAAAATTTGCTGATGTTCTGAATATTAAAGCCTTTTAAAATTTGTTGGTTTAAAAAGATTTTCATGAACTTTTAAATTTAAATCATATTTTGTCAAATGTTGAATTATTAATCTTTATTCATAATACTACTACTACTACTAATAATAATAATAATTATAATAATAATAATTATAATAATTATAACAATAATAATAATAATAACAATAATTATAATAATAATTATAATAATAACAATAACAACAATAATAACAATAACAATAATAATATTTTGGTTTATTGAATAAATTTTATTCACTCTTTTAACCCTTAAATGCTTTATTTTTATATTGTTTGAAAACACTTTTATCAAGTGAAAAACGTTTCATAAGGTAATATAAAGTAGTATAAACGATTTTTGGAAAAAAAAAAAAAATTATTGAACAAAAATAAATGATGTAGCAAATGTGCAACAAATAGCATAATTGGTACAAAAATAATATTATACAAAATATAGAACAGAAATATATCAATTGCCTTTGGCCGTAATATCACAGCACAAACCAAACAAAATGCATATTATACATACAGGAACAGAAAGCATCTTAGCATATCTATAATATCAGAATATATTTATAACTATTTAGTATGAAAAAGTAAGGAAACAATTGAGATCCTTATTGAAACAAAGTGCAACGCCACATTTATTGCAATGCGCATGAGTCATCAAATGACATCCCGGCATCTAGCATCTTTGTCTCTTCCCATTCCAATCTATGAAATGATCACGTCCATCCAGTCTCACTTCTTTCACAGGAACATGGGAAGTTGGACCTCTTTGCTTCTAGTTTGCGTTCAACATCAGCAAAAGGTCTTCCTCATTTTGAAGCAGTACAATGCCCAGTTTTACAAAGAGCTTCGGCTACACTTCAACAGAAATCTAGCAGTCTTTTCTAATGGCGATGAACTTTGTGATGAAGAAGCCAAGAGCAGTATCAAAAAGATGATAGAACAGACGCATGTAATATTTACGGCTCTGCATTTTGTTTCTATGTCGACCAATCAAGTTGTCCATCAAATCTACACCTCCCCCCATATGCTTGTTATAGTGCAACACGATATTCAGACATTTTATGTCAATTTTCTTCTTTTTCGACTGATAAAACCTTTGAACTGTTGAAACAGGAGTTTCACCAGTCAAAGATGTAGGCAACAGTACAATTTTATTGTCATATCATTGTACGCAAGATACATCGACACCAGAATAGTTTGTAACCATCTCGGTAGAAAACCCTCCTCCATGTGATTTCATATCTTTCTCTGTTAGCAGTTTGTCAATCTATTATGTCTAACCGTGCCAAATGAAAATATACCTTGTTTGGCAAGACACACTATCAAATTCAATAAGGTATAATAATAATAATAATCAAAGTACAATTTATAGCCAACATTTCTTGGAATCTATCAGCTCAATCGCAACACATGGTTTGGTAGTTTGGTAGTTTTGTTTTACGGCATATCAACCCTTTTTGGGTTATTTAATGCCGAATCTGGTCTTGTTTTCTTCTCTTTTTTGTTTCTTTCCCCTTTTAATATCTGTTTCTATTTAACCCATAGTTGGGACCCTAACAGGTACAACACTCCGGGTCAGGGTGGACCTGGGAGCAATGGTAATTAAGAGGAGGCTCCACATTCCCCAAAGTCCGTAAGCCGGATCTCACCATCGGATGTAGTTTAAGGTCATATCCAGGACCGGGAGTAGGGTAGGAAAAATAAAAATAAAAAAGGGGAGGGAGAAAGGGAGAGGGGCTGTTGTTTTTGTTTTTGGTTTTGTAGAACATAATTAAGTTTTACAAACAAAAAAAAACAAAAAAAAACAAAAAAAAAACGTCAATGTAGGTGAATTTCGTCTCAGGGAGCCGCAGGGCAGCCTGATCTGGTATCACCAGTCGCAACACATGTATTTGTTTCATATTTGAAACAAAACAGTTGTCGCACATGCACAACAAAATCATAGAACACCTAAAGTTACCGCTAATTGATTTTCTTGCACATTTCTTACATGAGAAAATTTTACATGTATAACAAAACACTACAATATATGCATCTAAATAATCATAGTACACTAGAGAATCATACAATAATTTTTGCTTACCATTATAATGACCCGATTTACAAGTTTAGGTTCTTGAATTAGGCAGACGACACGCCCACACTCGACTGTGATATCAAAGATACTGACTACTTATTTAGCGGGTGTGCTGATGCAACATAATATTAATACCTACTTACACTTGAAAACAGGCTTGTTGCAGATGTGAAACAAGTTGCAGTTTGACACATTTTATTTGAATATTATATTGAAGAGGCATTTTGTTGAAATGTGTCTTAAAAATATTATCCCATAAATGTACATTATTATACACATATTTTCACATATGGATTCCTACATACATTCAATTATGACCCTTTTGCATGTGTGTGTATATATATATATATATATATATTCCCAGAAATTTTGATGACCAGCTTTAATCTTTGAAATTCTCGTCCCTATACACTAGTTTTAATCTTTGAACTTCTCCTCCTTATACACCAGTTTTAATCTTTGAACTTCTCAGTCCTATTCACCAGTTTTAATCTTTGAACTTCTCAGTCCTATTCACCAGTTTTAATCTTTGAACTTCTCAGTCCTATTCACCAGTTTTAATCTTTGAACTTCTCAGTCCTATTCACCAGTTTTAATCTTTGAACTTCTCAGTCCTATTCACCAGTTTTAATCTTTGAACTTCTCAGTCCTATTCACCAGTTTTAATCTTTGAACTTCTCAGTCCTATTCACCAGTTTTAATCTTTGAACTTCTCAGTCCTATTCACCAGTTTTAACCTTTGAACTTCTCAGTCCTATTCACCAGTTTTAATCTTTGAACTTCTCGTCCCTATTCAACAGTTTAAATCTTTGAACTTCTCGTCCGTATTCACCAGTTGAAATTTTTTTAATTCTCGTCTATATTTACCAAGTTTTATCTGTTAAATTATCATCTCTATTTTCCAGTTGTAATCTTTTAAATTCTCGTCCCTATTCACCAGTGCAACTTTTATTTACAATTAACATTTATGCGCATTCTTTTTAGTTTCATTTGTATCTGATATTCGTTTTCTGCTTTGTTTTAATATGATTCTTTATTTTTTATTTTAAAAAAACCTCGATGAGAATAATTTTTATTCAGTTCAAAATCTTCCCAACTTGCCTCCTCGTTCTCTCATACTTTGTGTGTTCGAATTACCCCGGTCTGTAATATCTCCACCAAGTAAAAGGAAGCAAAGTTCATTTCTAAACATTAAGGTTTATGGGATCGGTGTTTATTTCTAGTTCTATAACATTAAGCAGAACAGATGTATCGTGTTATCCCCCAGGACAGGACGCTAGTCTGTCGGCAGTTATATTCCTAGCAAGACTGGTACTCATTTATACACCTGGGTTGAGTGTTTTCTTACATCACCTGCTATTCCCAAATGGTCACCCTTCTAAGTACTAAGAATACTCAACATTGCTTCACTTTGGTGATCTGACAGACCAATGTATCAACATGATTTACTCCCCCTCTCAAGATTCAACAGTAAAATTTAAAAAAAAAAAGAAAAGAAATTAAAAATCACAGAATCTTGCTTTATTGGGGCCCATAGTATGCCCCCTAAAAACCCTTAAAAATAATCCAAATAAACTAAAATTTGGGGGATATTCATTGATTAATGTCTAACAACTATTATTAAAACATTTCACAAAAATCGGACGTAAAACTCCCTCACATTCCTTTACTTATTACTAATCAATAATAACATATTGATCAGGATTAAATATTAAAATCTATGAAATTGGTTGATGATATTTTTTTGTTTAAAACACGGCATAAATAACCGACGAAACAGATTATTTTATGTACCTTTTATTAAGAAAGCTATTAATGTTAGCTAAATAGGGGAAAATCGTTTTTACTTTATGTATAAGATGAAGATTTCAGGTTATCAAGTACACTCCTTCCTCTCTTAAACTGGATTATGAAAATCTCTTGTTTTTCAAATGTTATCAGCCATCTCAAGCTTTACTCTTTGTTGTTTGTTTATTTGCTTTTTCTAATCTCTGTTTGTGTGTGCGTGAGAGAGAAAGAGAGAAGAGAAAAAAACTGAGACTTTGAAACACATTTTCCTCTAACTCTCCTAAAAAGGAAACACATTCAGTCCATGCTATAAGTAGTCAACAGATAATGTTGCCTTTTTCAACACTATCTCCAGTGTTCTTTGAATGAGAGCAACTTGAAGAGACTTCATCTCTAAAACCCCTGCAAGCAATTATTTATAAAAATCAAACTTTTAGAGTTACGGATGGCCCAAATAACCTATAATTTTCTCCATCTCTCCTGAATACTAGCCCAGTTTAATAAGAACTCCTACACGCATTTATCCTGACTTTTTTTTATGACAGTCGCTCCAGACAAAGCATGAAGCCACTTGATGTAAAGAGCTAAAAAAAATACTTCAAGGTCCAAAACTAGCCAACAATAAATGTTATATGGATAGATTCCAACCCAGAAAACAGCAATTCTTCCCCCTTTGTCAGAAACATCGCTCATGGAATGTGAGGACTAAAGGACAAAATTAGGGAAGCAAGAGTTACGAGGCTGCCGGAAGTAAACCTAAGGTCCACTTTCTAATTATGGATGCCCCAAATGATCTATACTTTTTCTCCATTTCTCCTAAACCCTAACTCAGTCAAATAATGGTAAACCAGCAATGACAATAGGAGGGGGCGGGGGGGGGGGGGAAACAGATATTCATGAAAAATCACAACTCTGGAATCTATACGTAATTTCGAACAATGGAACTCTTTATTAGATGCATGGGGATAGCGTGTTTTTGTCCCATCAGCCATGACCAGGTATGAGTCTTAAGTGATTTTTAATTGTATTCTTAGAATCACCCACACTAGGGGATTAAACCTTCAATCTCCAGAAAACATAGGATTGATTAGTACTTTTATCCATTGCGCCACTGGTCCATATCATATTCACAGAAACTATTATGTAGGTGTAGATATGGCCATATTTCGGACTCTTTTCTTCATCTTGGCTCCTGCCATTATCACAATGTTTCACTAATATAAAAGCCACCGTAGGAAGGTTTTTCACGGCTAATTAGAACAATTAAAACTTATTTTCTTTTCAAACATTACTCGATCCCAGAACTAAAGTATAAGTTAGCATGAATCCTGTGTTATTAAATAACATAGGAAAAACTCCTTATGGAAACAAACGTTGATTAACTTCCATTGAATATAATAATAATAATATATATATATATATATATATATATATATATATATATATATATATATATATATATATATATATATATATATATATATATATATATAGTCTAAAGAAGCTTTTAGTCATTAAAAAAAAAAAAAAAAATGTAAAATGCAGTTTAAATTCCCAGACAAACTAACTAAATCCAAGATATTAACACGGGGATCATCAGCTGTTTACCATGTAACTGTTTCGGAGATTTAAAAACAGGACAGTTATAATATTCATGGCTCTCCAATGGTACTGATTATACGACCATTTCCCCAATAATCAAGTGTCGAAATAATTCAGCTTAAAATATCACTAATATATACATAAATAAATAATAATAAAATAATAATAATAATATATTACCCTTAAGACTACCGTATGATATAGTAATTTGCATATCAAATAACATTAATTATAACAATAATAAAAAAATAAAAATAATAATAATACTATCTAAACACTATATCCAAGAACCATTCTGCAATATGGTAGCTAGCAATAAAATTATATAGGAATCAAAGTTGCATTAAAAAATAGTTAAAAAATATATAATAAAGGCTTATATATATATAAGAAAATGGGTCGTTCAGTTCAAAGCATTGGTGGGTCAGTATTATAAAATTGAAAATAGAAGCCTTTATCAATGCAAGATTAATTTATTATTTATTTTTTTACTTTAATCTTATTAATTTCGGAATAATATTCCATCATCAGAGTTGACCAGTATTGTGTCATTTTTTTTCATCAAAAAACACAAAAAACAAAAATAAACAAACTTTTTTCTTTTTGTTTCTTCGATAAAATGATAAAGGCTTCTATTTTCAATTTTATAATACTGACCCAGCAATGCTTTGAAATTAACGACCCATTTTCTTAAACTTCTAGCATGCCAATGCTTTCTTCGTTCTGCAACCAGAATTTGAATTCATAACCGCCAACGACATCGGTGCGGATACACCATAACAAGGACATTTTATCGAAGAAACAAAAGGAAAAAAGTTTGTTTATTTTTGTTTTTGTGTTTTTTGATGAAAAAAAAAGAAAATGACACAATACTGGTCAACTCTGATGATGGAATATTATTCCGAAATTAATAAGATTAAAGTAAAAAAAAAATAATAATAATGAATTAATCTTGCATTAATAAAGGTTTCTATTTTCAATTATATATATATATATATATATATATATATATATGAAGATTTAAAATAGTATTTAAATCGAATTTTTAGAAAGAAGCGATTTACATAAGTTTCAAAGCACATTTTTAATTTCAAATCCAGTACGAGGCAATACAAGAAATAAACAACCGATTGTTGTTTTTTTTAATCGCTTAGAAACAATATGAAAAATAATTTTAAATAGTTATGTTTACAATTTTTGCCTTGAAAAAAAAAGTTAATAAGATTTTTAATATGAGGTAAAGTAATCAAAAATGGCGTTTGGGGTGGAATATAAGTAAAAGAAAATATATATCTTTTTTCTTTTCTCCTATATAATGTAGACTGGGTTTTCCCCCTGTAACTCTGACTATAGTAAGAAAATAACCATATGCATCATGGGCTACGAAATTCACATCATTCACCTACTTTACTCGAGCCTGTCTCAAGAAACCTTCATTTATTATCATCCTCAAACCTTAAATACTATTATTAGATCCCTACGCCTGATTCTCCCAAAAACATAATACTAACAGAGAGTAGCAAACTCATTTTTTTCCTAATATTTTACTCCTACCACGCAACTCTTACACACCGTAGATAATATTTAATAAGGAACTAATATTCGAAACACAGATTATTATTTCAATATTAAATCATCAAAACATACTACTTATAACATATGTATCATAAACTGAATAAGAAACGCTCCCTTCATAACGATTACATGAATAACAGAATACCGAGTTTCCGTCTAACGCTTTCTTACTTTTTCACCTACATCTATTCACATTCTGGAATTTCAGAATAAATAAACAAACGCCTCAACTTTTAACTAAACTCATTTAAAAATATCGTCCTCCATCCATTTCTCCCAAGTTCGATGCAATTTCACTTCCAATTATTTCATTTTTTTCAAATTATAAATTATTATCATGATTTACCATTTCGTACATACAACCTTTAGTATTCACATTCATGACATTTTAAAGGCTCCTACATTATTTCCGAACACACAACAGTCAGCACAGCTTTCGATTCTATTGTTTACAAGACTTGTACGGTAGCACATAAAATCACTTTCTTGATGACGTAGTCATCTACAATTAACATCTAAACATTATTCCGGATATGGGAGCCTCTAGGTTCATTTTCTTGGATAGATTACCTGTTAGAATTCGCATCTTAACATTACTGTTATTGTTCACTCATTCTTTATGCTACATAAATAACGTCTTCATACAAAAATAATATTTATTAAATTCTTTAACCAAATCGATCCCTTCTTCTCTATCAGTAAAATGTCTAGTTTCTGTCCATCCATACCAAGCTGAAATAATACCATTACTCTTTACATATCAATTCTTAACATGGGGAAGGGGGGGGGAGGAAACACGGCCCGGGTCCGTAAACTGCAGAGGCATCTTTTTCTCCTTGATCAGTGAAGGAGAAACCCGTCGAGAATGTGCCAATTTTTTTTTTTGGGGGGGGGGGGGGGGGGCTAATCCGAAGGGCCCCTTTTAGCAAGGAGATGGATTTTCCCCAATTAAATATGTTAACTATTCTGTACTTTCACTGTACAATTTAATAAACATAAGATACCGAAAAAATTTGATTTTGACTGGGAAATCTTATCTAAAAAAAAAAAAAAAAAAAAAATGGTCCGGGTCTGTAAACTGCAGAAGTATCCTTTTCTATCCTCGATTAATTGGGGAAAATACATCTCCCCACAATAGGGAGCACTTCGGATTGGGATGAAAATTAAAATTATCACAGTCGAGAAGGATTTTTCCTTCACTGACCTAGGAGAGAAAAGGGTACTTCTGCAGTTTACGGACCAGGAATGTGCTATTTTTCAGTTCAATATTTACAGTATTTTTTTTTTTTAATTAAATTGTTAGATGAAATTACACAATACTTAACAAAGCCCCCCTCCCCATGTTAACATGGATTTGTTAATAATAACGTTATTATTTCAGCACGGTCCGTAAAGTTCAGAAGTACCGAGAAAAGATTAAGTATAGTATAGAAGATAGAAATCTTGAAGAGAAAGCCGTTATGTTCTCCCGATTAAGCGTCTTCTCGCTCTTTCATTTAAAATTTTCTGCACATAGCGTTTCATAACGGTTAAAATTGAACACAGATGTTTATTATTCTTTGAAGAAATTTCATTATTTACCATTTCAGACAGTGCTAACGAAGACGGGGTTTGGGGATCCAACCTTTTTCCTGTCAGAAACCGCCGGTCCATATGTCTGATTAAAATCTGTATTTATAAATAAAAAAATGTTATGCTCTTAATTTAATTTAATTGAGCACTCTGCTGGAATTTCCCATTTATTTTAATTTTTTGAGTATACCTTTATACTTTATATATATATATATATATATATATATATATATATATTTAACGACCTAATTGATAATTGCCACGATTAAACCCAGATGGAATCGAAGGAAAATCTAAATGGTGTCTTTAGATTCCTTGAAGAATGTAACCCTCATTGAAACTTATTTGATAATATATTAATTTCTATAACACACAAACAAACATTGACTTTTATATATATAGTAAATATACACATATATACTTCAAAACTTTTTCAGAGCCGTAGTGGAATCCATACTGCTTTATGAATCACCAGCTTGGAATGAAAAAACAAAACTGGAAAGGAAACTAGATGGAACTTACACACGGATGCTCCGTGCTGTATTAAACATGCACTGGAAAACGCACCCATCTAATAAACGGCTGTATGGCAACTTGTCTAAAATATCATCAGTAATAAAAGAAAGGAGAATGAGATTCGCTGGACATTGTTATAGAAGCACAAGAAGAGGTTATTAGTGATCTGATTTTATGGAACAGTTAAAGTTGGTCGACCCTAAAAGACGTACACAAAACAGTTGACCGAAGATACTGGTTCTCAACTCAAAGATCTTCACAGAGCCATGACGAACAGGGAAGTATGGAGGAGTTGGGTCAATATGGTCCACGCAACCAGCCCGATCTGATAAAGATAGATACTTCATCATCCAAGTTAAAAATAAATTCACAATAATAGATGAGGCTCCTAAGTCTTTGATTCAGTGTTTTTAAGGGTTTTGCTAAAATAGTTTAGCAACACATAATCGTATTAATAATTTACCGAATTGATATCTATGCAGTTATGGCTATGATTCTAACACATACTAGAAATTTAGTTGAAACCCTGCCTGCAACTGCAAAGACTTGGCTTCATATACATTTTCAATAAAGTCTGGTTAAATATGTTTTATATCTTTCTAATGATGACTGTAAGACTTTCTGAATATTTAGCTGAAATCAGATCTGAAATGGCAAAAAGCTTACTCACACAAACTGAATTCAACCGGATTATTATCATTGTTACTCCATAGGAGTTCTCACACAGGTCATCATCAGAGATTACTCACTGATAATAACCGGTGGTGTTCCCTGGAGTCTGGGTGATAACAAGTCTACCCAGATTTCCAGTACTCTCCCTCTCTTTCAAATGACTTTGCACCATCGCAACAGTCGCTTACCATTGATTTCTCACCGGGAGGTGACGGTGGTTAAGTGGATAACGACACGGACTAAAGACCTGGGTGTTCCAAGTTCGAATCCAGTCAATTCCACAGTATCATTTTCACTTATGGATGTTGGCAACCTTCTCGTGGTCCTTCCCGTAAGTACCCGATGTCTTTCCAGAAATATTTCTAACTAGAAAAACATCGGGGAAACTAATGGCAACACCAGAATCATCTGGTTCACACGAAAGAAGAAGAAGATTTCTCACCGGCAGCGACCATTGGTCTTCACTGAGATTTGGGTGGCAATAAGCCTCCCCAAGGCCCCAGTACTCACTGCACTCTTCCAGTGGAGGTCTGGTTAGTGCTCTCCCTTCTCGGTCTCCTTGGCCCTTCACAACTATTTTGTGTGATATCAACCGAGGCTGATGTCTTTTTAGGTTGGGGTGTGTGTGTGTGTGTGTGTGTGTGTGTGTGCAGTCTATAAGATTTCTCGCAGTCTCAGCTCTCTTAAGTTCATGTGCTCTTTCCATATTTTTGTTTTACTTCTGTTGTAGTTTCCATGTGGTTGGTTAGTGTTTGTTATTATAATTATAATTAATAATAATAATAATATTTAATTATAATAATAATAATAATTAATAATAATAATAATAATAATTAATTATAATAATAATAATTAATTATAATAATAATAATAATAATAATAATAACAACAATAACAGCAGCAGCAGCAGCTCTGACCTCAAATACATTTGATGCCTGGCTGAACTAATTCAATCTGTTTCATATCCACAACCTGACACACCTGTTTTTCTAGATGTGAAAACAACCATGCATGGGTGGATATCCGAATATAAACCAATTCTTTACCCTCCCACCCCCTCCCCCACCTACTCTATTACTACAAACTTCTTCCACATTCCAATAAATTGAACAAAAAGTAATGGCTCAGTTTGGTACAATACTTGAACATTAAATCCCCCCCCCCCCGACCCAAGCTAAAACCAGCTTCCTCTTATCCTCCAGTGGCTCTTGGCCTTAATAAGTGGTGACTCAATAGTAACAAAAATAGAAGATCAATTCTAAAATGCTCATGCCCCTATTTTCAGGTTAAGCTGGCTAATATCACTGATATTGGCAGGTATACCAAGGCGATACCTATACCAGGCCTGGCAGTCATGCAACTAAGTTTGCCGCACTGGAGGGAGGGGGTGGACATGATTATCGTGTCAAAGTATTTTCTTCATCTGTAAAACAAAGACAAACACTTGTATATCTGACAAGCAAAAAATAGCAAGTTACATTCAGTGAATCGTATGTAACAGATTTTGAGTTTCGGCATCACGTAATCTAATGGAGATTTGGTATCTATCTGTCTGAAGTCGAACTATACTATTGCTTCTATTAATAGTACTATTGTACTATATTTCAATGCTCGATTCAGTGGGGGAGTAGTGTTGCTCTGTTGTCACAATACCATCCTTTCAAGCATTAGCTTTTCCTATTTCTGGGGAGAAGGGTATTAGTGTAGTATCTGCTCTGTTGTCATAATACCATCTTTTCAAGCATTAGCTTTTCCTATTTCTGGGGAGAAGGGGTAGTATTGTAGTATCTGCTCAGTTGTCATAATACCATCTTTTCAAGCATTAGCTTTTCCTATTTCTGGGGAGAAGGGGTAGTATTGTAGTATCTGCTCTGTTGTCATAATACCATCTTTTCAAGCATTAGCTTTTCCTATTTTTGGGGAGAAGGGGTATTAGTGTAGTATCTGCTCTGTTGTCATAATACCATCTTTTCAAGCATTAGCTTTTTCCTATTTTTGGGGAGAAGGGGTAGTAGTGTAGTATCTGCTCTGTTGTCATAATACCATCTTTTCAAGCATTAGCTTTTCCTATTTTTGGGGAGAAGGGGTAGTAGTGTAGTATCTGCTCTGTTGTCATAATACCATCTTTTCAAGCATTAGCTTTTCCTATTTTTGGGGAGAAGGGGTAGTAGTGTAGTATCTGCTCTGTTGTCATAATACCATCTTTTCAAGCATTAGCTTTTCCTATTTTTGGGGAGAAGGGGTATTAGTGTAGTATCTGCTCTGTTGTCATGAGATCATCCTCTTACACATTATCTGCTCTTTTTTTTGGGGGGGGGGGGCGGGTGTAGTTGTAGTGTAGTATCTATTTTGTTGTCACAAAACTGTCCTCCCAGGAATTACCTCCTTTGTGGAGGCTGTGTAGTCTATGTTTGTTTGTCATGATATCATCTGCCCAGGTACTATTTTCTCCTTTTTTTGGGAGGGGGGGGAATTAGTGTAGTGTCTATTCTGTGGCTATGATACCATCATCCCAGGGATTACCTTCTTTTTTTTTTTGCATTAAATAGTCCCAATTAAATAGTCCCAATTAAATAGTCCCAAGTAAAACAGACAAACTGAACGAATCAATGAATTATTTACAATCGATATTTTGGCATTAATAATCTCAAAACGGGTTGACATGTCGTTAAATTAAAGCCACAACAAAATGACAAAATAAAAAACGAAAAAGTATATAAAAATCCAACCAAACAGTAAACCTCATTAATCCTTTTCCACAGCTGGTACTGCCAGGGGTTAGGGTGGTATGGATTATTATTTATGTTTTGGTTATAGCTACTATTATATCTACTTTAGAACGGTTGGTGGCAGGAGGGTGGGGGCTACTGGGGTGGGGGGGGGGTAGTCATACGGCGTGTTCAAATAAATTATCTTGACAAATGTTGACTATGTGTAGTTAGGAATTTACAAATTGGTTCGGTCAGATTTGAAATAAATGTACATTGTTATATAATAATATACTGGAAAACCACTCCCCCAAATCGATTCCATATGAACAAGGAAGAAACGTACACAAACATCAAAGAAGTAAATAACAGCCTACAAGAAATTTGCATACATGTTTAAAGTTCCGGCTTCCTTTAACGACGGCCAGCACTCGTATTCGCTGTACAAATCGGCAGTAAATGTTTGAAACATCGATATTTTACATTAATTGACATTTCTGCGTTTTAGATATGAGTTAATTAAATTTTGCTTTCTTCATCCAGACTTAGACGTTGTGGGATGATATATTAACATCTAAGTCTGGATGAAGAAAGCAAAATTTAATTAACTCTTTTTACAAATATTATTATTTCCTTTAAAACAGGGGCAGGCAACCTCCGGCCCGTGGGCCACATCCGGCCCACGAAGGCTTAGCGTCCGGCCCGCCACCCTGCTAGGCTTTATTATTGCAATCCGGCCCGTGGACCTCCCAGTAAAACACATATCATTTTGTGACATAGACGTAAAAGTAGGTTTCAATTACGATTTACAGTGGCATAAAAATGTATGAATATCAGCGAGCGATGATGCATGTATATTTCATTTTGTTTTTAACTATTAATTTCAAATCCTTGAGCTGAGATAAAAATAGAAAAAGAGAAAGAGAGGCAAAGAGGAAACGAGAGAAGGCCATAAAACAGAGAACTTATGTGAGGTGTGTCAAAACGAATGCTGGATCAACTTGCTACTTCCCCCGTCATTATTTTTTATGATTCCAAAATGACTCTTTGTCGGCGCCTTTTATAACATCACATACAGAAGTCTCCTGAGAAAAAATATCAGATTTGTAGAATGTTCAATGCAATTTTTCTACAATTTATTCATGTAAACAAAATATAGTAATTCTGAGATTTCGTTTTTCACTCCGGCCCGCGATCTCCTTCCAAAAGTTTCATCTGGCCCTCACTCTTAAAAAGTTGCCCGCCCCTGCTTTAAAAGGTAAAAATAATTTAAAAAATATTATGAACAAGATTTACGAAACAATTGATTTTATTATGTCCTCAAAGAGGCATAATAAATAAATAAATAAATAAATAAATTAATAAATTAATAAATAAATAAATAAATAAATAAATAAGACAAACTAGATTATATTACAGCAATACAATGTCGCCAGTGTAGCTTCTGCCACTCGATCCCCTGAGTGGATTACAGTTAAAGTATTATAGATTTATTGGAAGAGTCCATTGTGCATCTTAATACAGTAATATTAAACATCATTTTATAATGAAATAAACCATTATTCTTTTTGCTTAAATCTTTCATAGAAAAATTTTTTGGTAGAAAATGTCTGTTACAGCTTGTATGTATTTTGTCATTCTACATTTTAAAATAGGATTTTGTTGAAATTTTCAAACAAGATTTCTTAGTCTTTTTTTTCCAAGAAAAGTAAATTAATTTTTTGGTATCTCAGATATAACTATATCTATCATATATATCACCATTTCAGCAGGACACGGGCCAAAGAAACATTAGAGGAACCATAATACGAATGTGGACTTAGTCAGCATCAAATCGCTGTAACCCCTGGGATTCTACTTTCCACTATTAACTGAGTGATTGTCTAATTCATCAGAAAGGGAAAATAATTGATATTATTTCGCCTAGGTCGATCAGGACCCTCGGACAGTAGTTTTCATTATTAATTATGTAAACGTGCATTTGTGTGCTTTCACTGCACAGGCCGTGATCGCTCACTTGTTGTCTTTGTCCGAAGTCGATGCTCGTCGCAGTGTCAATCGTGTGGTCTCTGTCAGTTCTGCAACAAGAGAAGTTACTTTAAATTCATTACCGGATTACACATTATATTAAATGAATTAAGTTTGGTAAACCATGGTCTAAGATTTAGATATTTGTAAAAGAAAAACTGTCACTTTGAAACATTTTAGCCCACTGGGGGGAAAAAAATAGAGTTTTTCTCAAAAATCAGTAAATTTTCTATATTTAATGTCAGATAACTTCATGGAAAATTTAGTAGAAAAACTAATGAACCAATTTTGAACAAAAATCAGACTAACGAAATAATGGACTGAAAATGAAACAAGTCTTTTCAGATTAGTGACAAAAAAAACTCAACAAAAACAAAACAAAAAAAAAAACAGTGAAAAGCTTTGATAAAAAGAAATGTAATACCTTCAAAGCCATTAAAAAAATAATATTGTACAACTATCCATAAACAAATCACCTGATACAGACAAAAGCAAACATGTTCAAATAACCTAACAACCTAGGTCAGTCGAGATTTGTAAAGATAAATAATTAAACACTGCTAGAATGAAAGATCAATAAAGTAAGGATTACCAAGTTTACTCAGCCAATCCCCATTTTACAGAATCATTCAAGTGTTTCAAATTTTCCTGACTTGATACAGTACCAGTTTGAGTCAAATCTGTTAATTTTTAGTAAAAGTTATAAATTTAATGCAGCTTAATCTAGTAATAATTTATTTAATACTAACAACACTACCACCCTTCCTGCTCCTAGCTCTGAACCCCATGTTACTATTTTTATTCTCCTTTACTAATTTCTATAATTTTTAAGAAAATAATGTAAAGTGTTGTCTCTGCTCTTTATGGATGGCATCAGAATGAAATTGTAAAAACAATAATACAAAATTAATGAGACTATTTGCTTCTTCATTAAGTTTTTTTCACCGTGAAAAGTTTTTGGATCTTTGCATAGGGCTTTGTTTTCAATTGCATTCTTATACAGAGACATCAGGTTTGTGTTAAAGTAGATATTCCAAACCAAAATTTTATTTTTATTATATCGAAAAACTTTTAATGTGAACACATAGATCTTTGCAAGACATAAACAATGGTACCACCTTTAGTTTGGTAGCTCAATTAGTCACCGAATTATGACCATTCAAAGTTAGCTGGAAATTATAAAATTTGCAGTTTTGTGTTTTATTAGTCCAGAAACCAATTCTCACAATGTATAACTGAAAATGCAGTCTTTGAATAAATGAAAACTCCTTTTTTTATTTTTTACTAATCGGTCACCGATTATCAAGGCCCAAAGGCCACTCGAGGATAAGGGTTAACGAGTTTGTCAGGTGGACTGTGATGATTGGTAACAATAATTGAAACTGGGCAGAATTTGATTATTTAAGAGGACGGCTCAACAAGAATTTATTTACCTTGGACTTGAAAACGACTATGTTGTAGTTAGCTGGCGATCAGAATTTCTTGACTGATTGTGTCTGCTATAAAACATCTATATGAGATTTCGGATCAATTTAGTCTGAATGATTTTAGTGCTCAGGATATTAGACGCTTAGCTTCATCTTAGGCTTTGTTTAATGGAAATTCACTGCGCAACATCCTCCAGGCAGCTTATTGGTCTTCAGAGGACACATTTGCATCTTTTTATCAAAGGAATGTTGCTGGAGGTAAAGGGAATTTTGGAAGAGATTCCATCTTAGAAACAGTTGGAATTGCAAAAGACTAAATGAGTATGTTCGTCTCTTTCTTTTTTAGTATCCAGAATTCTGCTATAAATTCTATTCATTGCGTTAGTTATAGTACAGGTGAAATGGATTAAGTACATAAAAGATGTTGCCCAGGCTCTGGCAAAAAGGTAAGCTCCCTTTACCGAGCTAGAAACTGTCAGTATCTTATATCTCTACAAAGTCACCATTCGCCCGTACATGGAGTATTGCTGCCACACATCTGAGATGGTACACCAACCACTAGCCTCTCTCTCTCTCTCGGACAGGATGCAAAAAAGAATTTCTAACCGAATAGGTTCAGCCCTGTCGCATTGCCGTAGTGTTGCATCCCTATGATTGTTTTACAAGTAGGTCCATGAAATGTGCTCCTAAGGACTTACTTCACTTGCACCCCTCAACGAAACTACTCCTGACCCACCTGAATAGCAACAAAAGTAGAGGTACCTAGATGCCGTAAGATTTTCTACTCTCATAGCTTCTTTCCTCGGACGGCTTGCATTTGGAATTCCCTCCCTGCTCTGTTTTCTTGACGGTACAAACGTGCAGAAATTTAAGTGTAATGTGAACAAACATCTTGCTGCCCAACTCCCCACCAAGGTTGTTCACCAAAGAATCTGACTCCTATCAACAGCCCCTACGCTACTCTGAATAAAAGTAAAAATGAAGAAAGAAATGTATTTTGGTCATTAAACAACACAGAAACCCCCAAAAACGGTTGATATGCCACCAAAAACAAATAGACGCCAAAATAAATAAATTCAATAGTTTAGTGACTGAAATAATAAACATAAGTCATAAATTGGTAACCTATGGCAAACATTTCAGAGCTAATCAACCTTTGGAATTCCTTTCCTGCTCCCTGTTTCCCCGACCATACCATATGCAGACAATATCCGTAGACAAAGGCTTTTGAGTAAATTGGTAACCTATGAAAAACATTTCAGAGTTAATCAACCTTTGGAATTCCTTTCCTGCTCCCTGTTTCCCCGACCATACCATATGCAGACAATATCCGTAGGCAAAGGCTTTTGAGTAAATTGGTAACCTATGAAAAACATTTCAGAGTTAATCAACCTTTGGAATTCCTTTCCCTGTTTCCCGACCATACCAATATTCAGAAATTTAAATGTAATGTAAAAAAAATCAACTTGCTGCTCAACTCCCCACCGAGGTTTCCCCTTATGAATTTAGCCCCAATCACAGTAGCGCATAAAAAACACCTGAGTTTTTTTTTTTTTACAGTACTCTTACCTGTCACCTCCACTCTCTTAGGGTTCTGGGGTTATTATAAGGACTTTAGAGATCCTTGTATAAGAAGTGAAGTATACCCCTTGCCAGAGGTGATTTCTAGGATACAGGAGATACTTAAAATAAATATGTTATTCTCGGGCGGCTTTAAACAATATTGAGTATAATTTCATTGGTTATATGGGTCAGTCTGAATCTCTCGTAAACAGATGTTTTACTCATTATGAAATGTGTCTTCTTTCTGCTTTCAGAGATCGCAGACTCATCCTCACGAATTCTAAAATCAAACTACTCACTTTATCCAATAATCTATTTAACTAAATCACATGTCGACCCGAGGAGAGGATAGCTGCTCGAGACAAAATTGCAGTTGTAGACTCGAGAACAATTGTGGGCACGATTCCCGGTAAGCAATCGCAATTCATTATATTTTCAAAGAGTGCTAGTCAAAACTACTGCAGGTCACAAGAAACAACATTAAGAGTAGACAGGAATAAGTGATGAAGGTGTATATATATATATATATATATATACACACACACACATATATAACCTATACGTGTATACATAAGTGTGTATATATACACACACACATATATATATATATATATATATATATATATATATATATATATAGATATATATATACACACACACACATATATATAACCTATACGTTTATACATAAGTGTGTATATATACACACACACATATATATATATATATATATATATATATACGTAAATATATATATGCATATATATGCATACACTCATATATACATGCATATATACACATTCACACACATTCACACACACATATATATATAAATACACACACACACACACATATATATATAAATATATACACACACACACACATATATATATAAATATATACACACACACACACACACATATATATATAAATATATACACACACACACACACACATATATATATAAATATATACACACACACACACACACATATATATATATATACATATTCACACACACACATATATATATATATATACATATTCACACACACACACATATATATATATATATACATATTCACACACACACACATATATATATACATATTCACACACACACATATATATACACACATATACACACACACATATATATATACACATACACACATATATATATGCAAATATACACCAACATATAAATATATATATACATATTCACACACACACACATATATATACATATACATACATATTCACACACATATATATATATACATATACATATTCACACACACATATATATATATACATATACATATTCACACACACACACATATATATATACATATTCACACACACACACATATATATATATACATATTCACACACACACACATATATATATATACATATTCACACACACACACATATATATATATATACATATTCACACACACACACATATATATATATATATACATATTCACACACATACACACACATATTCACACACACACATATATATACATATTCACACACATACACACATATATATACATATTCACACACACACATATATATACATATTCACACACACACATATATATACATATTCACACACACATATATATACATATTCACACACACACATATATATACATATTCACACACACACATATATATACATATTCACACACACATATATATACATATTCACACACACATATATATACATATTCACACACACACACACACATATATATATACATATTCACACACACACACACATATATATACATATTCTACACACACACACACATATATATATATATTCACACACACACATATACATATTCACACACACACATATATATACATATTCACACACATACACACACATATATACATATTCACACACACACATATTCACACACACACATATACATATTCACACACACACACACACCCACATATACATATTCACACACACATATTCACACCCACACATATATACATATATATATATATGCAAATATACACCAACATATAAATATATACGCATATGAATGTATATATAAGTGTGTGTGTATATGTGTATATACATATATATACACAAATATACGTAAATATATATACACACATATATTTATACGTATATATACGCATATATGCACACACACATATATATATGCGCACATATGCACACACACATATATATATATGCGCACATATATATATATATATATACACACACATGCACTCATATATATGCATACCTTATATGCATACCCATACATATATATGCGCACACACAAATATACACACAAATATGCACATATACACACATATGCCCATACATGCACACACACATAAATCGGTAAGTTGAAGGCAACTGACAAAAAGATGGCACATTGCCCACCAGCCAGAAAATATGTTGGCCGTGTTTGCATTTTGCAAAGAGTTGGAAGCAGAATGAAATGTAAAGAATTCTTGAAAGCGTTTGGCTGAAAAATAGGAATTGTGTTTGTGCTGATGAGGTTACATTGAATCTGGAAGAAAATAAAAAGGAAAAGGAGGAGGAGGAGGAGGAGGAGGAGGCAGAGCGGAGGTAAAGAATTAATTCCTTCTCTTGGATTACATTTCTTTCTTGACACTCAGCTAAATAAGAGACTTTCAAACATAAACGAAAGTCAATTCTACATTAAAAATTCTTCAAATTTTATCAGATGCTGATCCTAAAATAATTTAATCATTTAATCATAATGAATTCAAGTATCTATACGGAACAATATTTTACCATAATTTTCACCTTCACCAATGTGATGCCCTCAGATGAAAAGCGATATATATATTTTTTCTAAATTTAATTATCCACAGACACGTGTTTCGTCATTTACGACTTATCAGCATGGTTGAACTTAGCAAAGTTCGAAACCAGGACTCCAATGGACTATGGAATCAGCTAATACTATTATGGAAGGTATTGGCCGCAATTGCTGCTACCCTCCAGCTATGGGTAAAATACCGACATATGTCCAAACAATTTTATGCTATTAACGACTTTGCATTTCCACATAAAATAACCCAAAATGGTTGATTTGCCATTAAGCAACCAAACCAATAAATCTACGAACCTGGGCTAAAAATATAGACACACCAGCAGAGTTGATAATTCCGACCCCCCCGAACCATCCATGTGTGGAAACCTGCTGGAGCCACAGGAAAGGAATGGTTTCATCTGCTCTTTGGAGGCCTCTTTAGTTGCAATTTTACTTAAAAGGTTGTCAGAAAAAATTAGTTGCTTTTAACAGCAACAACATATTAAAAAAACCAAAAAAAAAAAAACCTTACCACACGTGTGCGTTAATCTGGTCCTAAACTTAAATCGTGTCAAATTTCTAATCTTTTAGAAATCGCGATGATGTTAAATTTGAGAACTTGTATTTTTTATAAAATATATATTTTTCGGAATAAATCCTGCAGATTTCATTAAAATTGGATGATTCTCTGGTGATTAGGTGATAAAAATACATTAAGGTTGGTTAGTTTACAATGAATCAAGATTAGGGGCCCTGCTTCATAGATTTGGGGTGGCCCCATAAATCACGGGGATTTCTCTAAGAAAACGTTTCTTCCATTATTTTTAATCCATCAAAAATAAACTCTGACAAAACCTTTATTGAAACGCCTAATATTTTGGCTTCCCTGAACATACAGCAAATTAATTCAAATTTATTTTAATAATGAATATCTTTTTCAATCGTGGAGGAACAAATCACGCAATCACAAAGTTGTAAAGAAAAGGTTATCAAATCACAAAAACGGTACTACTCCAGGGTTTGCGTCTAATTTCCGTGACTGCTCGGCTGCATCGATCCGACAGGTCACGGAAACGTCCGAGATCTGTCGAGTCAAAAACGAGGCTGTAAACAAAACTGGGAAAAAAACTGACCAATCAGGATGCTGCAAGACAGTTTATAGCAAGCAGCTGATAAAAATTGGAAGGAGACGCTAAGCCAAACTAAAAAAAAATGAATTTTGCAGCAATTGTGTCAGAGCCTAGAATCTCCGGAGCAGGTTATGAATTTCTGCCATCAGAAATCTCTACTGCCCACCAGAATGTGGTGTAGGCGATGCGCACGACTTTGCCGGTTGACGGCAAGACAAACAATATTGGACACATATGCACGGAGATGCCCCACCCATGAATGCAGGGCTTGGGGTGTCTTTGCGATCGGGGACATTTTTTTCGCGGTCAAATCTGGAGATAGCGACCATACTGAAGATGATCTACCTGTGGTCCCAGGCTCCTCTTCTGCCTGTCTTTCGCTAAGCCCCCCCCCCCCCCAAAAAAAAAACAAGCGCTACCTCTCCGGGAAAAGATACAGAATCCCCCCCCAAAAAAAAATCTATAAAAAACAAAAAGACTTACCTAATTTGAAAAAAAAAAAAGACTTGCCTAATTGAAAAAAAAAAGTTAAAAAAAATGGTTAAAAAAAAAAAAGTTTATTTATTTCAGCCATGGGTTTGTTCATCTTTCATTTTTTTATAAAAATATATGCATTTCTTTCTTTCCGTATTCATCGTCTTATATTGTCGTCTGCCAACCTTCCATTTTTTTTTTTTCACGCATTTTGCGGTTTTGTTTATACAGCCTCGTTAGCCTCGTTTTTAACTCGGCAGGTCTTGGACGCTTTCGTGACCTGTCGGATCGATGCGGCCGAGCAGTTACGGAAATTAGACGCAAACCCTGGAGTAGTACCAGAATAACACCTATGTGATACGGAGTTGGATTTACTTTTGCTAAATTGTGATTCCATATTTAAATAGGAATTAAAATTCTCAATACTACTCTGATAGATGTTAGTTAACGTTTTTTGGAAACAGTGATGTTTTTAGTGCGTAAAGAATGTCTTCGCTGACCCCCCTTTCTCCAGCCCTCCCAACTAGCACCAAGTACCATCATGGTCTTAGACCGTCTTCTATACCCCCACCCCACTCTGTACATGCTAATGGTACAAAGGTTTGTAAAATCACCTAGTCATACTGCCAGCCAGTAAGAATGGCTAGTATAAAAACTAGCAAACAATAAGATTGCCTCAAAAGATCAATCATCATATCTACTCTTGGACTGTTCTCTCTCTCGTCCTAGTTTTTATTCTTAGTGAGTTCTTTCGGATAAAATGAGAAATAAGACAAAGGAAACAAGCCGCGTGTGCGTGGTCCCCCTCTGTATGTGACTCGAAGTGGCGAGTGTAAAATGCAATAAATTTGGGCAATTTGGGGCATTTTTGACCACTCTTTCACCCCCTGGGGGCGCGAAGCAGAATTTTTCTGAGGTCAAGGATGCTCATTTTATATCCAGAACAGTTGCCTCTACATTTTGGCCAAGTTTCAGAAAAATTGAATGGATGGATCAAACGTTATGGAAGAAAAAGGTCATTTTTTTTGCCATTTTGGGGGCTTTTGACCCCCTGGGGGCGCGAAACAGATTTTTTCCAAGGTCAGCGATACTTATTTTCTATTAGGAACAATTGCCTCCACATTTTGGCCAAGTTTCAGAGAAATTGAATTGATGGATGAAAACTTATAGGGCAAAAAATGTCATTTTTTGCCATTTCGGGGCCTTTTGACACCCAGATGTTTTTAAAAAATTAGAGAATGTCACTTTCTAACCTGACCAAAGTTACAACTTCATGCAAAATTTCAGAGAAATTCAATGGATGGTTGCGGAGAAAAATCCGGACAGACGGACGGACGGACATGCCTCAAAACATAAGACCAAATAGAAGAATATGGAACTGAGACAAAACCAATCTGAAAGATTTATTTTAAGCATAAATAAAACACAATTGTAAATGTAAAAAATGTACACAAAATACTTAAAATATCAAAATCAATCTATATTTCTTTTTCATGCAAAAATCTGAAAAATGCTCAAGTGATTTCGTAAATACACGTATGTTAGACAAACTTAAAATTCTAACAATAACTTCCTTAATAATTATAATGTTCATTTCACAAAAAATTAAATACCTATTTCTGTTATTCCAACTTTGCTTAAAATATAAAATTACTCAAGAAAACAATAACAAATAAATTTGAGGATGAAATGTCATCATCAATCACTGTTACTTGAAGGTCATTGTTTTAATTAAGTTCACGTCATCATTAGAATATGGAGCAGGGACTGCCTCATTTTTGTGACTGATGTTATATGCTTGAAGATTATAGCTCCATGCATACAAATTGTATATAGGACACACTTATTTTGTTAGTACATGGATTCTATTTTATTGCTTTAGTAGGAATACCTTTGTATCGATAAAAGTATCGGCATTGACTTTGGGGTGAATATTTCTTACTACCTTTGTGGGATGTTTGTTTAGGAGGTATTATGCACCCATATTCTCCACCAAACCCATTTATTTCCCCACGAACATTGTGAAATGCAATATGAAGCCGCATTTGAGAAAGCAGTACCTTACTTGCAGACTTTACATGGTACTTTTCTCCCTAAGTTGAAAAGAATGTATGATTCTCAATTGCAAACACCAACTCCTTACAAAAGAAATACCGAGACATGTCATGGATATTTGGGGTTCTATGTTAAGGCAATTGATGCCTGCCACCTCAATAGGAGATCCTATGAAAGTCCTGTCCCAAAATATACAGTCATCAAATTCTTTTACTTGAAGAATCTGGACATTGATTGTTACATGGGGTTGGTCTAATTGCACTTGTGACAGGAATTGTATTTTATTTCCGCTACTATTTATTTTACAAATGTTTCTCACTCTGGATGCATCATTGTGATTAATAATGACCGGATCACCAACAGAGATAATATTGTCTAAAGCCACATAACTATTTTGGCCCTTATATGTTGTTTGACCCGTAATTTGTCTAAGTCTATCACGAGATAAAGGATTTAAAGCTGTTAACTTCTTAAGTACAGTTGCTTTGTAAACCATTTCCCTATCAATCTCAACCAAACAATCATATGGTGAGGTTCTTGGGGTTATTAGTTCAGCTAGTGAATCCACCTCATCTTAAACATGCACATCAGTTACATGTGTGGTCATCTCTGTTGCTGCTTCTTCTGCTCCTTGTGACCAATTAGTTTTTTGCTAAGCTTACAAAAACCCGGCTTCGAGTGGGCTTCTTCAGAGTCACTCCTGATTTTTCCAGTGCATTGATTTCAAAATAAGCATCGATCGAGATCACAGCTCTCTCAAATTTTAGTAGTCCAATATTCCAGTCCTTTACCAAATTCACATTGCCGACAAAAAGATCACCAGTCCAATCTTTGATGTTTGAATAGTCAAGTGCAAGATGTCTGGATGTTCGTCCTTTCTTAATCCATTCAGAATGCTGGGTTAGAATATTGTCACATTTGCAAATGGCATTAAAATAATAGACCAGATCAAGTGCATCAAAGGGGTTATGCTTATACATTAAGCAACAATTACCAAAAAATCCCTAAACTGTATCTGTTCCATTAAGGACAAGATATACACAAAGATCAGGGCACTTTATTTGAAGCTTTGCTATGCAAAACATTGAGTCGATAAATGTAGATTATATATCATGATATACTTGAGATGGAAGAATATTTGAGTTTGGAAGTTGAAATAAGAATAACAGTGAATATGCAGCTTTTGAAATCATTTGAAATTGTTTGGAAAGGGACAATTCTACATATGAATACAAAACAAATAAGTCCTTCATACACTACACCAAGAAGCTTTACGTTGTCTTTGATTTGATAAAGTTTGTGTGAGGTTAGATTTATTTTGTCTGTTGTAATCATATCCACAAATTTCAATAAGCACGCAGTTGCACCGAGTACATTTTGTTTGTTCTTTGGATAAATAATATTTTTTACATCCTGAGAATCAATAGTTAAAACCTGAAGTAGTTTTTTTTAGATCCGCTTTTAGCAATGTTACCCCCTGAATTCTCATAGTATGTTTAAAAAATGGTGGTCCAACATCTTTTAACTATATATATATAACATCAAAATTTGGTGTTTCATTAAATTTGCCCACCATCAAATCTACCAATGGTAACATTTCAATTAGTTCTTCTAAAGAAGATTCCAAATTCAATGAAAAACTCATAAGACAGTTGATTGCCTGTCTTCTTGTCCTGTCACCATCAGTGCAAAAATTGAGGGGTGGAGCTCCAGTTTTATCCATCAAACCATAAGAAATATCTCCATATAATGAAACCATTTTGAAATTTTCCCAATCTTAGCGATTGTGTCAGTTTACGTGATTTAGCACTAAAAGGTAAATACTAAATCTGTAATTTGAAGTCAGAATTGCACCTCTTTGCATTTCAACCATAAAAACTGAAAAATAGTCTTGAAACAGGACCCCCAAAGTGAAAATCTTAAATAAAACACAAATTACTTGTTTGTTTTCCCTAATAGTTGAAATATTTTTTGTTTTTTTTACACAATAACACGTCTGTATAGCATAAAATTAGAATCATATTTACAGATTTTACTGTAAATCAATTGGATCCTACCATAATTTTCTCTTTAATATTGTCGCCTATTTCATTTTTATCGTCTGACAGCTGCGAATCAATTTGTTGAGACATACATTGTACGTTACAATAAGGTAAATAATCGGTTGTTTTTCAAAATCAGAATAAGATTGGTACACAAATTTAATTTGGTTAGGTTTTATTTTAATCATTCTTTTTTAATTTTCATTTAAAAGGTATATTTAAAAAATTAAAAAAAAACAACCCAAAAACCTTTATGTTTATTCACGGGTGTTAGAATAGCAACAAAAAAAATTGAAATATACTGATTTTAGCAAACAAAAAACTAATATAAACTGTTTTTTTTTCTTAAAATATTCATAAAATTGCATAGTTTAAAATAATATGACTGCGAATTATTCATGGAAATAATTTTTTTCAATTTAATTTTCAAGTTTCGTACTTTATTTTGCATCTTCGAAAAAATATTTATTTAAAAGAAATATTAATTTATAAATATTAGAGGGAGCCTTATACCCCATAGCATTGATGTAATAATGGGGTTTTATCTGGACCTCAATACATTCAAGCCTCCACACCCCTCAAATCAATTTTTAATTGACTACTTTATCAAAATTACCGAATTTTAATTTTCTTTAATTCCATCATCATGCCCTTTTCTATTAACTTTTAATCAACGCATCAAGTAATTTCAGAATTTAATGAGGTCATATGGCCAAGGCCAATTCATTTAACTGTGACAATGGATGTAATGGGTTTTTTTTTTTTAATGGAAATCGCTCTAGACAAGACATAAAGCTACTTGATGTAAGGAGCTAAAAAAAAAAAAAAACTACTTCAAGGTCAAAAACTAGCCAACAACAAGTGTTAGGTGGATAGATTCTAGCCCAGAAAACAGCAATTCTTCCCCCTTTGTCAGAAACATCGCTCATGGAATGTGAGGACTAAAGGACAAAATAAGGGAAGCGAGAGTTACGAGGCTGCTGAAACTAAACCCAAGGTCAACTTTCTACTCTCTATTTTCTACTATAAATAATAATAAATAATAATCACTTGCTTATTAGAATAATTTTATTTATTATATTTATTGTCTTAAAGTAAGAAGTACAAGAGTTGAATTACAAAAATACTAGTGGGTTCCTTCATTTTAGAAATGACACCCCTTTTTAGGGGTAACAGGTACTTTTTAGAATATCACATTTTTGTCTTAAGGGAACTACCCCCTCCTCATCCTTTCGGCATACACGTCGGTTAACTGAACGTTGATGCCTCCCTGTTCAGAAGTATGGTGTTCGGTCGTCGGCTTGGAAAGAGAACGCTAAAAATGTTGGAACATTTGTTTCTAATGTTATTTTTACATACTTGAATTTTGAATAATGAGTTCAAAAAAAAGTTCAATAACTTCTGACATCGATAAGGACAAATCTGTGGTTAGTTTGGCTCTTAGATCAACCGTTTTACTGTGATGCCGTGACACACATACATACACTCAACTTTGCTTTATATATATATAGGGTGGGCCAAAATAAGTGTCCTATCTTTAAATTTGAATAACTTGAATTTGAATAACTTCCACAAAATAAAAGTTAAACTCACCAAACTTTATGTGTGTGTAGACGGACCCTTCCGAGATTTTTTGAAATAAACAAAACAAATTTTAGCCGAAAAACACTTCTTAAAACTTACAAAAACTAAAGTATTGTTTTTTACACTGTTTTGAGTTTTTTAAGCAAAAATAATGTTTTCTAAATGAGGGTACGTTCCTTAGGGCTAATACGGCTCATGCTTGCTTCGGAAGGGGTCCTTTACTTATTCTAAAAAAAAAAATCAATAAATAAAAAAGTTATGAATTTTTAAAAATAGGACCCTTATTTTTGCCCACCCTGTATATAGATAGATATCGAACCTCAACTCTCATAACCATTGCATTACCACGGTTCCAACCCGCCCTAATGTGTTGAACCCTAATTCTAATTCTCTACAAATTTCACAATTCATCCATATATTTGACTCGTCTGCGTAAATGAACGATGCCGAGATGTGAAATTTTGTTTCCGTTGACTTTCTGATTTGTTGAAAGTGTTGAATCCGTAAATTATTCAAACCAACGGGCAATTTGCTGATGAGTCACGCAGACGTTGGCCAGTTTTGATTGATGCTTGTTTCCAGTTGACCATTTCCTGACCATTCTTTCATCTCGAGAACTTTTGTCTGTGGCCGTGTTCAAGCAGTGACTTGTTGCATACGAGATAAGCTGAATTGCAAAATGAAGTCAGGAAACATTGAAGGTTCGATTTATCAGTCGATCAACCGTCTTTCGGTTAATTTTATGCTGAAATATTGTAAACGATTCATTCGTTTCGTTTGTTTTATGGCATATCAACCCTTTTAAGCTTATCACACAATAATTATCTATATAATAATACACTAAGGCATTTCATGTTCGTAGTACGTTATCACCTTTCACACGCATTTAAAAAAAATTAGATCGTCTGATCAGGAAAGATGGTGATTGGTGATTAATCTGATGTCGCTAAGGTAACAATTCCGAATTTATCCATTTTAAAATGAATTGTTCCAAAATTAAATGTCATCCTGTCGATTAAAACTACACTTCTAAATAAATACGTTTAAAAAAGTGGGTACTTTCTCAGATTAGGACCCGAGCTAACTTGGACCCTAACCTTAACGCTGACCCTAACCTTAATGCTAACCCTAACCCCCACCTTGACTCTAACCCTAACGAGGGGGTCAAATTTAGCTTGGGTCCTAATCTGAGAATGCACCAAAAAGGGATATATGTTTTAATGGTTTGAAGAATATTTAGCTGACAATTATTTTCATTGTAATTAGACACAGAATATTTATTGTTTCAAAAAGAATTAAATTACTACAATTTTAAATAAATAAAGAAGAGACATGTTAGTTTTATTGATTTAAATATTTAGCTGACAATGACAATTAATTTGACAGAAGAAAGAATCATTTTTTCTTAATAGTATTGATCCTCACAGACATTTATTATTTCAAAAAGAATATTATTATTAACAGCAAATCATACAGATTATATAGAAAGCACCGTGGAATTTCCACGGGGGTCCCACTAGTTGTAACGAATTCACTGAACAATTAAACACATGATGCTATTTTATCAATATTCGGGGGAAAATTACAGGTACATAACTTTCCCTATCGTATAAATAGCCACCATATATGCGACAGGGTCTAAACTCAGCATAACCTATTCCGTTGTCTACAAGGGTATCTATTGGGCTGCATACAAGACAAGCTGAATTGCAAAGTAAAGCCAAGAAAAAGTTCGTTTGCTTTGTCTGTTTTATGGCATATAAACTATTTTTTTTTACTTTGTTTGATGCAGACGTGCAATAAATGATTTATTGTATACAATTGAACACAAGTTGCTTTTTTTTACCAAGCATGCAGGAGGCAGAGGTGGAGATTGAAGCTCATACATTTCTCAACAGTGTTAGTGAACAAATGATAACAAATCAGATAAGTTTGAATGAAATCGGCTCGGGCGATTCCATAAGCTACAATGGTATCCATTAGCCCCCAACCCCGCTCGACAAAAGACTGGCATTAATAAAGGTGTGTGTGTATATATATATATATATATATATAATATTTATAAATAAATATTAAATTATTTATACCTACAGACGCTAGCGTTTCAAGCTTATTGCTCTCATCAGTGCAAGGAAGTAACAATTTCAGACGGTCGGGAGGCGCGAACCCGGTACACAGAGTCAGCCATATCCACTCGGCCCACGGAAACTGTCACGTAATTTAGGGAAATTAAGATCTATATGTACCTAGAAGCGGGCACAGATAGAAGACTAGTCGAGAGTGTTCGACGAACGTATTCGGAACTTTGCATTATATATTATATATATATATATATATATATATATACAGCATAATCACATTAACACGCTGGTTCTCGTTAGATCACCAAAGTTAAGTGACGATGAGTCTGGTCAGTACCAGATGGGTGACCATTTGGGAATATCAGGCGCTGCATATGGGAAAACGGTGAAACCTCCCTGCAAAATGATTGCAAAATCTAACGCTGTCATCTCACTTGTTCCATGGATTTTCGAATTAATAGGTTCGCTTTTTCACTTTTTTACAATTTGAAAGAAAGAAAAAATATTTCGCACATTTTATCACGTTAGTACAAAAATCGCATGAACATCAAATATTGACTTCCATTTGGAGTATTCGGACTACCAATCTCAGCGTGGTTGTTGTTTTCACGTTTCGCCTGATGTAATCTTCAACGTTCTTCAGGCGCATCTTTTCGGACTCTGAAATCTATACAGAATTTCAAACTGAACCCTTTATTTAATCAAAAGGGGTAAATAATTCTCGTTCCATCAGTCGTGACCGAGGAAAAGTGTTTCGTAATTTTTTTTATTTTATTCTTCATTATTATCGCCTGTAGCGAAGATTCAACCTTCAACCTTCAAAAGACTGTCACTTGGAACTGATTGATACTCAACGCCTTTATCCATTCTGCCGCGCATCCAGTCCTTACTACAGGTGATAATAACTAAGAATAAAATTAAAAACTACTTAACACTTCTATCTGGTCATGGCTGACAGAACAAGGATAATCTACCCCTGTGGATTAAATAAAAGAATACTAATCCGAATAATCCAAATTATAAATGCTCATCTAAAAAATTACGAAACCTTGACTTGAAACTGCTTGTGAATTTAATATTCCCTAGAAACTTCCTTTAGAGCAGGAGCGGGCAACCTCCGGCCCGCGGGCCACATCTGGCCCGCGGGCCACATCTGGCCCACGGGCCACATCCGGCCCGCCACCCTGCTAGGCTTTATTATTGCAATCCGGCCCGTGGACCTCCCAGTAAAACTCATCTCATTTTGTGACATAGACGTAAAAGTAGGTTTCAATTAAGATTTACAGTGGGATAAAGATGTATAAATATCAGCGAGCGATGATGCATGTATATTTCATTTTTCTTTAACTATTAATTTCAAATCCTTGAAAAAAGAAAGAGAGAGGGAAACGAGAGACGAGGAAAGGGCATGAAACATAGAACTTATGTGAGGTGTGTCAAAACGAATGCTGGATCAACATGCTACTTCCCCCGTCATTATTTTTATGATTCCAAAATGGCTCTTCGTCGGCGCCTTTTATAACATCACATACAGAAGTCTCTTGAGAAAAAATATCAGATTTGTAGAGTGTTCAATGCAATTTTTGTACAATTTATTTATGTAAACAAAATATAGTAATTTTCAGATTTCGTTTTTCACTCCGGCCCGCGATCTCCTTCAAAAAGTCTTATCTGGCCCTCACTCTGAAAAGGTTGTCCGCCCCTGCTTTAGAGGAAGCTGGCTCAACGCGCCTAGGATGAATGCCGCACCAGGTACCAGTGGTATGACTTCATGACCTTCTATTCTGATACTTAGACCCAGTCCCATACTGGTTGATCGTCATAAATGAAATATTTGAAATCAGTCGAATCTTCCTCTGCTCTTCTGGTCGACGGTATTTACAGTACAAATTGAGAACACCCAATAACGTTTTTTAACTACTAGGAGAGTAGAAAGTGGGCCGTAGGTTTACTTTCGGCAGCCTCGTAACTCTTGCTTCCACTTATTTTGTCCTTTAGTCCTCACATTCTATGAGCGATGTTTCTGACGAAGAGGGAAATATTGCTGGAATCTATCCATCTAACACTTATCGTTGCCTAGTTTTTGACATTGAAGTTGTTTTGTGTTTTTTAGCTCCTTACATCAAGTGGCTTCATGCCTTATCTGGAGCGACTTCCATAAAAAAAAAACTGCAAACAAACGACGACGGAAGTAGAAGTATAAAAGTATAGAGAGCAAATCCATTGAAAGAACAACAACGTCTTTGTGATCAAGTAAGCCAGTAATCACATGGCTGAATGGAGATGTATCTTTTATCTGATAATGTATGTGTTGTGAAATGAAAGGTTAGCACTCGTTAGTGGCTAGAGAAGCTTTCCTCCTCCTAGTTATTCATAGAGAGAAAATTATATAGGCTCTCTCTTATTCTTATGCTAATTAGGCAGACTATATTGCCAATATCAACACAGTATGCAACTGCTAGCATCTATATAGGAATACTTATCGATCTTCCATCTTCGTAGTTATGTAAACAAACATTGTCACAGTTGGCATCCAGACCCGCCCTTCCTTATGTGAATATTTCATACATGCACGAGAGAGAGAGAGAGAGAGAGAGAGAGAGAGAGAGAGAGAGAGAGAGAGAGAAAGAGGAAAAGTGGAGAGGGGATGCAACACGTGGCTAGTAGGGATGTGTACAGACATGGTGGAGGAGGAAGAGAAAGTAATTCACACATCTCTTTATATAAAAGTCAATTTCTGTGTGTATATGTATGTGATGTTTGTGTGTTCCCTATAGAAAAAAAGGTTAGTCGACTTAACGTATGTTTGAATTATTTAGTTGGGAAAATCTCAGACTGAAAACATTGAGTGTTCAGTTTCGATTCTACCCCCACGATAAAAAAAAAAATGAAATCAAAGAATCATTTTTCCTTTTTTTTTTAAATATAAAATGTAAGTGAAGAATTTTGGTATATTTAGTACATACATCTCTTTGACTCTCTCTCTCTCTCTCTCTCTTTTTAGTACTCTCTATATATCTAGATCTATGTATATATTCTATATCTCTCCATATAAAACTCAATGTCTATAGAAATCTTTTTTAGAAAATTTACATAAAATCTAAAAGTGTATTTTTATATAAAATTTATACATCCCTAAGAGGGCTATGAGGGTATAACCTCCTTAAAACAACAAATATATTCTATTTTTATGAAATTTAAATCGTATATATAAACTTTTCTGGGGGAGACATTAGAAGTAATTCTGAATTTCTAAGTGCCCTTCTTACCTAAGTGAGCTATGGAGGCCAAACCTCTTTTAAAACTTCAAATATATCCTATTTTTATGAAATTTAAATCCTATGTAAAAAATTGTCGGGGAAAATGATGGCAGTGGTCCTGCATCTCTATGTTACCCTCTATGTTAGGAAATCAGACTGAAAATATCGAGTGTGCAGTTTCGATTCTACCCCCCCCCCCCCGATTATCTTTAAATAAAATTATATGGAATCAAAGAATATATATTTATATAAAATAAAGTATGCTAGTGTTTATATATAAGGGGGGAGTGGGGAAGTCTAATTTTGTCAAATTTAATGAAAAGTAATAAAATATATATCTTCTATCTATTTATATAAAAATCAATGTGTGTTTGTGGGTTACAGAAATCGGTATGATATGAATATCTATGTGCACCCACCTCTAAGTAAGCCATGGGGGCAAAACACCCTTAAAACTTCAAATACATATATCCGATTTTTCTTATGGGTGTTATTTTTAAAGTCGACTTAACAAATGTCTGAATTAAACAGTTAGGAAATCAGACTGAAAATATCGAGTGTGCGGTTTCGATTCTACCCCCCCCCCCCGATTATCTTTACATAAAATTATATGGAATCAAAGAATATATATATTTATATAAAATAAAGTATGTAAGTGAAGAATTTTGGCATATTTAGTATGCAAAACCTGCATCTCTCTCTCTCTCTCTCTCTCTCTTATCTTTATCCTAGATCTATCTATATATAATAAAGAAGAACTCCTCCCTGTCTGTGTGCATGCCTGTCCATAAACATGAAGACATACTAGGAAGTGTACCTTATTTATATATAAGGTACACTCCCTAGTATGTCTTCATGTTTATGGACTGGCATGCGTGTATTCACATGTACAATTTGGGATCAAGAGAAGAATAGGGACCCCAGATCATTAACACAAGACGTGGGACATATTTTAGAATCACCGGTTGACCTCGCAATACACGTGGTCTCTATTTACAAAACACTTGTAAATAGATCTTTTATAACATGTTAATATTTATTTTAAGGCAGAGAGTTCATAAATAAAACAAATAAATATTAACATGTTTTCTTTTAAAACATGTTTTTGTGTCACTATTTACAAAACAACTTTTCTTTTAACATGTATACGCTTTTTTAAAAATCGGCTGACTTGTAATCTGTCGTTTTGCAATAAACAAAACAATTTATCATTTTTTTTTTACTTTTATTTACTAAATAAAAAACAAATTTTAAACGCAATTTTATATTTCGTGTTGTGTATTTTAAGAAAAAGTGGATACTTTTTTTTCTTTTCATAGGGAGGCGAGTAACTAGCGAAGTTTTATTCATTTGTTTATAATTGTTGCTTACAGAATTTACCGGTGATTCTTGTTAAAAGAAAAGTTGTTTTGTAAATAGTGACACAAAAACATGTTTTAAAAGAAAACATGTTAATATTTATTTGTTTTATTTATGAACTCTCTGCCTTAAAATAAATATTAACATGTTATAAAAGATCTATTTACAAGTGTTTTGTAAATAGAGACCACGTGTATTGCGAGGTCAACCGGTGATTCTAAAATATGTCCCGCGTCTTGTGTTAATGATCTGGGGTCCCTATTCTTCTCTTGATCCACAATTTGTAACAAAATGGAAGTAGTTCTGTGTCTCTAGCTGCCCCATAAAGGAGCTAATGGCACTTTTCTAACATTTTAACCAATGAAATTAATCTATTTATAAGCGTTAGGTTGAGAGTATTAACATACAGGGTGATTGATAAGTCACTTAGCTATTTAGTTTTGAAATTCTAAAGTTAAAAAATACGGTAATACAAAACAGAAAGTTTATTCAACAAATTCATCTATTTATAAGCGTTAAGTTGAGAGTATTAACATACAGGGTGATTGATAAGTCACTTAGCTATTTATTTTTGAAATTCTAAAGTTAAAAAATACGGTAATACAAAACAGAAAGTTTATTCAACAAATTCATTAATGGGAGTTTAAAATTACAGCAAATTTTCAAAATTTCCACCTTCGTTCTGCATGCATAGCTCCATTCTTTTTTGCAAGGAATTTACGACTCTTTGTAGCATATTTGATTGGTTATGGTGGTGTGCGAAGGAGGCTTTCTGTTCACATCACGTTTCCATTGCCTAACAAATAGCAGTAATGAGAGAGAGTAAGATAACAATTATCAAAAGTTCATAGTATGTTTGTGCTTCATATGGTAATCATTTTACATAGCTAAGTGAAGTGACTTATGAATCACCCTGTATAATTAGCTTATCCGGCGTTGTCCGTGATTATCTTATTGAAGTTAGTAAAAACCTGCAAGGGAGTCGTTGACAAATATATTTTTGTAGTTATTTAAATCTTGGTGTTTCACGTGTACGCTTGTAACCAAAAATAACGGTAATAATTCCGAAATCCTTTGTAACAGAAAAAAAACTTAATAAAAGATTAGAAGAAACTGACGAAAATAATGTGAAGAAAAAAATAAAATATTAAACGGCATATCCATTGAAAAAAAAAGAACCAAAAAATAACGGAAACAAAATCTCGGGATACGTTAGTTCTATAGAACACGGTTGGACGATCTAAACGTGGATTAGGGTTATATTTATCCGATATATTGATTAACAAGCAACACTTGTAATATCCAATATGCAACTCCAGTCACGTTAGCAGTAATGAGAGAGAGTAAGATAACAATTATCAAAAGTTCATAGTATGTTTGTGCTTCATATGGTAATCATTTTAAATAGCTAAGTGAAGTGACTTATGAATCACCCTGTATATCTGAATAGCTCAGTGGGTAAGATATCTAGTTAACAACATCAAGGTTACTAAACAAGTAAAACCTCCTTAATATGATGTTGCATATGATGCTATGCCACACTCTGACCCGGGCAACGCTGGGTAACCCTGCTAGTGTTTATATATAAGGGAGTGGGAAAGTCTAATTTTGTCAAATTTAATGAAAAGTAATAAAATATATATCTTCTATCTATTTATATAAAAGTCAATGTGTGTTTGTGGGTTACAGAAATCGGTATGTTAACAGTTAGAAAATCTAATTAAGTTTTCAAAAGGGTCAAACTTTTCATAGAATCTAAAGACACCATTAAAATTTTCCTTAGATTCCATCTTGGGTCACTAGGGGCAATTATTGGTTAGGTCCATAAAATAACTGAATTATATTAGAACGTAAAGAAACGTAATTTATTTTTTAAAAATAGATTGTCTTCGTTTCATAAAAAAAACCCAACTTTACCAAAGAATGTATTTTAAAAAAAGGTTTAAACATTTTAATTACTTTTATTTGTATTTTTAAGATTTAAAATTAATTAATTATAAACGAATTTGTTTTGATTCATTAAAGCCATTTTCCAGCTGTCTGTAATAACCCAACATCAACAAGTAGTTTTTTTTTAAGCTTTTCAAATTTTGCCTAGTAGTTGATTCGGAATATAACTTCAAAACGTTGACAGAATAGCAGAGAACATCATCTCTTGAACAGATAGTAAACATTGAAAATTCCGAAACAAAAACAAACTACTACTTATTCATAAAATTACTTTTTCTTCAAAACACCACAGCGCTAACAGTTTCTTTTATTACTTCACATCATATTACACATGTTATTTTTAACTTTTCTTTCAAGGCAAAAATTGTAAACATGATTATATTGGAAATTATTTTTAAGAAACCAGTGATGACGGACAAAAGCCCTGTTCCAGATGCACTGATTCAGATAATTAATTGCAACTGTTCAGAAGGATGCAATAACCTAAGGTGTACCTGCAAGATGCATGGACTAGAATGTGGACATTGCCAAAATGGAAATTGTGACAATATGAAAAATGATCCAGTGGAGGGTCATGATGAGGTGTTAAAAGTTTTGGAAAAGCACCGTGACGTAAGTGAATCAGGGTGGATACAACAAGGGTAATGGGTGTAGGGGTACCCATTGGTATTGTATAAGGGTTTATTTGGCATCACTGGTAACCCTTTCATGTGAAAGATTGACCCTGAAAACTTGGGTAAAAATCCAAGATTTATTGATTTATCATGAAAACTGACACAGTGCTTCACATGTAAATGGAAAATAACTTGTATACCAAAAAAAGTCATATTCGAAATTTGAACTTTCCCATACTCGGATATTGCCCAACTTTTAGTATGTTGTAGACTAGACCCAACCTAGCACAAAACCAACAAAAAACAAAATGTTGCGATTTTTTTGGGTAAATCAGTATATTGAGCCGCCTAACTTTTCAACCAGCAATATATTTCCACCCAGGCAATGCCGAGTGAATACTGCTAGTAATTTATATAATAAAACGGCACAACAAGTTATTATTCGTGTGTGGAAATTCGCGATCCAAACGTAACCTAATATAGGTTTTCATTTAAAACAACTTTGAACAATTAATTCAATTAATAATTAAATAGCACTGTGGCTGGGGGGGGGGGGTGGGGTGATTGCAGCATTGACTGTCTAATCTATCCTATTATTTCACGCATAGGTGTTTGGTTGTTTGGCGCCATTGATCAGATCAAGCTGGTTGCATTCGTCCCTTATTTTCACTGTATCTCCATCTTCATTGTTTTTAGGGTACTACTCCAGGGTTTGCACCTAATTTCCGTGACTGCTCGGCAGCAGCGATCTGACAGCTCACGGCAGCGTCCGAGACCTGCCGAGTCGAAAACGAGGCTGTAAACAAAACTGGACAAAAAAAAAAAAATGTCTGTCGTGCAACCCTAACCAGCGACTCGGAGGCCCAGGGCATACGGTGGAAATAGACGAGTCTCTATTCAACCGCCGGAAAAAAAAAAACAATGCTGGCCGTGTTTTCTCCAGCTGCTCTGGGTCTTCGGGGGGGGGGATACGACCCCGCAGAGAAAAAGGGGTTTCCTGGTGACAGTGCCTAACAGGGATGCCGAAACCCTCCTTCCAATAATCAAGCCAGTACCTGGGACGACGGTAGTATCCGATTGCTGGAGGGCATATAACAGTCTTTTGCTCAGCCTAACAAAACAAGCGGCAGCAAAAGTAGCAGTAAACCCTGAACATCTACGAGAAAATATACGTGAAGTAAGTTCATCAGTGCACATCCCGCGGAAGTACTTATGAAACAAGCACAGGGATGCCGCAGTACAGCAATGAAACAGGTGCTGGAGGCTGGCAAACAGTGTCATTAGGTTAGAAATTCTTTTTTGCACCTTGTCTAAGAGGGAGTGGCTAGTGGTTGGTGTCACCTCCCAGATGTGACAACTACGCATGGGCAAATGATGGCTTTGTAGAGATCAAGCATTAGGAAAGAAAATAACAATACATGAAAGAATACATCATTTACAAGCTGTTACATTATAATAACAATGGCGTCATTTATTTTATCCCAAAATTATGGACAGTATGAATTGATAATATTCATAAATCATTGCAAATTAACTCTGAAATTTTTGCCATAGGTTGCCAATTTACTCAAAAGCCTTTGTCTACGCTTACCACTAATGTTTTATTATTGCAGTCATTAAACTATTGAATTTATTTATTTTGGTGTCTATTTATGCGGATGGCATATCAACCGTTTTGTGGTTCCTGTGTTATTTAATGCTTAAAATAGAATACATAAAATTTTATTCACTCCAAACAAGGCATATTGCCACTGAAATGTAAAGAGGCTACTGTGATAGGATTTAGATTTTTATGGGGGGGGGGAAGCAACCTTGGTGGGGAGCTGGGCAGCAAGATGTTTGATCACATTACATTTAAATTTCTGCATGCTTGTACGGTCGAGAAAACAGGGAAGGAATTCCAAAGGTAGGTGATCCGTGGAAAGAAGATATCAGAGTAACAGATCTTCTGGCATCTAGGGACCTCTATAGTGAAGGGGTGGGATTTTGCTGCTAGTCGGGTGGGTTAGGGGCATATCAGAAATGAGAAATTGATTGATTTGGTTTGTCTTTTCTATTGCATCGCCAACCGTTTTTAAAGGTTATTTGTGTCAACCGTTTTTGAAGGTTATTTGATGGCCAAATTCAATACATATTGAAAATGAATCATTGATAGGTTTGGTTTGTCTGCATATCTATCCTTTTAAGATTTATTTAATGCAAATGATGAAAAATCTATATAATACTAAAAGTCTATTGATCTTGTATGTTTGCAATCAGCTTTCAGCTTTCCGGTTTTCAACATCCGGTTGCGCATGCGTAAATAGCATCGTCTTCAATCTGTTATTCCAATTCCGTTATTCTCTATTATGATTAACGAACGCATGAAATTTTTCATTCTGGAAATTTTTATATCGCTTTTAATATAAACAATTTCATTTAATTTCATCAAATAGTTTTTTTGTTTTCTTCACGGCTAAAAACATTCAACGGGAGGACTTCGTAAAGTCTGTCGCAGTTTCAAAAAACTCCTCCCTTTTAAAAAACAAAAACAAACAAACAAAAAAACAACACTCATTATTAATATCAGCCATACTAGCGGTCGGTGAACGAAACCACCTCCCACTTTCCCTCTCATAGATTTCACCACTCCTACTCCCTCTGTTTTCGTTACGTACGCGAGAAAGCCTGCTGTACCCCCTTCCTTTCTCAAATCGCCCTGGCCACCGCTACAAATTTTCTTTATGCCACAAGTGTCACGCTCATACATGAATTCCATAGCTAATATAACAAACTGACCCAACGGGTCACGGGTGGTCTAGTATATAATAGAAGTCATTCATTCATATGGAAGACTTGTAGTGACTGAAAGTATTCGACCATTACCATCTTTGTCACATCCTGAGAATAAACCCCTTCATGCTATTCTCCAATGCTATAGTACACACCCACTGTCAAATAAAACACATTGGTAACAATCTGCTGTCCAGATGTCAGTGTTCGCTTGACCATATGCTGCCTCATTCTGATGCCAATTTTTCCTTCCAATGATGGGCGCTAAATCCGAAAAGCGGGATAGATCAAAACATGTTTGACAATGGTGAAAACTGATCTGAAAGCAACATTTGGTCTTCAGATGCACAGTTTTCAAATTAAATCTTGAGTGACTAGAGATCTCCAGGTTAGAAGTTGAATGCATGGCCAGCACCCGTTCAAAAATGCTGTCCGGGTTAGGGAAAGCGACAGTGCAACACTTCATGG
>OY744532.1:18049180-18146680 GCA_963556195.1 Sepiola atlantica | reverse complement strand
AACACTATTGTTTAGAATTGCACAAAATCTAGCATGAGGCACCCTTGAGGTGCTGGGTTCATCATAAGGGAAGATATAAATACTAACAACTACAATTACTACTAATACTAAAATCAAACACTTATAGGCTCCAAAAGTATTGGTCAGAATTGCACCAGATTTGCAGAAAGGATCCTTAGGATACTGAGTGTGTCATAGAGGATCAAAATGATACTACTACTAATAATAATAAACACTTAGAGGCTACAGAATTAGTAGACATGATTGCAGTAAATGTAGCATAAAGAGCCTTCGGTTGAGATGCCGGGTGTGTCATAAGGAGATAAAAATCAAAACACTACTATTACTCATGATCATCATATTCGGTTTAACGTCCGTTGGATTGCTTTCAGAATTTAACTTCCAAACTAACCTTTCTTTCGCCAGGTATCCCTTTTATCGCCAAGTCCATCACTTCCTCCCATGTTTTCTTTGACCTTCACCTGTGAACTGAACTTGCTAACAATTCTACATCTAATAACCCAAGAACTATCATCCATTCTTTGAAGGTGGCAACACCATTGAAGGCTATTAGTAGTATTAGTAACTGTCGACCAAGGGAAGAGCGTATCAGGCATGTGTACACAGTGTGATAGCATATGGCATTGAAACCTGGATAGTGACGGTTGAAGAAATGCGATGCATGCAGAGAAATGATATGACAATGATATGACGGATACATAATGTGAGTCTAAAAGACAGACTTAGTATTGATTTACTCCTCTCCAGGAGTTAGGCACAAGGCCAGTTTGTATCTTACTCCCACAAGTAAGATGTGACCCAAGGTCGGGTCGGGAAAGTGGGGTTTAAAAATTGCCTGGGCAGCCCCGTCGGCATTCTCCGGTAGGGGCGCCTCAGACAGTAAGCAATAAACTTACTCCTCCTCAAAGAGGGGAGGCAAAGCCTGGAAGGATGAACCTCCTAGAACTGCACAGGACAGACCCATTGACCGGCGTAACCAGTATGGGGTGCAGTATCCATCGGAACAGATACTACACTTTGATCTTAGCCAAAAGGCCAAGAAAGTAAGAAAAAGACAGACTTAGTAGCTCTGATGACCACAGAGGAAGATTAAATCTAGACAGTATAGGGAAGAAGAGTAGACTTCGATGGTATGGCCATGTTGAAAGACTGAATGAGAATTCTTGTTTTAGTAGATGTAGAACAGTTAAGGTAGCAGGTCCAGTTCAGAGCGGAACGTCAAGGAAAACATGGGAGGAAGTGATAAAAATAGACTTGAGAAAGAGGGATAAATAAAGATCTGGACAGTGATAGGTTAGTTTGGAAGTCAATTTCTTAAAGCCGTCCAATGCATAGCAGCATGTAAAACGGACGTTAAACGAATATGAAGATGATGAAAAATTCTGTGTGTTCATAAAAAGAAAATTATCACAGAGTTTAGTTCAGTGTTCAGAACATTCCGTTTTTAAACAGGACGAAGAGAATAGCAAATGAATACAAGAAATTTATTCAAAACATTTTTATAACCGTGATCTGGAGAGCTGAGTTGATAAAAACACTCGGCTAGTGTTGTTGGGCGACTATTTATATGCAAAAGATTTATTTTAAATACAATGACTTAATTTTAACTAAATCTAGATAGAATGTTTTGAGACCTACTAATTTTCATGACAATAAAACACAAAGTATATTATCTGTGACTTTAATAGGAGTTCATTGTTATATATATATATATATATATATTGGTACAGAAAAATTAGTACAACATTCGTACCGTCGGTTTCAAACATGGAAGGATTTAGCCATCCGGCTCTCTTCAGCTTCTGTTGACAATAGAAGCTGAAGAGAGCCGGATGGCTGAATCCTTCTGTGCTTGAAACCGACGGTACGAAGGTTGTACTAATTTTTCTGTACCAATATAAATAAATATTACGCTCTTAATTTTTAATTTTTAACTTTAATTCTTAATTAATCGAGCACTCTGCTGGGATTTTTCCTACTATATTACAAAGAAGTTTATATATATATATATATATATATATATATATATATATATGATGGACACTCCCGTCGATATTTCGACGTATGAGTGCCCCACCAGGGGCTGCCCACGCATGAATTTGAAATTGCAAGGGTTGCGCAATCTCTAACAACCGCTCTCCTGAGTCGGCATTGCTTGATTCCAATGGCAAGTATAGTACAAGACGACTGGAAACAATGCCGAGATAAGCAGAGAGCACATACAACACCTGATATTCCCAAATGGTCACCCATTTAGTACTGGCCAGGCTCAACTTCAGTGATCTAACGGGAACCGGTGTGTCAACGTGATTGTGCCATATATATATATATATATATATATATATATATATATATATTATATGTGTGTGTGTGTGTGTGTATACTAGACGTCACAACTACTACCACTATTTATTCTATTTTGATTTCATTCAAAACTCCATAAACTATGAGATTATCTGTTAAGAAATTCTTGCATAATCAAAAATAATAAGTCTCTTTACTTCTATTTTATTATTATTATCATTATTAATATTATATAGAAGTAAAGAGACATTATTTTGCCATCTAATTTACGTACGTGTTTCTGGTGTGTACAGGCGCACATATGTAAATTAGATGGCCACGCTGACAAAAAGTATTTTCCTATATGTTCACAAAGACATTAAGAAATATTAGAGAGTAGATGAATCAACATAGAGTGATAAGGGGTGAGAGAAATACATAGATAGCTAAGAGAGAAAGATGGATGACTTGTTCAGTTAATTATAAATTATGGCTAATTAGAACAAGTAAAACTAATTGTTTTTTCAAACATAACTCAATCCGAGAACTAAGGTATATTATAATAGGTATTTTGTGTCATTAAGGTGTATAGGAAAAAAGTCTTACGGAAACAAATGTTAATTCACTCACATTTAGTATAAAATATATATATATATATATATATATATATATATATATATATATATATATATATATATATATATATTATATATATATATGTATATATGTATTACAGAAGATCAGAACAGTGAAAAAGTGGAGGGGTAGGAGTGAATGAAATTAATGTGGACAGCTGTGAGTGAAAAAGTGGAGGGGTGGGAAAAGAGGAGGGGAGGGGGAGGCTCTGTGTTTTTGGTGTGTAGGTAGTATCATAGTTTTAGAAAAGATTTGAAGAAGTGAAGGTGATTTGAAAGTGGGATGGGTGGGTGGGTAAGAGTGTGAAAGAATGTATTACAGAAGATCAGAACAACATCGGTACCGTCGGTTTCAAATCCAAACAATGGGGACCTGTAGTTGGTCTCCTATGCTGAACTCTCTTCAGCCTCTGTTTATGTCTGTCTCCCCGGAAAATGACGGCTAGGGAGATGGATTATCTTACTCATACTCGACCTTCCCTTTGCATCTATTCTGTTACACATAAATCTTCTCACGCATAAACTCAATAAGGCTCAACGAAATACAAGAACAAACTCTCACCTTCAATTCTCTTTGATATACGTATATATTTTTTCTTTCACTCTAAATAAATATGAGTTTATTAATGTTAAACATGTTTCCTCTTTTCCTTCTTTTCATCATACATTCTATTTCCTTCGGGTTTTTCAGAATATTATTTCCTTTTCAGTGTTTTTCTCTACCAACCTCTAAAAAGTATTACCCATCACGAGTGGATAGATGGCCGTCTTTTCCCTCCATGCAATTTTGGACGGATAATCAACTATCTTATACACCCACATTGGTGACTCTAAACAAGAACTAAGGTGAATTTAGCACTTGCTAAATGGTGACCCATTATCATCATCAACCAACCACTTTATGTTTAGAAGCTTTTAGAAAATAAGCGAATTGTATTGATGTAAACATGTGCAATACTTCATGTTTAGTGGGTTGCATAGTTGCAATGATGCGGACAAAGGGCCTTCAATGGGAGAAACATTTAGGGAAGAGAAACCACCCAAGAAATAAGAAGTATATCTGGTTCGGGGTTTGACCACCAAAAATTTTCTTTCTCCACTTGGAAAAGTTATTGCCTCTCTAAACGGGATTTAATGCTGAGAGATGAAACTATTTAAAATACTTGAAAAATTAATGTCCATCCAAATACTGGAACCTCTACGCAGTAAGTTTTTTTTTATGTCCATACATAAACTGGCCAATGATTTTAAAGTGGGTTGTCTACTACAAAGGACACCAATATCGATATATATTCCATCAGAGGAGGTCAGTTGGGTTATGGTGTTTCTCAGGGACAGATGGTCTGTTTACGTTCATTTGGACTTAAATTATGACTTGAATACAACATAACGACAAAACAACACCGGAATAATTTAATTTATCTTTCAAAATCGTATTTACAAAAATGATAATTTGCTAAAAAGTTAGAGAGAAAAGCGAAACTAAAATGAAAGTAAAAAGACTCCCGGGCAACATCAGCTAGTTACATGCCAAAGTTTACAACAAAAAAGTTTTACTGTTCGTATATTATATTTAAGTATTTAGTGAAACAATAAAATTTTTTAAACTTCAAAAAAGTATCTGATGAAGAAAAACCGATATTTACTAACTTCATTTTCAAAAGATATTTGAAGCTAATTTTCATAAATTCAAAAGTTAGCTCAACCTTCTGAAGAGAAGAATAATTTTTTTTTTGAAAAGTTCGAATTTAAAAGACTCAGAATTGCTTCGTTGGACATATTAAGATAATATTGGAAATATGAAAATAAATATTTTCAGCCTTGAACCAAAGGTTATTGTTTTCAATGTCTTACAAGGAGGAACGAGAGATTGGAGCTCAGTTGAGCACTTTTCACGGAAATAATGATAGAGTAGAGAAAGTCTAGCAACATCTCTTCTGTGAGAAAGGGGCTGTAAAGAACAGAGAGATCATCTCCCACTAGATTGCAGCGTCCATTCTGCACTTTGTTGAGGCAAGAAGCGTGCTCTGAGTGACATCTCCCCAGAGGACATCGATGGCATACACATGATCAGTATATTAAAAATCTATTGTGCTTCTATTTTGAATATAGATTTGGTGTTTTAATCTCACTGTCAATGCGATAAGTGACTCAACTTATTAATGATAGCTGACTTTGCCGGCTCGTCATCGCTTTTCAAAGTTTGCTGCTTATTTACAAATTTATTTATTTTTTTAATGTGACCGTAAAGCAACGAAAAAGTCAATTTGTCATTTCACTTACAATTTGCAAATAGATCACAACTTGTTGAAAGTCAAGTCGGTCCCTCACAAGAAAGGAACATTTGAACACAAATGTTAAATATTTGTCCATAAATAAAACAATATTGAAGAAAACAGAACCATTTGTTGTATTAAAATCAAAGCAATCATTGAATTAAAAAACAATAACAAATAATAGTTAATTAATAAAATTAACTTTTCCAAAACAAGTATGCAACTCAGTAAACTTTGCAACTCATATCACATATACACATAAGCAGTATATAAATAAAGGTGGTGCTTCTATTGTGTAAAGTGTAATTAACTTAAGGCTATTCTTGGCCTTTTGGTCAAGATCAAAGTGTAGTATCTGTAGACCGGTATTGTCTTGGCCTTCGGGCCTTGATTCCGCCGGTCTGAGGTACTGTCCTGTGCAGTTCTAGGAGGTCCACCCTCACAGGCTTTGCCTCCCCTCTTTGGGGAGGAGTAAGTTTATTGCTTACTGCCTGAGGCGCCCCTACCGGGGAATGCCGACGGGGCTGCCCAGGCAATTTGTAATGGCCAGAGTGCTCACCTTCTCGGGTGCTGGCTTTTCAAGTCCCACTTTCCCGACCCGAGCTTGGGTCACATCTTACCTTGTGGGAGTAAGATAAACCTGACCTTGTGCCTAACCTCCTGGGGAGGTAAATAAAAAAAAGTGTAATTAACTTGTAATAAGCTATTTTAACTTTACTGTTAGTGCGAAAAATGGGCCCGACTTTCGTATTTATTTATTCATTCATTTATATATATATATATATATATATATATATATATATATATATATATATAGTCTAAAGAAGCTTTGAGTCATTTTAACCAAAAAATAAAATGCAGTTTAAATTCCCAATGAAACTAACTAAATCTAAGTTATCGCAGACCTAGCACTTGCATAAGCCGACCCACCGTTGGAAAATTCATAAATAAAAAAAGGGATTTAAGTATCTAACAGGGAAAAAAACAAAACAAAAAAACAGAACAAAACAAGGGACCTTAACTTGAGCGTGAAATATTAAAATGGGGATCATCAGCTGTAACTGTTTCGGAGATTTAAAAACAGGACAATTATAATATTCATGGCTCTTCAATGGTACTGATCAAATGACTACTTCCCCAATAATCAAGTGTAGAAATAATTCAGCTTTAATTTCACTAATGTATACATAAATAAATAATAATAATATAATAATAATATTAGAATACATTACCCTTAAAACTACAGTGTGATATGGTAATTTGCATATCAAATACATTAATTATAACAATGATAATAATAATAATATCCAACTACACCCAAGAACCATTCTGCGATATGGTAGCTAGCAATAAAATTATATGGGAATAAAAGTTGCATTAAAAAAACAAAAACAAACAAAGCGTAAGTACCTTTAACTTTGTGACTAATATCACATATACACATAAGCAGGATATAAAAAAGATTGTGTATTGTCTATTGTGTAAAGTGTAATGAACTTGTAATAAGCTGTTTTAACTTTACTGTTAGTGCGAGGAATGGGCCCGACTTTCGTATTTATTCATCCATTTTTATATATATATATAATTCCCGAAACAGTTTTTCATGGTAAACAACTGATGATCCCTTAAAATAGTGTTAGAAACTAACTAATATAATAACTGTAAAAAATAAATTGACTTACATGAGTGATTTTCCACTGGAAGACTTGAGACTATAAGTTTTTTTTTTTATATATATTTTTTTTTTATATAGTTTTAATGGTTGAGAAACTTCCGAGACTATATATATATATATATAAAATAAAATATAATGTATGCACACATGCGTGCACACAGACACAAAGAAAATATTTTATTCATTTATGGGATTGAATTTTATTTAAAATATGAATTGGTTTATATGTATTTCAGTTCATTTTTGGTGATTTTTTTTTAAAGTAAGAGAATTTTCTTTCATTCTTTAAGGAGAGTAGAAAGCACCTTGGGTTTACTTTCGACAGCTTCGTAACTATCTTCCCTTTTTTTGTCCTTTAGTCCTCACATTCCATGAGCCATGTTTCTGACAAAGGGGGAAGAATTGCGGTTTTCTGGGTCAGAATCTATCCATCTCACACTTATCATTGGCTAGCTTTTGACCTTGAAGTAGTATTGTTTTATTTTTTTTACACTAAGTGGCTTTATGCCTTATCTGGAGCGATCTCCATTAAAAAGAAAAATGAAACTAAAAACACTCCCAAATTCATGAAAAATTATTTTCGATAAGCTATACTCATTTGTTATCAAATTTTTTTCCTGATTTTTTCATGCGAAAATAAAAAAAGGAAAAGGCCATTTATATTATCAGATGAAAACTTATCGTTGAGTAGAGGAGGAGTGGTCTACTTTTATATGCAACTAAACATCTCTAGAAGTGGCTATGTCTGTCAGTCCATCACGCTTAGGAGGGATCTTCTCTGCAGGCACATATATTGTTTTTTTTATGTACTAACAAGTCACCACTTATCAAAGCCCAACGGTAACTCAAGGACAAGATTTAATGAGCGTCAGATGGACGGTGAGACAACACCATGAAGATTGGTAAAGATGATTGAAACTTGATAGAACCTGATTATCAAAGAATTTGTTTACATTGAACTTGAAAACGAGCATGTTGTAGTAAGCTGGGAAGCGGCTCCATAGTATTGTGTTCCACAGACGGATAGTTCTTGGAAATAAACTTTGTCATGGAAGTTCTGTTTAAATTTAGGTACACAGAGCAAGAAAGGAAAATTATTTACAGCGGTTGTAATAAGACGAGTTTTTGTTGTGAATGTTTTACAGGGGCGAACCATAGATTGGAGCTCAGTCGAGCAACTACCATGAAAATAACGATAGAGTAGAGAGAGACTAGCAACCTCTCTTCTGTTAGAAAGAGGCTGTCGGGAAGAGAAGAGGACATCTCCCACTAGATTTCAGAAGTCGCCTTTGCATTCTGTCAAAGCAGGAAAGGGTGCTGTGAGTGGCACCTCCCAAGATGTGACAACAGTACATCATCTTAGGACATAATTGACTCGTATACAGATAGAGGATGTCGTCAGGAGTGAAATACTTTCTGGAGTGGTAGAATGATCCAAACATTTTTCAAAGCTATCTTAGTAACGGATTGGATGTAAGTCTTCCATTTAAAGTCTGGAGTGAAGGTCAGTCCTAGAAGCTTATCAAAGCAGGAGGCTTCTTCAAGGAGAGAGACATTCATTTCAATTCAAGCAAAGAGAGGATCCAAGTGTTGGTGGTTAAAGGAGAGAAGCTTGATTTTTAGATCTATTAAAAGTAACCAGCCACATTCCCCCCCCCCCCCGATTGTACCACGTGCTCCCGGCCAGAAGAGAGAAAATCAGCAAAATCCTGATCATCAATACTCTTCAAAGTGTTGCTATATATAGTTTTGTCATCAGCATAAATGTCAACGAATAGTCTTAGAATGCGTTTGTGGAGATCATTTACGAATATCAGGAAAAGGGTTTGGGCTCAGAATTGATCCTTGTGGCACGTCAGTGTTGATACTATCTGCTTCAGACTTCTGTCCATCAACGACTACTTTTAAAAAACTTTTTTTTTGGAGGGGGGTCAGGGAGCTTATGGTGTTTCTTGCTATTTCTGTTGATTGGTTCATTTTTGTGTCGTGTCAGTTGAGGCCGGTGTAATTTATTGGGGGGAGCTTATAAAGTGATGTTTCTTGCATTTCCTGTTTCGTTGTTTGTGATGTGTTCTTTCTGTGGTTTTGTTTTCTTCCTGTAGTAGATTCCATGTGACCATTCGTAGCTGATACGAGTTGGTTTCCTCATTCAATGATTTTTCTGAAGATTGTAGCTGTTTTGATCATTGCCGTCCTTTGTATAGTTCCAATGATCCCTTTGATTCCAATTTATCCCAGTCTCTTTTCCAGTTTTTTTTGGATTGTTTCTAGTGCTCCTACGATTATTGGTATTATACTGACTTTCTTCATGCTCCATATTCCTTTCAGTTCTCTGGCTAGTTCCGTGTATTTGCTTCGTTTCTCCGTTTCTTTGATATGTCAAGAGCTATTGCTCGAGAAACAAAGCCCCCATCAATAGATTCACTGATCCTGTGTGATATTACAGTCAGCACATCAGCTGTTGATCTTGTAGAATGAAATCCACTGAGTAGGTTGTTTTGGCTGAGGTGATTGACAACTCCTTTATTTATTACAGTTTCAAGCAACTTACTCATGACGCACAGGAGACTGATTGGTCTGCACCGAGATGCAGAAGACCGATCTCCAGTATTTTTAAATACTGGACAGACTGGCAAAGTTTTCCAAGGTGATGGGAAGCATTTCTCTTTAAAGCAACGATTGAAAAGCTTTGTAAGAATAGGAGCTAGTTCCGGTTGCAGCTTTTAAAGTACTATGATTGAAATATTGTCAGGACCAGTTGAGTTGCTGGCATTAATATTCTTGATAAGTCTGGTAAAAACCCTGGACAGATGTATGGATGTAGTTCAGGGTGTTTACTGTCATGATGGAAAATTCAGAAGGTAAGCATCCCTGATCGCAAAGGGTGAAATTTTCTGCAAAGTTCTTTGCGAAAAGTTTGGATTTGTTGGATGCTGAGGAAATCACCGCAGGTCCATTGATGATGGTTAAGATAGAGTAACTTTACGAGATAGACAAAGAAATGCAGGTATCAGAAAGAGGCTTAATATTAGCAGATCCATTATCAACGTTATTCGAAAAAAGAGATTAACATCGTTTGGACATGTTTCCCCGCTACCAAGAAATCATATCAAGAAGATTTAATTCAAGAAAAATCAAGAGGATAACCACCAAAGAGATGGGCTGACCAGATAAGGGTTGAGACTCCTGACAGCTGAAAGACGAAGTGACAGAATTTTGTTTTCCAGCATGTGGCGAAGCTCTCTGGAGTATACAAATAAATCAAGTAAGTCATATATGCTATGGATAGTAAAGGTCTTATGGAAAATGTTACCAAGACCACAGTTGTAAATGAAGCGGCAATCGGTTTTCGTATCTCAGCATGAGAACCCTTGCCATGCCTAGCCACGCTGAAGAGCTGTGATACAGCGAAACAGCGTTCTGCGGATGAGATCTAAGATGGTATGTAAAAGAAGAAACTAGTTGAATTGGCCAACGACATATGCATTGAAGAAGTACTGCATATTTTTGAATGCATGTGCAATCTGTCACAATATTTATCGGATTAGTACATAAATACATTAGATTATTTCGAATTCACTACATATTAACGTGTAAAAAATCGTGTAAAATACGAAAAAACTGCTACCTTTTGTCGGAAAGTGGTCCGGTTGACTGTCAGCGAGTGAATCGTTTGTCGCGATTTTTAGATATTATGATTCCGGGATATGTACGGTGCTAAAGATATCAACTTTTTGACATGTCACCGCGTAGTTTTTGAGGAGAAGCTTCACATACAAACAGACATACATACATACAGACATACATACATACAGACAACTGCCCTTTATATAAGAGATGATATGAAAAAGATCTAACACCTGAAAAGGTTAAACAAGTTACTGCCTGCATAATGGCAACATTACCGACGGACATGACTAAGACTAAGAGACGCGACAACTGGTGCAAAGTAACCACAAAAGATAACAAGACCGGATACTTCTGAGATGCGACCATTCAATGTACACGTTTAGCGTGATAGGCCGCCTGCCTGACGATGCATGCATCTAAAAATAAACCATGCAGTTTATTAGATGTAAAAATTATCACTCCACACTTACACATGCTATTTGCTGGCGTTCCCACTTAGGGTTCGATCAAGGTCCAATATTACAATCTGACAACACAGTAATTTAAAATAATTAACTATTTTGTTCAATAAATACATAATTCAGCATTTGATAAAATATGGGTTAAATTTAAAAGTTCATGAATATCTTTTTCGACCACCAAATTTAAAAAAGCCGATATTCAGAACATCGGGAAGTTTCATCAGATGTGCTGCTGTCTTAGGAGGCGGAGAGCAGGCTGAAGGCATTTCCTTGAATAGTGGTGATGGAGAGCCAAGTCAATTCACAATGGTTCGCAGTGCCGCACATCATTAATTAGTAATTAAAACCTACATTTTTTGTCTGAAAGAACGGATGGAAATATTGCTGAGATCTATAATCTGTTAAATGCATTTTATGTATGACGATAAAATGAGAGCCATTTCTCACTTCTATTTGAACAAAAGGATGTGACAATATGATAAAAACAGCAATTCTTCCGCCTTTGTCAGAAACATCGCTCATGGAATGTGAGGACTAAAGGACAAAATAAGGGTTTGGTTACTTTGTTTTATGGCATATCAACCCTTTTTGGTAAAAGTTTTTATGCTTCAAGTTCTTTATATCTTCAAATATTTATTCATGTTTGTTGTGGACCTGGGTAAAGCTGAATGAATGACACAGGAACACATGGTTTAAATGAACAAAGGTATATATTATATAATAGAAATCAAGATATTACAAGGAGATGTTGCTCTCAACCGCCATTGCTGGTTTGCCTGGGAAGAAGAGAACAAGTGTCACGTGCTTCCCGTATTTATAAGGTGGACGAGTCCATTAGTTCTTAGTAGGTAGGTACGGCACCATAACAATGTTGTTTGGTTTAGTTGTTTTGTAGAGGAAAAATATTTTTGTTTTTAGCTTTGCAAAACATGATTGAATTTTGCAAAGGGAAAGGAAAAAAACAATAACATCAGTGTTTTTAAGCTGTTAACATTACACATAACATTACACATAACATTACACATAGCATTACACATAGCATTACACATAACATTACACATAACATTACACATAGCATTACACATAGCATTACACATAGCATTACACATAGCATTACACATAACATTACACATTAAAATTACACATTACATTACACATAACATTACACATAACATTACACATAACATTACACATAGCATTACACATAACATTACACATAACATTACACATAACATTACACATAGCATTACACATAGCATTACACATAGCATTACACATAACATTACACATAGCATTACACATAACATTACACATAACATTACACATTAAAATTACACATAACATTACACATAACATTACACATAGCATTACACATAGCATTACACATAACATTACACATAACATTACACATAGCATTACACATAGCATTACACATAACATTACACATAACATTACACATAACATTACACATAACATAGCATTACACATAACATTACACATAACATTACACATAGCATTACACATAGCATTACACATAACATTACACATTAAAATTACACATAACATTACACATAACATTACACATAACATTACACAACATTACACATTAAAATTACACATAACATTACACATAACATTACACATAACATTACACATAACATTACACATAACATTACACATAACATTACACATAGCATTACACATAACATTACACATAACATTACACATAACATTACACATAACATTACACATAGCATTACACATAACATTACACATAACATTACACATAACATTACACATTAACCCATTAGTGGCCATGCTCGTTTTTTAGGATTATTAACCATATTTCAGCAACATCTGTATTTTTCTGAGATATCTATAGTAAGCCATAAAAATTAAAGTATATTTCAAATACTATACTTATTGTCTGATGTATATTGGCAACACTAACGTTTCAGTTTTCAGTATATTGTGAAAATCTAAGACGGAAGGATACAATTAATTTTTATCGATTATTCAATCAAAAATCTTTTGGTAAGTGGTCCTTATAACTAACCCACATTTTCTATATAGTATAAATGAATACTCTAACTATCCTATAAAGTCAAGTAAATCTTTGAAAATAGTTTTGCTCAAATATAATATTGTATTTACAAAAGATTTTTGGCAATAAATTAAAAGAAAAATATTTAGGCACTAATGGGTTAAAAACGATCGTTTCTTGATGTTATGTAAACATGAGAAATGCTAATTTAGTAAAATGTTTATGTAGAATTATCGCATAACATAAGAAATGTAACCCCCCGAACGTCCACAAAGACCTGTGGCAGAACGGATATAAGTGCTAAATGACAGTCTTCTGGAGGTTGAAGGTTCAATCCTCAGTACAAGCGATACTAAGAATACAATTACGAATTACTTAACCAAACAAGAGTAAGCAGTGGATTACATAAAGGGTTCCATTCAAAATTCCATAAAGATTCCGGAGTTCGACAAAACACATTTGATGAGGGTCGGAGGTCACATCGACCAGAGCGTTGTGAGAATAATATACAAGATGAGAAGAGTAGTCCAAATAATATATAGGGTGGGCAAAAATAAGGGTCCTATTTTTAAAAATTCATAACTTTTTTATTTATTGATTTTTTATTTTTTTATTTTTTATTTTTTTTTTTAGAATAAGTAAAGGACCCCTTCCGAAGCAAGCATGAGCCGTATTAGCCCTAAGGAACGTACCCTCATTTAGAAAACATTATTTTTGCTTAAAAAACTCAAAACAGGGTAAAAAACAATACTTTAGTTTTTGTAAGTTTTAAGAAGCGTTTTTCGGCTAAAATTTGTTTTGTTTATTTCAAAAAATCTCGGAAGGGTCAGTCTACACACACATAAAGTTTGGTGAGTTTAACTTTTATTTTGTGGAAGTCATTCAAATTAAAGTTATTCAAATTTAAAGATAGGACCCTGTAGTAACAAAGATAATTGATGCCTGTCTCCCCCTTGGAGTAATAATGGAATGTTCTACATTCGTGTATATTAAGAGTGAATGTTAAAACACTATTTGTCTAGCTAAGCAACAAATGGTTAAATAAAGCTTATCCTTAAGTTATATTCGGCGTCCAGTTTTTATTACAATATCAGCTGCATTCCCCGGCTGCCTCTCAAAAACAATCGTGAGGGTAAAAATCAATGGATTGACTATTCATGTGCTTATTGATACAGGCAGTTCCGAAAGTTTTATTAATGCCAGTATTGTAAAAGCAAATAAATGGGAAATATTTCCTTGTTCCAACCAAATATCAATGGCAAATTCATCTTTATCGTCCCATGTAATTGGATATTGCATGGTTAACCTGAAACTAAAAGGAAACTCCTATCAAGGGATTAAATTATCAGTAATGAAAAACCTCTGCTGCGAAGTGATTTTGGGTCACAATTTTCTAAAACAACATTCATGCGTTGAAATTCCTTTTGGTGGCCCCAAGCCAGTCCTAAGCGTATGTGGACTAGCAGCTGTCAAAGTGCGGCACCCGTCACTTTTTACAAACTTAACTCCTGACTGCAAACCAATAGCAATAAAATCAAGACGCTATTCAGAAACGGACAAACAGTTCATAGCAGCAGAAGTAACAAAACTACTTAAGGAAGGAATTATAGAGCCAAGTGAATCTCCATGGCGAGCACAGGTCCTCGTAACAGCCACTGAAAATCACAAGAAAAGGATGGTCATTGACTATTCCCAGACCATCAACAGATACACATTACTCGATGCCTATCCACTGCCTCGTATTGACGAAATGATTTCTAATATTGCAAAATATCACACTTTCAGTACTTTAGATCTCAGAAGTGCCTACCATCAGGTACCTATCAAGCCAGAGGATAAGCCCTACACGGCATTCGAGGCCTGCGGTCGCCTATATCAGTTCTGCCGAATTCCTTTTGGGATAACAAATGGTGTGGCTAGCTTCCAGAGGGTAATAGATGAAATAATCTCCAATGAAAAATTGAAGGGTACTGTTGCATATATAGACAATGTCACAGTATGCGGACATAACCAAGCTGAACATGACCACAACCTTAAACGATTCATGGCTGCCGTCAAGAAATATAATCTGACTTTGAACAGTGAAAAATGTTCCTACAACTTGAAAAGCATCAAATTATTGGGATACATTGTCAAAAATGGCACCATGACGCCGGATCCCGAGCGACTGAAACCGCTAATGGAATTACCAATCCCTGGAAACATGCCCTCTTTACGACGAGCCCTCGGTATGTTTGCTCACTACTCCCAATGGGTTGCGTCTTTTTCAGAAAAAATACACCCATTGACACAAGTATCTACTTTTCCGTTGTCCTGTTCCGCCATCAGAGCATTTCAAAACATGAAAAGGAACATTGCTCAGTCTGCCATTTCTGCTGTGGATCCTTTTATCCCTCTATTAGTTGAGACGGATGCCTCCGACTGTGCGATAGCTGCCTCACTGAGACAATCCGGTCGTCCTGTAGCTTTTTTTTCAAGAACACTTTCAAAATCCGAGCGACGACACTCTGCAATAGAAAAAGAAGCGTACGCCATAGTTGAGGCATTACGAAAATGGAGGCATTACTTAATCGGCCGACATTTTGAATTAATCACTGACCAAAAGTCGGTCTCGTTTATGTTTAACCCAAAAACAACGAGTAAAATAAAAAACGAGAAAATAGCGAGATGGAGAATGGAGCTTTCTTGCTACTCCTTTGACGTCACTTACCGCCCTGGTAAGGAGAATGCCGCGGTCGACGCGCTTTCAAGGGTGTGTGGCCTGGTAACTGGCTCAGATGATCTTCAGTATATACACAGGGAATTGTGTCACCCAGGTATCACAAGAATGATTCACGTAGTCAGGAGCAGAAACTTGCCATATTCTGTTGAAGACGTAAAAAGAATTACGAACTCTTGTCGGATATGCGCAGAAAATAAGCCCAGGTTCTACAAACCTCCTCCAGTAACACTCATTAAGGCCACACAGCCTTTTGAAAGACTTAACCTGGATTTTAAGGGCCCTTTACCCTCTAAAACTAAAAATAAATACATGCTCACAATAATAGACGAGTACTCAAGATTTCCGTTCGTCATCCCCTGCCCAGACGTAACGGCTGCAACAGTAATTCAAGGCCTCTGCTCCATTTTTGCCGTTTTTGGAGTGCCTGCATATATACATTCAGATCGTGGGTCTGCTTTTATGTCGGACGAACTCAAGCAGTTTCTGCATGAACGAAGAGTAGCTGTAAGTAGAACAACTCCTCACAATCCTCAAGGAAACGGACAGTGCGAAAGATACAATGGTATAATATGGAAGACAGTACAGTTGGCGGCAGCAAATCGCAATAGTCCAATCTCCGATTGGGAAAGTCTCATCCCCATGGCCTTATACGCTATTAGGACTCTATTATGTACAGCGACAAACGCTACCCCACATGAGAGATTCTTCTCGTTCCCACGACGAAGCTCAGCAGGCACATCACTTCCCTCGTGGCTTGCACAACCTGGCACAGTTTTATTAAAACGTCATGTTCGTCATAGTAAACATGACCCATTGGTAAGCGAGGTACAATTAATCGAAGCGAACCCTCAGTATGCACTGGTCAGAAATTCAGAAGGAAGGCAATCTACTGTCTCCTTAAGGGATCTAGCCCCAGCAGGAAATGTATATGAACGTAGAACTGCTTCAGATGGATATAGAGCTCCGGTTCGTGGAACAAGTCCGACCCTCTTAGGTGATCGTGTGCCAGATACGTCAAGTTCAGAGTCCCAACAAAACGAATCTGAATATACTAACAGAGTCGTCTCTGACTCTAGTTCGGACGACAGATGGGTACCACGAAAGCGGTTTCACCCAATATCTGAGACAGATACTCAATCTTCAGACACCAAGCGACCGAAGCGCCGTAGAAAACGAGAGCGATTTGGAGCAAGATATTTTAGCCCTAAACCAGCCACACAAGACAGTCCCGAAACGTCGTCAGGTCTCGAGGAGCCTAGATTAGAAATGGATGTCGGGCACGAACAACCAAGACGCCCTCAAAGAACCCGCAGGAGGCCAGGTCGATGGGATGATTTTGTTCCCTACGAATAAGAAGATAGATGGGGGAGAATGTAGTAACAAAGATAATTGATGCCTGTCTCCCCCTTGGAGTAATAATGGAATGTTCTACATTCGTGTATATTAAGAGTGAATGTTAAAACACTATTTGTCTAGCTAAGCAACAAATGGTTAAATAAAGCTTATCCTTAAGTTATATTCGGCGTCCAGTTTTTATTACAGACCCTTATTTTGGCCCACCCTGTAGAACTAAAAAACGCGACAGAAATGTGGAAGATTCTAGTCAATGATGTTCCTGTTAGCTCGAAATAACTATTATATAAGATGTTTATTATTATTTTATTATTATTATTATTATTATTATTATTATTATTATTATTATTTTTAAAATTTAATTTAGCAATTCTTATTTTTACTGTTGAACCTTGGCAGAAATATGCGTTCTATCTAGTGCTATTTTAGTTTGGCTTGTAATAATATATATTTTCGAGGTTCATCCCTGGGGCAGTTTATAATTGAATTTTGTTTGTTGGTGTGGCTGCAGGGCATGCGTAGTGAGGCCAATCTTCTGTTCCAGACATGCTCAAATGGGGTTTGAATTTGGCAAGAGTGCAGTTCAAATGGAGTATCAGGAAAGTAGCCAACAGTTCCCGGAATCTGTTTCGTTTCAATAGTACAGGGTGGGCCAAAATAAGGGTCCTATCTTTAAATTTGAATAACTTGAATTTGAATAACTTCCACAAAATAAAAGTTAAACTCACCAAACTTTATGTGTGTGTAGACTGACCCTTCCGAGATTTTTTGAAATAAACAAAACAAATTTTAGCCGAAAAACACTTCTTAAAACTTACAAAAACTAAAGTATTGTTTTTTACACTGTTTTGAGTTTTTTAAGCAAAAATAATGTTTTCTAAATGAGGGTACGTTCCTTAGGGCTAATACGGCTCATGCTTGCTTCGGAAGGGGTCCTTTACTTATTCTAAAAAAAAAATTTAAAAAAAAAAAAAAAAAAAAAAATCAATAAAAAAAAAAGTTATGAATTTTTAAAAATAGGACCCTTATTTTTGCCCACCCTGTATTAGACCGAGGGGCGGGTGCAAATATATGGAGGAGGCTGTTATCTTGCTGGAACAAACCACCAGAGTGGCTGATATAATGTGTCAGACTCGCTATTGTACATGGTAATATTTTTACCATCATAGGTGCCTGGAAGACATGAGCATCAACTATCGAAAATCGGAACCGAGGCAAATCAAAGCAGCAAACCTTCAACATACAAAAGGTTCAATATCCTTTCAGATAGGGCTTCATAACAATGAATCTAGCTGATAACACTTTACTGCAGTTTCACAATACATCCAATCCTAGGAAGTATATTAATACTTCCTAAACATTTTTTATACATTTGAATACAACTTCAAACTCCAGTTTAAAATATATAAAACATTCAGGAAGTTATTAATACACTTCCTAGGATTAAATGTACCATGAAATTGCAGTAAAGTGTCAAGACAAGCAACATTAATTAAGCACCGTTGAGCCTGGTCAGTACCAAATGGGTGACCATTTGGGAATACTAGGTGTTGTATATGGAAGGCAACAACACCTCCCTGCAGAAAACTAACATTGTCTAAATTATCTCCCCTGACAGGGATATTCATGTGACTGGGGACTGCTTACGAATTTAACATTACATAGAAACTTCCTCCTTCAGAGGAAGCCGGTTCAACCTGCCCAGCACAGGAGAACATTCATTATTGATATATATAATACAAAACATTTAATCATCTGAACGCGTTATTGTAGTTTCATGACTTATTAATTCATCAGAAATGTTTGATATGCCTTCATTTCCATGGTGCTATATGACCCAAGCATTAATTAATAATCAGCAATCCAAACGGTTTACAAATTTGTAGAAATTTTGAAAATCAATTTTGAATTTTGCAAAAAGGACCGGAGTCGAAGAGCCGATCTTATATCGTCTCTCCCATCTGTACTCCAAATGTCCTTCCTTGTCTGAAATTTATGGATGTAAACTTAAAAAAGAAAAAGCTTTATAAAGTTATCTGTATAATAATATGCTAAGCCACTTCATGTTCGTATGTCTGTCATCATCTTTCACATACATTTAAATAAGTGAGATCGTCCGGTCAGCAAAGATGGTCATTGGTGATTAATCTGATGGCGCTAAGATAATTCCGATTCAACCATTTTCAAATGTATTATCCCAAACTCAAATTGTGCCGTCCCGTCGACTACAACAGTCCAATTTTAAATAAATACATTTCAAAAAGTGACATTTGGTTTATTAATTTGAAGAATATTTGGCTGACAATTATTTTTACGGTAATAAGACAAAGAATATTTATTGCTTTAAAAATAATTAAATATATAAATAAAGAAGAAAAATATTAGTTTTATCTATTTAAAAAAACATTTAGCTGACAATGACAATTATTTTTATGGAAGAAGAGTCATTTTTTCTTAATAGTATTGACCCTAACAGACAGACATTATTTCAAAAGCAATATTATTATTAACAGTAAATCATGCAGATTGATGTAGAAAGCACCGTGGAATTTCCACAGGGTTCCGATAGTTTGTATATGATTAGTTGAATACAAGTTGCTACTTTACCAATAACTGGGGGTAAATTGAGCGTTCATAATTTTACCAACGATATTTGTGCATAACTGTGCCATTGCACCGATATGATTTTGATAGGATGCGCAATATATTTTTTTTTAATGAAAATCGCTCCAGACAAGGCATGAAGCCACTTGCTGTAAGGAGCTAAAAAATACTACTTCAAAGTAAAAAAAACTAGCCAACGATAAGTGTTAAATAGATTCCGATCCCCCCAAGACAGCAATTCTTCCCCCTTTGTCAGAAACATCGCTCATGAAATGTGAGGACTAAAAGGACAAAATAAGGGAAGCGAGAGTTACGAGGCTGCCAAAAGTAAACCAAAGGTCGACTTTCTTCTCCCTTTGAACCTGAAATATGTTTATTATTTTAAAAGAATATCATTATTAACAATAATTTGTACAGATCGATGTAGAAAGCACCGTGGAATTTCCATGGGGTTCCACTAGTTTGTATTATTACTATACCTTAGTCAGTAGTTTGGGTTCCAATCTTTTTGTGATCCTTACATTAGCTAAGGATCACAAAACATTTTTCACGCGATTAGTCAAGTTCAAAAAGTCACATAAAAAAAATTTTTTTTTTTTTATCTACTTTTTTTTCGTTGATTCACATCTAACCCTTATTTTGTGATATCAAATTTGAATTCCCACCACCACCACCACCCGGCACACGGTTCATGGCAGGCAAGAAAAATGAATTACATAACATTACAAAAAAAATGAAAATAAAACTGACAATCAGTCCATTGGAAGAGGAGGGGGGTTATTTGCTGACCACTCCCGGCGGGAGGGTGGAGGGAAAAAAGAAGAAAAAAATAGAAAGAAAGAACAGAAAACAGGTCAGTAGCCATTAAAGCACTTGAAACCAACAAATCAAATTCTGGTGGGTTGGGCAGCCCGGATATCAATTTTTAATGTTTATATAAATATACAAACACAGAAGTGACAGTGATTATAGGAAGACAAGCCACTTGTCTTTGACGACACAGGAATTATGTGCAATCTGTGCATAGAAGAAGCAGTTTATTATTAAAGTCAGACTTAAAAATTGATTATCCATCCAACCGAAATCGATTCGATAGATGCTTCTGATGATTAACAAAAATTAACCATTCGGTGATGAATTTTTACCATTATATTTCTAGAACCAGCACCACAAACTCCCCCCTCCTCCTCCGAACACAACACCATTACATGTAGCTTTCAAATTCTCATGAATTCACTTTCCAATTTGGGGACATTTTTTCTTCTATTCACCCTCAAATAATTGGGCTTCTTGGCCTTTTGGCTAAGATCAAAGTGTAGTATCTGTTCCGATGGATACTGCACGCCTGTCCTGTGCAGTTCTAGGAGGTCCACCCTCCCAGGCTTTGCCTCCCCTCTTTGGGGAGGAGTAAGTTTATTGCTTACTGTCTGAGGCGCCCCTACCGGGGAATGCCGACGGGGCTGCCCAGGCAATTTTTAAATGGCCAGAGTGCTCACCTCTCGAGCGCTGGCTTTTTAACCCCCACTTTCTCGACCCGATCTTGGGTCACATCTTACTTGTGGGAGTAAGATAAAACTGGCCTTGTGCCTAACTCCTGGGGAGGAGTAAATAAAACCCTCAAACAAGGCACATTGCTACTAAGATGTAAGGGCTAATTTAGGGGCCAGATTTAAAAAGAAAATCCTAAGTAGGGATCACCGTTACAATGAAGGGGGGGGGGATTTTACTGCTAGTCAAGTAGTTCGGGGAGGGGGAGTATTTATGTTGAGGGGGCATAAGTGCAGTAAGTTCATTGGAGCACATTCCATTAAAGTACTTGTAAAACAAGCACAAGGATGCAACACTTGTGGCGATGGGACACGAGCTGGAGTTTGGTAAACAGTGTAGGACCTATTAGATAAGAGGCTCTTTTTTTGGATCCTGTCTAAGAGGGAGAGAGACTAGTGGTTGGCGTACCAGCCCAGATGTGGCAATAATACTCCATGCATGGACGAATGGTGGCTGTGTAGAGATATAGGATACTGGTAGGTGTGAGAAGTTTTCTAGCTCGGTAGAGGGAGCCCACCTTCTTTGCAGCAGAAATTGACAGTATTTTCTATGTACTTATTCCAATTCATGTTGCCTGTGAATGTTAGTCCGAAGAGTTTGAAAGTTTTGTTTTTTCTACTTTTATAGTATTTCATGAAATAATTACAATAAGCTATGCACTAATTATTAAGGCAAAATTCAAAAAAATAATTGCATCCAAAGAAATATCAGACCTCTTAAAAAACAAATAACATTGGAATTTCTGCCATTACTAACCAGAAAGTCTATTGGGCATGTCTACAGTGTGATGATGTATGAAACTGAAACCTGGCCAATCAGGGTTGAGGATATGTGTTGCATAGAGAGAGAGAGAAATTATATAAAAATGAAACGATGGATGTGTAATATTAGTCTTAAAGACAGGTTTAGATCTGATGACCCGAGAGGAAGATTAAATCTGGACAGTATAGGAAGATGTGTGCAGAACAGGGGACTTTGTTGGTTTGGTCACGTGGAAATAATGGATGAGAGATCTTGGGTTAGTAGATGCAGAACAGTTGAGGTAGCAGGTTCAGTTGGCAGGGGAAGGTCAAGGAAAACATGGAAGGATGTGATAAGGAGGGATTTGAGAGAGAGAGAGAGAGAGAGAGAGAGAGAGAGACCTGGCCAGAGATAGATTAGTTTAGAAGTTAATTTCTAAAAACTGTCAAACTGCCAGCGTGTAAAACAGATGTTAAACTGAATATGATGATGATGATGATGATGATGATGATCTCTTATTTATCTTTCCTTCTCTTTCCAATTTAGCAATAGCTCCCCCCCCCCTCCTCAAGCCCAGACTTCACTTGGTTTGTTAGTTTCGTATAAAAACAAACATTTTTATCAGAAAATCGATAGCTTCCTTTCATCATTATTTATGTATTAACTGTAAAAGCCTTTGCTTTGTAATTTTTTTTATGTCGTAAAAAGTAAAAAAGAAAGACATATTTATAAAACACCGTTTAAAGAAAATAATTGTTTACATTCGTATGTTTTTTAAAAAAATTTATAAACTTTTGAAAGAAAAAAAAAAAATGTTTAAAAATGAAGGAACAATCAAACAATTAAATTGTTATTATGGAAAATTACATTAAAAAAAAACGGATTCCATTTCATGACGAATGGGGACTCCAAGTTATTTCTTGGATGTGCATCCAGACAAACTGCCATAGCAAGAAAAATTCTTTGAATTTATATTTTATGGAGGCGACCGTAGGTGCACTTTTTGCTCATAGTCAATGCTTGAAAAATATTTTTAGACAGCGTGTCACAATTATCTATACATAGAAATGATACTAAAAGTGAAATTATTAGGTTTTCTGGCAACCACGTAAAACTATTTTTGACCTTTCTAATTCATTTACAGAGGAGGAGGAGGCAGAGAAAAGGAGGGGGGATGCATACTAACAGGATTGGAAAAAGAAACTAATTCACTAAGTCATATATATATATATAATTATAGATATTTGTTTTTATCTACATATGTATACGTTTCATCCTTATGGGAATCGTCAGTGTAGAGAACAATTATTCACACCGGTTGCCAGCCTCGAACCCCGGAACATAAAGTTATATTTCAAATTCAAATTCTAACATCCCAGCCCTCACGGCCGTTGTCAGTAACTCGGTAAATCAGTGAGAGATTAATCCTATTTAAAGGCAGCTGCCGTAAAGTGTTCTACTATTGAAAGGAACATTGCATTGAAGCCACAATAACAGCTGTGTTAATACTACTCACTACAGAGCTCATCCTACATTTGGGGGAGACAAATATATATATATATATATATATTATCCACAGACACATGTTTCGCGTTTTATGGATCATTTGGAACCAGGATCACAGTTGCTTAAGTCTGAGAGGAAGATATATAGCACATAAATGTTATCAATTTGTTTCTTGTTGTTTTAGTAATATTGACAAATGAACATATTCAAATATTATTTTACGGGGAAACATTACCTAAATGCTAAGGGGGAAACGTTGTTCCCTTTCACTAGTGTGTTTCTCCCATATGGGGAACGTCTATATCTATAAAATATAGTTATCCATGGACACGGCACATATTTTGCCGTTTTACGGCTCATTAGCGTGGCCGATTCTAGTGAGACTTGAAACCTGGATCACAGTAGCTGGTAGTATGAAAATACTCATGGCAAGTTAGCTACACAGAAGTATTTATGTTTCATTCTCGGGGGAAATCATCAGCCAATTTTTCTGATGATTTCCTCCAAGAAATAAACATACGTTTCTGTGTAGCTTATTTGCCATGATAATATTTTCATACTACTACTAAGCTCTACTCACACATTGAGCACTGTTGAAGTAAATACTGAAAAAATATATATATACATAAGTAAATATATATATGTATATAGATAGATAGATAGATAGATAGATATGGGGGAAAATATTTTTTTATATTTATTAAAAAGGAATAAAAAAAATATTTATCTGTATAAAAATATATAATCTATATTATATTTATGGTGTTCGTAACTGTCCAGAGATGCACATGAAACAAAAGCCCTATACTAAGATCAAACAATTTTTCGCAAGTAAAACTTTATGACGAATCCATCTGTGATATTCATTTTGTATCAAGCTGTTTTACAATAACATTTTGTTGAAGTTTATGCTTGCATCTATCAACGCAAAACGATTTCATTTTATTTTTCTTTGAAAAATTATAGAAAAAAAAACAACAATTGTAATATGTGGTGGTGGTGGTTGTGGTAGTGGTAGTGGTAGTGGGGTCAGGATTAACTGCCGAAGTACACAATGGTGATAAAACTGAAGTACGTGAATGGGGATCCACACTGTGCACGATTTTAATATATGCTGTGTTTAAAAATCTGCCTGCTTAAAAAAATGCCTAAGAAATATTTATATTAAATAACGTTTTAAAATCGCAATTTTTTGTTGATATTTTGGTCATGTTTTTTTTTTTCTTTAAATGTCTCCTTTTTCTGTTCATTCATAAAATTCTTTTAAAAAATTGAATTGGGTTCCGTGCACCCAAGGCTTCTTTCGCACAGGAGTTCTCATTTATTCCCGGGCAACACCAAGAGTGCCAGCTAGGAAGTAGATAAAATCAAAAGCTATTTTCTTTTAGCTAACTTCGGAATCGCCATGGGCCCCGCACTTGTAAGATTTTACACTACAAAAACATAGATTGCCATAACAAGACATTAAATACACAGACTGAAAACTTAAATCTGTTTGTAATATTTTTATTATTCGCCTTATTCAAAGGTTGACAAACGGATCTAAGCAAAAAAAAGAATTGTCATAAAATGCCATTATTTTCAAATCGCAGAGGTTAACAAAAGTTTATTTGTAGGCAAGGGTCTTTTGTTCAAGAGCTGTAAATATCTTAACAAGTTCAAACACACAAATGTTTCTTTTATTTTTACAGCAGTTAAAAATCACAGTTGAGGACAGGTGTTTGACACTGAGTGTTAACCATCTCTAACAAGTAGACGTCTAGACCCAAATGTTACACATAATAAAATAGAATGGAATGGAATCATCAAATCAAAAATCTGAATCTAAAATGAATTCCCCTGAACAGCAATTTAATGTCTCCTTATGAAGATTAAAATCAAGATATAATACTATTAAACCTTATGGTTAAAATCCTTATTCTAATTTTGATCAAAATCCATTACATGATTTTGACTCTAGAAAATGTCTCAAATTTGAAGCTTAAGCTTAAAGGATCTTAAGAATAAATTGAAATTCAGGGAATCTTGTTTAATTGGTGTCTAATGACTATGGATCAAATTCAATGCAAATCTGAAAGTTCAAATGGTAGGTTGTGTCTATATTATTTAAAATACTAAAAAAAAACCCCTGAAAATTTCGAATATTTATTAATTGATGTTTAATATCTATTTTTTTAAAAATTTTGCAAAAATCGGAGGTATCTGAATTTTACCGAAGGGATTCTACCCTCTTTTTATCTTCTTTGCATAAAACTAAATTAAAACAGGGGCCACATTTGGAGAATTTATTTATTTTCTGAAAAACTCATATCAAGCAAATTGGCTTTTATTTGAATATTACTGCTGTTTTGTTGGAAAGGAAATCAATTTATAATTGCTCTGTAATTATAAATTAGAATCTTTATTGTGAGACATTTATTTTTATGACCTTGAAAAAGATGACAGTAAGTATAGTTTTTGATAGTTATTCAATGAATGCTATTTATCTTCCTCCCACAGCAGTAAGATGTGACACAAGGTCGGGAAAGTGGGATTTGAAAAGCAAGCGTCCGAGAAGGTGAGCACTCTGACCTACAAAAAATCCCTGGCCAGCCCCGTCGGCATTCCCCGGTAGAACGCCTCAGGCAGTAAGCGATAAACTTACTCCACCCCAAAGAGGGAAGGCAAAGAGAGAGATTGTTACACTTTTGCACCGGGCAATGAAGAGAAGGGGGGGGAGAGGGGGCAACCGGAAAGAGAGAGATTGTTACACTTTTGCACCGGGCAACGAGGAGAAGGGGGGGGGGAGAGGGGGCAACCGGAAAGAGAGAGATTGTTACACTTTTGCACCGGGCAACGAGGAGAAGGGGGGGGGGAGAGGGGGCAACCGGAAAGAGAGAGATTGTTACACTTTTGCACCGGGCAACGAGGAGAGGAGGAAGGGTCAGGGAAGAGGGGGGCGACCGTGGAAGAGATTGATTATTACACTTTTGCCCCTGGCAATGGGAAGGGGTGATATCAAGGGAGAGAGGGGCGACCGAGGAAGAAAGGGATTGTTACACTTTTGCCTTGATCAATGCCGGATACCCTTGCTAGTTGATTATATAAAGGAGAGTTGTCTGTATGTGTGTGCGTTTGTGTGTATGCTTGTATGTCTATTTCGCCAATACCTCACACGGTTCAGTTATGTTAGAGATCTTATATTAAAATGAGCTTTTATTAAACCTATTTTTTTAACTTTTTAATATCATAAATTTACGCTTTTCTTTTCTATGAAATCTCTTATTGTTTCAGTGTCCCATCGGCCGACACTATATCACACGGTCATTTTGTTCAATCTCACATTCGTCCATTCACCAGATTGCACCTCTAGTTGATCAGCTGATTTCTGTTAACTTCATACATTTAAATAATGTGCTATCCGATTGCAGGAACTTTCAAACACATCCAGGCAAACGGTGCGAAACACAAGAGTGTTTAAATGTAGCAATAAAATAGGTCGAGTTGTTTCACTGCTGAATTATGTCATTTTCGTGAAAGTTGTTATGCTTCAAGTTCTTAATGTCTTCAAATATTTATACATTTTTGTTTAGTTTGGTTATTTTAACAAGTTTTATGACATTATTTTATTATTTTAATTAGTTTCATGGCATTATGTTATTTTAATTAGTTTTATAACATTATGTTATCTTCCATGACACATCAACCTTTTTTTTATGTTAATTATGCCAAATTATGTCACTTTGATAAAAGTTTCTTATTCAAGTTCTTAATATTTTCAAATATTTACACTACCATTCCAGTTCAGAGTGGATCTGGAAGTAATGGCAAATTGGGTTGTGACCACCAGATGTACTTTCATTTCATACCTACAAGATGCAGTGAAAGACTTGTATTCGCTCTATTTATTGAATGAGCCTCTTATTTGTAAGAAGGGAGGAGTGTTTTGTGAACTCGTTTGCCTCTGAACTCTCTAAGTAGACAATCATCTTTGTAGCAGCAATCAAGAAAATCATTCTTTAAAAGAGTTTTCTCATTGAAAAACAAACTTTTGTATTCCTTTATTATAGGAAGTTTGTAGACATTTGTTCAGTTTTCTTCCCGTCATCATTCGAAAACTGTTCTTTACGTGTGTTTATCTGTATTTGAAGGGGGGAGGCGGAGGGCAAACAAGTGTATATTTATTTGCATATATATATATATACACATATATATATATATATATATATATATATATATATATATATATATTGAATGTGCTTACAACGTAATCAAATTCTTAGCGGTTTATATATATATATATATATGTATATATATTGAATGTGCTTACAATGTAATCAAATTCTTAGCGGTTAATATATATATATATATATGTATATATATTGAATGTGCTTACAATGTAATCAAATTCTTAGCGGTTAATATATATATGTATATATATTGAATGTGCTTACAATGTAATCAAATTCTTAGCGGTTAATATATATATATATATGTATATATATTGAATGTGCTTACAATGTAATCAAATTCTTAGCGGTTAATATATATATATATGTATATATATTGAATGTGCTTACAATGTAATCAAATTCTTAGCGGTTAATATATATATATGTATATATATTGAATGTGCTTACAATGTAATCAAATTCTTAGCGGTTAATATATATATATATATATATATATATATATATATGCAAATAAATATAGATTGGTATTCATTATAACGTAGAGGATTGCCAATACGTAAATTTATGTGTTATCCGAATTGGAAATGAATAGAAGTACCAATGGTACCTGGTCTTTCGGCAGACCGTGTAACTAACATTATTACTCTATCCGGCACTGTGTGTCCCAAATGAGTAACAGACAACAAAGTGTTGGACAATGCAACGAACCACATATAAAGTCATGCGCACCAGTGAACAGTGCTAATGCCTAGCAAAACCTCCAATAAACAGAGAACAATCATACTAACCCATACTGCCATCAAAAGTCTCTGTTCTCATAGTCTCATATTTTACTGATTAGCTGTAGCAGATTTGGATGGGTGCATAATTTGCATGCAAATTACTGAAAGGACGATTTTCTTTTAGTGATGATACTCGACAACATACATGTCGTTTTCTTGCTCTTCAGATCAAAGTGCTTTAACATTGACAACATTATTCAGATTCTAATAAAAATACTAACATTTTCAGAAAAACTTTATTTATTAAAAGATAGAAAATTTTGAAAGCAATTAAGACAACCTTATATTAAATTTTTTTTTACATAGTTTACACGTCTCACACTCTTAAATATTGATAATGAACCATAATACTTTAAGACTTTGTGATCACTAGATGCAAGTAATTTGAATTGAATTACATACAGTCTCTTTCAAATTCGAATTTTTCTTTTCCGTTCAATTTGTGCTTCATATATTTGATTGGATTATTTGAAGATACTTTCTAATTCCTCTGGAAGATGACTAAGTTAGTTGAAAGCTCGAGAAATATAGAGAAAATAAAGAAAAGAAAAACTGTTAGATGGATAAAAAAAATTGTGTAAAGGGAGATAACTCTTTGTACCCTAAAATTATCTCTCTTGCTAAGAAACATCTTGAAGCATGATTAATCTGCCCTTGGTGAGAGAGATTGATGCAGGATTATTTATTTGCTCTTGCATATACTAGATCAGAGGTCTTCAAAGTGGGGGTCGCGACCCCCAGGGGAGTCGCATAACCATAGAAAGGGGGTCGCCAAAATTATAACTATGGAATTTCTTAAATAATATTCAAACTTATTTTTTATTTATAAAAAATTTTGGTGGGTCACGAAAAAATTTTTTTTCCAAAAAGGGGTCGCGACAAAAAAAGTTTGAAGAGCACTGTACTAGACGACATAACAGAAAAGGACATTCAAAATAGAGGATGAAACCGAAATCGGTTTAGTCAATTATTAACCTGTCATTCATAGTCATTATTTTAGTTGTAAAATTGTTAAATAAATCATTTCATATTATTGATCTCCATAGAATCGTTTTCATCCATTTTATTTCTTCATATTTATGTTTCACCACTAACACATTACTTCACAACAGATTTGCTTTGAGGATGAGATAATAATATCTGTAAAAAATGTATTACCATACATTCTGATTTACGGAAATTTGCTAGAATTTTGGAAAGAGTGATCAACAGATCAAATGAACATTTCAACAACTGATTCTTGTTCCAGGTACATAATTCCCCTGATGATCTGCCAAGCAAGGACCTGCTTCGTAGAGAAACACGTGTAGGAAAAAACTCTTTAATTTTGATAAATCTGATAAATAAATAAATAAACTTTGAAAGGAAAAAAAGTCTTTTGTGGTGATGAATGATTTCGTGAACGAAATGTTTTGTTAAACCTTCAAAAAAAAAAAAAACACATAAATGCTCTGTACCCTGTAATCGAGTATCATTGAGCTTCTTTTATTATAAAATATATTCTAAGTGAAAAATCTAAATCTCTCTCACACACTCTCTCTCTTTCTCTCTCTCTCTATATATATATATATGATAATTTTATTTACACAGACATGTACAAAATCTGCAACACTGGCATGTCGATGTTATCGATCAACAGTTACTATAAACTGAGATCTCAGCAGGCAGAGTTAGAATCCGATCTTAACCTCAGATCATATTTGGAGAGAATGAAGTGGAGGGATAGAGAAAGAGAAGAAGAAGGAAAGAAATTTAACATTTCAAAAATTAAAGCCGTTAAAAATATATATATATATATACATGCATAGGGTGTCTCAAAAAGGTGTATACACACTTTGAATTGTTGTAAAGTAGGTGTTAAAATTTATTTACTTTTCAAAATATATTAGAACTAAACACATCAGATTATTATATGGTCACCTCGTTTTCAAAATGACATCCATTTTGGTTTAAGCACTGCTAACAAGAAGTCGTTACACTTCAATTGCGTTTTAATACGTACAGTAGCATTTTATAATGAACTAGCAGGTATACCCGGCGATGCTCGGGGCCATAAAAAAATAGAAGAGGTTAAAAATTGTGTGTAACATCTTTATATTAAAACTCCTATCTCTCTACCTATCTCAATTCTTCTCTCTATCTTTCTCTCTTTTCCCGTTCTACGTTTTTCCACACCACCCAGCCCATTCCTCTCTCTTGTTTTAATGCATTGAAAATAATAATAATGTAATTCATTTACGTGAGCTTTTAATTCTAAAGTTATTGCTCCCGGGCAACACAGAGTTTCTTCCCCACCCACTTCCTAAAAAAATATAACAAAATCTATATTTGTTTTAATTTATTCTCGAGCAACGCCGAGTTTCTTATCTTCCCCGCTCCTTCTTAATAATATAATGAAATCTATATTTATTTTGATGTATTCCCGGGCAATACCGAGTTTCTTGTTTTCCCTTCTCCATCAAGCATATACCATATTGAAAATGCACTACTGTATTATTGCACACACCGGCTCTGACTCCTGAGCAGCGCAGAGTACCTTTTTTTGGTATACAACAGTATAACAAAATACAGTGAACATCTTTCTCCCGGGCAACACGGCATTTAAAAACATCTGCTCTATGTATGATAGTGAGCACTTTTGATTAACTTATACCACTTATTAACTTATAATACTGTATTTTTACTACTATGGCTCCTGGGCAACACCGAGTTAACAAAAGACGGAAGTTCTTTCTCCAGGGCAACGCTGCATTTAAACACACCTGCTCTATCTAGGATGTTGAACAATTTTGGATTAATATATACCACTTACCAAATGTAATACTGTAATCTTACATTTATTGCTTCCGTTTAGAGCGCTATTGAAACCACACAAATAAAATGAAGGATGCCTTCAGAGCACTACTAAAACCCACTTTTTTTTTTAGAGTTTCTTAACCCCCCCCCTCCCTAGTCCAAAGAGAAGCTTAAGAAACGTTAAATAATTTTGAAAGAAAATTCTGAACAGAAGGAATGCATTGAAATTACAGTGTTTTCTTTCCAAAGTATGACTGAAAACTCTACCTCCCCCTGACGAAATCTGCTCCATAGCCTCCTTAGGGGTGCACTTAGAGATTCAGGAATACTTCAATTATCTTCCGATTAATTTTACATGCGAATACACTTTTACATTTTATGTAGATTCTCTAACCTTTTTTTCTATAGGGCACACATACAGACATTGAGTTTTATATAGAGAGATTTCCTTTCTTCAAAGTTTACTCTTGTTGCCATCATTAATACCAGGATTGAAATTATTCCACTAAGAATAAATGATCTTGACAGTGTTGTAACAAAACAATATTTTTTAATGTGCATACATCCTTATGTCTAATCAAACATTTTAATATGTGCTTATTTTCATATCAATATTTTGCCAGATGTTCATCTCTCGTTCAATACTTTGTCCTTTTCCTTGAATGATACGATAGTCAATTTTTCATCGAGACACAGGGTGCATCTTTTTCAGGTTGTTCTGTATAGGACTGCTTTTTTAATTTTTTTTTTCCATTCTATTATTGTGGTCTTGCATTTTTAAAAAATATTTCATATCTAAAAGCCATGTTATGATAATTGTATCTATGTTTGAATTAATTTTCTGTAGAACCTATGTCATCTCGTTTTTAAGATTTTTTAATATTTTTATCTTTGCTTTGTAGATCATTAATTTTTTTCATTACACAACCCATTCATAGAACATTAACTTTTTATTATATAATTATATCTTATCTTATATATAAAGTAAAGTCGTTTTTCCCCCTATTTCTTTGACTTAAATAGCTTTATTAACAAAAGGTACAAAATGAAGACTTTTCAGTCAGGCAGTTTGGGCAAATATTGGTCTGTGTTCTTAAAAACAAAAAAAATAATCATTTCCAATCGATTTAATTTGATTAACAGTTTTGTTTTGATTACTAATATCCTAAAAGGAGTCGGAGGAGCTAATCTTCTCACAGCCACAAGTCCTGTTTCTGCCCTCAATGACACTGAAGAAATCAGGAAATCTATTTTTCCGAATTTCACCACTCATACCCTCACTTATACTCCCTTTCTGATAAGTGATTTTCCTCAATCGAACGTTATTCAATCTACTTACACAACGTTTTTGTATAAATAACACTGACCAAATTGATAAGATGCCAGCCTACTAAGATGTGATTCCAAGTTCAATTCCCGTCTGAGGATGCAAATTTTTTTTACATCTATTTTTTTTTATATATGGATTTGATTTAAAAAAAAAATGACAGTAAAAAGACTCCCGGACAACGCCGGGTAGGTAGAGCTAGTTTTAAATAAGAAAGGGAAGGAAACCTAATAAGGTTTGCTGATAATAATAGGGTCAATTTCTAAATATTCTACACATATATATCTGAAAAGGCCCTTTTCTTTGCAATTACCTTAAATATCAATAATAAACAAAAAACTACTGGCAGCCAGAGAGCCAGATATTGACCCGTTTATCATGATTGTAAGGTTGGGTACAAAGTCCCTGGTCAATATTTATTATTTATTCATTGACTGTGTCCGTTGCTCTACATACACCAAATGCTTTTTTTTTTCAATTCTACATTTTCTGCCTCATTTTCTTTATCACATGAACTAGAATATCAAGTTTGTCTTTAGGTTTTTGTACTTACCCTATTCACCGCTAAAAGTGGGGAGAAGGATGAAAAACAAAAACAAGAACAACAAAAAAGAACAAACTACTTTTGTATACTTGGTCACACGTGGCGTTTTACTTGGGTGGGGGGGTCTCTTTCTTCAAAGGAAAAGGGAGGGTCAAAATACAACACACAAGGATTGAAACTCATGGATCAAATTGATCTGCTGGAGAATTCGTTTCACACCCCACCCATAAGTGTGTGTGTGTGTGTGTGTGTGTGTGTGTGTGTGTGAGAGAGAGATTGTGTCATCTCTCACATTCGTCAAAGCTCACCAGTCAAAAGGGTGATGTCTCCTACTATTCTCATCTGACATCACGGTCACAGGTATTCTGGTTAAATATTCGTTTTATCACGGTGAGACACACTGTGCACCTGTCTTACAAACGATGCAATATAACCTACCAAAGAATTTAATTGAATATAACAAATCAAATATTTATAATTAAGTAAAATATATTTTTTTAATAAATTCTTTAAAAACACACAAACATACAAGTAACCCTAAACTAAAGTGAATTTGGACAGACTTTTATCTTTTAAATAAAATGTGAATATCGTGTATTCAAATAAAAAGTAAACATCTCTCTCATCATTTAGCAGCACTTTTCCAGGGATCAGACGTTTTTTGATATTTTGCAAGTTGACTCTCCAGTCTTCACAGTGCAGTGGATCAACCACCTCCAAACTCCACTCTGTATGGTCTAGTTCAATCACTTGCTTCCAACTGTTCCTTGGCTGGCCAACATTCCTGCGATTCAAGACATAAATGCATCTGCAATGGATTATCCAGGAGGATGAATGCTGCACATGATCATATCAGCGTAACCAATTCATCCTTAGGATAACCTCTATGTTGTGCAAATGTAGTGCCTCTAGTAAATTCTCTGACCTAATGTGTCGGGTTTGGTCTGATTTCAGATCCATCTGATCATGGATCTGTACTCATGCAGCAGTCGGATTAAAAGAAGACCGGATGAGGTTTAACACTCGCTACCATATAACATCTAAGCATCTTAAAATGTTGTTACTCGTTTCATACGTAATACAATTTTATCCTGTGAAGCTAATTCTGGCGTCCCGGAGTTTAAATTGTTAACGTTTTTCTGGAACAACGTGAAAACGTTATCTTGGCGTCTAACTGACTTCTCGTGCCCGTTTCTCGGCTATCTTTAGAAATTCTCTTCTTTTCTCCAGCTTTTCGTCTATTTGCTTTTTTTCACCTGATGATGATTCGATGAAGAATCGAAAATGTTCATGATACATATGAAACATACATTACTTTTTTATTCATTTTAACACAAAAAAGATTAGAAAAATTGAAAAAATAAAAAACGGTATAATTAAACAGAAGAATTCTTATTTTTAACAATGTATGCTTATATATATATATAATGGCTTTGCAAATGCAGTCATGGTTCAATTGCAGAATCCTGATGAGATCTGAGATTAAAAACAATTGCATTTGTGTAATATATATAATTGCTCAAGAAATAATGAAGACCCTCCCCTAATGTACTCATCTCAGTACTGAACTTCATATTCCTCTTCTTTTTAATGGTTAAAGTAAAACGTCTTTAGTGTTTATGGATATCTTACATGAAGCACATAGCCCACTCGGGAATGCTGATTACCTCGTAATAAACCCTCGACACCGAACAGAAGCACCGTTACACAAAATAAGAAGATTTTACCAATGTGCTGATTGGAAGTCCCTCAGAGATGCACTTTGGAGTAAAACTTTTTGAATGAGTCAAAGCAGGCATAGAATCATCTGTTCCCACATAAAAATTCCATAGAAAACCTTACTCTCCCAATGGTTCATTCCAACCTGTGCATTTCGCCGTTTCAACCGTCATATGTCAGCTGAAAACGGTAAAATTTGTAGCATCAATGAACCACTATAAGAGCATAATAGCTGCAGTAAGAGCGAGATGACTAGAAATTGCATCGTATCACAGAAATTAGGAACTCGTGATTTCTGGAACATTTATAATAGTGTGGTGAAGAATGGGCAATCAAAAATTCCCCACACTATTCAACCACCAAGTCATCTCCATGGCAATGGACAAGACTGAACTGCTTGCCCAGTGGTTTGTCATAAACTCCACCTTGGATTCTACAAACCACTCTCTCCCTAATTTCCCACTATGAACGTAAATTGCCCTAAATGATCTAACAATCATCTCTTCTCATGTTCTAGCTATCATAAAAAACTGTTACACCTCCAAAACATGTGGATCAGATCTTATCCCTGCTTAAATACAATGTCTAGTCGAAATACAGCAGGAAAAAAGAAAGGCAGTGCCAGTAGCACTAATGCTGCTGGTAATGTCTTGGGTTTCGTAGATCCCAGGATGCGTGGATCTTCAGGGCCTATGGATTCCATCAAACCTTGGCAAAGACAGGAGTGGAGAGGAAGACTTAGATTTCGAGACTAGACAATCAGGCCCCACCCTCATCAGAGGATTAATTGTGGCCTGATTCAACAAATAAACCGGTTGATGATGATGATGATGATAGTAATAAAGAAATGTTCTGTTGAACTGGCCGCTGTCTTCTCCAAACTCCATATCAAATGCCTTGCAGAATCTTGCTTCCCTGATAGCTGGGAAATTGCCTCTGTAGTACCAGTTTCAAGAACCTTAGTGAAAGAACTGACCCCAACATATTGCTCAATATGGCCCCTCTGCTCTTTGAAAAACATCTTTGAATCATTAATTAATCCAGCGATAGGTCACTACCTAAGAAATACTAAACTTCTCTCTGACCAATAGTATGGGTTTAGACCATCCCGCTCTACTGCGTATATACTAACGGTCATCTCTGAACCACACACTGAATAAGGCAAGTGAATCTAGGGTGGTGGCGATATATATATCTCCAACGTCTTTGAAAAGGTCTAGAATAAAAATCTTCCCAGGAAAATCAACTCGTACGATATTACTGGACGAACGTTTAATATAATCTGATCTTTGTTAACTAAGAGAAAGATCGATGTCATTCTCGATGGCTTTACATCTAAACACCACCACATCAATACAGAATATTTCTGATCTTTATTAATGATCTCCCTTATGGCTTTACATCTAAACACCACCACATCAATACAGATGTGCCATAGGGGTCGATACTTAGACCTATATTATTTCTGATCTTTATTAATGATCTCCCTTATGCAATCGCGTCTGAGATGGGTGTATTTACTGATGATACCCCACTATTCTAGCTATAGCGACACATCAAATTGCTCACACAAGCAAGGTAACGGCTAAATCCTTAGTAATAGGGGTGGGACGTAATAGGTGAAAATTTCAGATTCATGCGAGTAGTATTTTTTTGTGTTCATTTATGCATAAATAACACTAAACAATCAAACATTTTGAAACATTTTGCAAAATTCAGAATGTGCAGGCCACTAGTTTTTGGCTATTTTACATTAATGAAAACCCTTTCACAGCCTAAAAATGGTCCTAAATTAAAGTACTATATCAGATTTAACCATCTATATCCATTCATAGCTTTTGAGGATGTTTTAGGACCGGCAATGTCGCATGAAACCACTTTTTCACCGAAAAATGATGGATTTTGAGTCTCGTGGAGCCCTAACGGCTATTTTTGGCCTGCACCTTCTGAATTTTGCAAAATTTTCAAAATGTTTGATTGTTTAGTGTTATTTATGTATAAATGAACACAAAAAAATACTACTCGCATGAATCTGAAACTTTCACCCATTACGTCCCACTCCTATTAGTAATGAACTCTAGTCTGTAGCAGAAAAAATGGATAGTTACATTTAATGCTGCCAAAACAAAGCTCCTTTACTTTAATAACTATAAGAAACCTTTTCAACCACCGATAGCAGCCTTCTTGAGAGTCCAACATTTAAACTCTTCGACCTGACATTCTCAGATTACATGAAATGGAATAATTACATAGAAGATGCTGCCAAGTCTGCCACAACATAGGTAGGCTCCCTCTATCGGACTAGAAAACTTCTCATACCTGCCAGTATCATATATCTATACGAATCCACTATTCGCTCGTGCATGGAGTATTGTTAACACATCTGGACTGTTACAGCAACCACTAGCCTCTCCCTCTTGCACAGGGTGCAAAAAGGAATTTCTAACTTAATAAGATCCGCACTGTCTGCCAAGCTTCAGCCTCTGTCATATCGCCACAGTGTTGCTTCTTTTACAAATACTTTCACCTAATGTGCTACAATGAACTACACTTGTAGCCGCTCAGCGTAAATACTCCCGACCAACCCTACTAGCAACAAAATCGCACACTTCACTGTAGAGGTCACGAGATACCGGAAGATTTTCTGCTCTAATAACTCCTTTCCTTGGATTGCTTGCCTTTGGAATTCCCTCCATGCTCCTTGTTTCCAACATACAGAAATTTAAATGTAATATGAACAAACATCTTGCTGCCAAACTCCCAACCCAGGTTGGGTTAAACCCTAGATAGTTAAACCTAATTAAACCTAGTTAAACCCTAGATAGTTAAACGCTAACTAATTATTCTATGTTATTATAGATACTTAGATAGTTAAACTATTAAACTATTAAATTAAACTATTTAAAAAATAATAATAAATTAATATAAACTATTTAAACTATTAAATCTAATTAATTATTTATTAATTAAATTAAACAATTAAGCAATTAATATTAATTATTAATTAATTAATTATCTAATTAATTATTCTATGTTATTATAGATACCTAGATAGATAGTTAAACTATTAATTTAAACTATTTAAATTAATTAAAAAAAAAAAAATTAATTTAAACTATTTAAACTATTAAATCTAGATAGTTAAACCCTAACTAATTATTCTATTATTCTAATTAATTATTCTTAATTATTCTATTTAACTAGTTAAACCTAGTTAAACCCTAGATAGTTAAACCCTAACTAATTATTTAAATTTAAATGTAATATGAACAAACATTTTGCTGCCCAACTCCCAACCCAGGTTGCCCTCCTAAAAATATGGCCCCTATCACAGTAGCTCCTTATGCTTCAATTGAAATATGTCTTTTTTTTGATGAACAAAAGTTAAAAAAAAATCTAATATTGTAAAAAAAACCCTAGTTACACACATATATATATATATATATATATATATATATATATATATGCGTACTTTTGATAGAATAGAAAGGAAGGATTACTTTCAGAGGAAACATGATATTTTATCAAGAAAAAGAAAAAAGAAAATGAAAGAAATAATAAAAAATTTTCTTAAGGGTTCTCTTGTTTGTTTACTTTGCGTGAAATAGGAGAGCACCAAAAAAAAAAGGAAGATATGTGGCGGGAGGTGACCAACAGAAGTCCGCTCCTCTGGAGGCCTTCATGATGCAGGGCTGTTAACAATTTACTTAGATGTTTCTCTTCAATAATCAGGTTCTCTCAAGTGGGTTTCTTATTTGGAAACGATCTCTCTATGCTAACCCTAACTATTTTTTAACACAAACAGATTCCCGCACGCACATTTCACGCATATTAGCAAATTGACTTCTGGGGATCAATTCCGAAATCACAGCTGGAGATTTCGCGTTTCCTGCGAGTCAAGATGCATTAAGAGCAAATAGTTTATAGGAGAGAATGTTTAGTTTTTTTATTACCCAAAATGAGGACACAGAAAAAGGAAAAAAAATATTCAAACAAACATTTTTTTTTATAACAGTAATAAATATGGTTATACACATTGCATAATAATTTGTAAATAATATTGGCGGCGGTATATGGACCTCAAACAAAACATGTGCCTTATATGGGATATTCAGAAGTTCTGAAATGTATCTTTTTAGCTTTGGGATTTGAGGCCAATTTCAGAGACATGTTGGACATAAAATACACTTGCTATGATTAAAGGTCAGGTCAATCAATTCCCAGAAAAGTTCCCATGTCACCATCTTCAATTTAGATTAAAAGTCGATATTAAGCTTACAGGGAGATAGAAAAATCTCTCAAGATAGAATAAAAAAAAATCCCATTTGGTTGTCACACCTTTTTTGCATAAACAAAACGCTTACACTATCTCAGGTTTTTTTTTTTTTGAGTGCATATCTTTATTCTCAAGCAAGATAAAAAGCAGAAAATCGTTATCCATTCTTCTATGAGTTGGTATTGAAATTGAGTTCTGATGAAACACTTTCACTCCATTGGTTTGTAAAAAAGTAGAATTCTTGTTAGGGTCTAACCTAAATTATTTTTTATTTAAAATACATTTTAACCTCCGACTGTGCTTTCATTATTACACCTAAATATTATTGTTAGTTCAAATTTAAACAATTTCAACACCCCCTCACATCTAATGCATTTTGCCCAGCCTCGCCATTGGCCCCCACACTTTCTAAAATTGCAGAAAGCTAAGATTACAGTTATATTCTCTTAAGATATCATCTCAGATGATAACGCAAATATGCTTATACCTCTTTCTTCCATAGCTCACACAGTCCTGTTACTTTTCAGACCGACATCATATATAGTAGTAATATAGTAATATACTTATGGCAAGTAAGCTATACATGTTAGGTGATAACACAATTGGATTATCTCTCTTCTGCCCGTAGCTCATGCAGCACACAGTCCACATTTGATATGCAAATATTTAAAAAAAATCCAAGATTCTGGAAAATTCCACTTGAAGATGTATTACAAATATTTATCCAGACACAAATTAATTTCGAAATATTGAAAGTCTTTAAGGTAAAGTCTTGTTTAAATCCGAGAAAATTTAGATAACATGACTCACACACAAAAAACAAAAAACAAACAAAAACAAAATCATCCTTTCAATTGGAAATAGTTATTGGAAATCAAGCAAGTCTATTCAATACAAAACACCTGCCTCATTAACCATGATGAAGGCAACAGGAAATTCAATTGTTGGTGACGTTTCTAAGCAACAAGATCTATTATCATAGATGGGATGGGTGAGTCAGTCGGTAGTCAGGAAATTTTGCAGGACTTGAGAATCAAAGTAGGGGTTTTATCAGACTTCCTACCTCTGTCTATAACATTCAGTTATGCACTTATACCATTGAGAAAGGTATAAACCCCTGACCCCCCCAGCCAGCTATGGATAAAACAGGACTTGGCAATCAACAGATCATTTACAATATGTATTGTGTTTCAGCATTAAATAACCCAAAAAGTGTTGATATGCTGTACAATAAAACAAACAACCAAGTTTTGTAACTGATAATATTTAGATTTACCCCATTCCAGAATTTCAGGTTTCCGATTCTAATTTTACAATGTGTAATTATAGAATTATACCCCCCCAAAAAAAACCAACCCTCAAGATGATCATAATCACAAATGAAAGCTAAAATCCACCTGGGGAGTACATAGCCTATACTTGCTTATTTCTGCTTATGCAGGCAGCATAGAAAACAGTCACGCGCAAGGGGGACGAAGTCAGGAATTTTTGCAGGAATCGGTGTCTGTTTAAATAAAAAAAAAAAACAAACAAAAGAAAACTGACTCTCGGAAGGTGACTTCTTTCAACCGACTCAAACCTCTGAGATCAGAAGTCAAGTTTGAGCAGGGATAAACTTATATGGCAGCTGAGAGTCAGAATCAATTATTTTTAAAAACTATTTGAAAAAGAAAACGTTGATTTCAATTTTTTTTTTTTTAAACTGACTTTGGAGTTTTCCAACTCTTTTTTTTTTTGCAGTCAATTCCCCATCTCTGCTTGCAAGTACAAACTTAGCAATTTCATATGTATTTTTTTTTTTTCATTAAATCTAAATATTTGCTGTCTTGAAGTCATGTTACAAATGTTTGTTCAGATAAAATGTTAGTTAGCTATTGTGAAAATTTGAACATAAATTTGCCTGAATATTAATAACATAATTCACAATTTCACAGCGATTTCATAGCCAAAAGGTATTAGTTAAATCGATGCAATAACTCAGTCAGTAAACCCTACAACTTTCTTTAGTAAAATTATGAAAAAACAAAACACTCCAAAAATGAACATCAATTATACGATACACTGTATGTGTAACAATTCAACAGGTTTTCTTTTTTGGAACAGAAAAAGATTTATAAGATAAAACTTATTCAAAAGAAAGACCAAAATCAAATAAGAATCTTAGTCTTTTTCCACTCGCTTAACATTAAAAAGTCGGAACATCAGTCCAGTGGACAAATTCTTGTCCAATATCAGAAATCACTTTCAAATATATCATTTCTTGATTGACCTACTTACTATGAGAATTGTCAAAAAAAAATCAATGTTTGCTCCAAATGTCCCCAAAATGGCTGACTTGTCAATCAATTATGTAGCTTCTTTTAAAGAGGAAAGCCATATTATTTTCGCCTTAAAAAACAAACGAAAATGCTACGTTACATGAGATACAAGAAACTAACTTATTTAAGATCTCTAAGCGATTCGTCACTTCAAAGCTTTAAACCATGCAAATAACAGGAGAGACAGCTTCATGGATATAAAACACAAAGTCATGCTTAAACAAGTTCAATCTGATCTTATGGCAACAGAAGGCGTAACTCAAACATTAGCCAAGTTCACTGAGTCATAACAAAATACACAGAAGAAACGTTCAAATGTCACAATTCAATAACTGTTTATCAAAGTAAATACATTGTTAAAATAAGTAAAATGTTGCAAACCATCCAGCCATGAAGTTATTCCCCCATCCCACTGTAATGTATTGTAAGAAGATTTACATCAGGAACAGAGAGATATCTTAATAAAAATCGAAAAGCGTCCAACGACTCCACAGAGTCGGTTTAAAAAAAAACTAAATTACTAAAATTGCTTACATTCAATTCCCTACCTCAGATATAGGGAGCCAGCTTAAAAAAAGACATCTGACTCTTTAGTCAATTTTTTTTTTTAAAGTGACTGGCTCCTGCAAAGATTCCTAACCTCTGACTTTTCATCTAAAAAGGTGAAGAGTCGTTTGATTAAAAAACAAAAACAAAGCAGACTCCCAACTCTGAAGTCTGTTTAGAAAAATACTGACTTCAGCAAAACTTTTAGACTTCGACTTCCCACTTAAAAGGCTCAGAGGACAAAAAAAAAAAAAAAGGTTCAGAGGGGGGAAAAAAAAAGGCTCAGAGGAAAAAAAAAAAATCCTGACTTTAAAGTTAGATTAAAAAAACAATCCTGAAAAAATTATCGACTTCGATTACCAAGTTGGGAGTTGGCTGAAAGAAACCCGACTTGGTTTTAAAAAGAAAAGCAAGTTCGACTACTCACTCCTGGTTAACATGTGTACACTATTCTTGTATGTACATATATCAAAGATCTAAACCAATTACCACAGATCGGGATTGAAATTTTTTTTACGGCACATCAACCAAAAGTCATTTTGTGCCATACAAAATAGATAAGTTCTGGAAAATTATTTAATTGTATTTTTAGTTTCTCCTTTCTTGGAACTGGAAGTGTTGTTTTTTTTAGGTAGTCTATTATTTGAAAGTTAGCCACATTTTCAAACAGCTTGATGGTAATTGGTCGAAGAACACATTCAGTAAATAGGAAGGTTAGAACAATACACCAAAGTCATTCGATTTTTTTTGTTTTGTTGCCAAATGATTAAGGAACAAGAAAGTCATGCATTCTCATCCTGCAACGAAAACTGATGCATCCTTGGCCTTTTGGCTAGGAGCAAAGTGTAGTATCTGTTCTGATACTACACTTCATCTATTTTGTCCTCGCTCACTGATGGAGAAATCCTTCTAGACTGAGGCAATTTTAATTCTTGCTCCAATCTAGAGTACCCCTTTTGGGAAAGCTGGATTTTCGCACATTAAAAAAACGACCTTGTGTCTAACTCTGCCCTCGTGAGGAGGAGGCAAGTAAGTAAAATCATCCTGCAACAAAATGTCAATTTTTTTTTAGTTCAATAGAAACTTATCGTCCATGTCACAATTCTCAAAGATATTTCATCATATTTTAAGTGTTTTCATCCCAAAAGGTTCATACGTATTCTTATTCTTACACCCTCTGTCAAAAATGCAGAAAAAAAAGAAAAAGAAATGCTTCGTCAGTGTTCATACTAATTTAATTTTTCATATATGGAAAAAAAAATAATACACCCATCGTCGACATTTAGGGTATTGATTTACTCCTCTCCAGGAGTTAGGCACAAGGCCAGTTTTTATCTTACTCCCACAAGTAAGATGTGACCCAAGGTCAGGTCGGGAAAGTGGGGGTTAAAAATTGCCTGGGAAGCCCCGTCGGCATTCCCCGGTAGGGGCGCCTCAGGCAGTAAGCAATAAACTTACTCCTCCCCAAAGAGGGGAGGCGAAGCCTGGGAGGGTGGACCTCCTAGAACTGCACAGAACAGACCCATAGACCGGCGTAAATCAAGCCCCGAAGGCCAAGACAATACCAGTCTATGGGGTGCAGTATCCATCGGAACAGATACTACACTTTGATCTTAGCCAAAAGGCCAAGCCAGGGTAGCGATCGTCTGACTTGCTATACCCCTTCAGCTTCACCTCACCACTTAAAATGGTTTCTTCAAGAGAGCTAGAAAAGAGCACCTTTTTCTACTCGCTAACTTTTGTGTGACGGGATGGATATATATTTATTTATATACAAATGAATACACATTGGTCTTTATTATACAGTAGTGTATTAACTAGTTGCACTTGTATAAGAGTATTTGAAATGAGTGGACTAAAGTCAGTCTAGCACATCACTTAATTAAAAGAAAAAAAAATAAGCTCGGTTGAATCAAATTGACAATGAAAATAGAGAAATTATGGTAATTTTGTAATTTATACTTTAATAACATTTTGTGAATGTGGAATTGTTTATTGTTATAGTTGAATTTAAAAAGAATTACCGTTAATTTCTTCGGTAAAAATAAATGTTCGCTGTAAATTATTAAAAAACAAAAGTTTTTCATAGAATTTAAACATTTGATGTTAAGATGATGTTGCATTTAAAAACAAAAAAAAAAAAATTTCAATTTTTTTTTGATTTTAAATCATTGATATCAGCTCACGTTTTTTTAGTGTTCCTTCTTCTACTCTCTTTCATTCTCCTTTTCTCTTCGTTCTTCTCTCACTTCCACATTTCTTCCTCTCCTCTTCCTACTCTCCTTCATCCTTTTATCCTCTTTCTCCTCCTACTTCCTCATAGGAAAGCGTGACAAAAAGGTACACATATATAGACACTGTTATCTTTTTCTACATTATGTAGAGTTTGACTTCCGTCAAGAGAGTCTATTTATAAGTATCATTAACTTGTAGAACAGTTGAGGTAGCAGGGTCTGTTGACAGGGGAAGACAAAGGAAAACATGGAAGGAAGTGATAAGGATAGACTTGGGAGAAAGAGGGAGAAATAAAGACCCTGACAGAGATAGGTTAGTTTGGAAGTCAGTTTCTAAAAGCCGTTCCATACATGCCAGTATGTAAAATGAACGTTAATCTGAATAGTATGATGTATAAAGAAATGACTCTGAAAAGAGTATTTATTTACTCCTCTCCAGGAGTTAGGCACAAGGCCAGTTTTATCTTACTCCCAAAAGTAATATGTGATACAAGGTCGGGTAGGGAAAGTGGGGTTTAAAAAGCCAGCGACCGAGAGGTGAGCACTCTGGACATTAAAAATTCCCCGGTAGGGGCGCCTCAGGCAGCAAGCAATAAACTTACTCCTCCCCAAAGAGGGGAGGCGAAGCCTAGGAGGGTGGACCTCCTAGAACTGCACAGGACAGACCCATAGACCAGGGTAAATCAAGCCCCGAAGGCCAAGACAATACCAGTCTATGGGGTGCAGTATCCATCAGAACAGATACTACACTTTGATCTTAGCCAAAAGGCCAAGAACAAGAGTAAATAAGACGTTTAATTAGGATACACTAGACTCACGTCGATTTTGATGCATGATCGCCTGGCCACTTATTAATCAGTTGCTGGATGCTTAAACCCAACATGACATTTAAGTCCTGCCAGGAGCCTGCAAACAAAGCCTGAAAGTCTACAAGACTGTTGGTATGAGACAAGTAACTGGCATTGATGAGGAAGCTTTATTCCTTACTCTTGCAACTCTAATATGTTGGAGGTGTTCTGCTTCTATTTTTTTTTAATGTCCATTTCGATTTAAGGTCAATATCTTAAAGGTGTTAAATGGTCATCTGACGGCTTCAAGTTGACACTTAAGCTTGTTTTTATATCCAAACATAACCTTTCTGTATTCCTTTTTTTTTTTTACCTTTCATAAGTGCATCTGAGAGTAATGATATATAAAGGATGACTGCACACTCCACCCAAAAATTAGGGTCTCACCATTGGATGTCAGACGTTTGGGTTAATGATTTGGTTGTTTTGTTTTACGGCATATCAACCCTTTTCGGGTTATTTAATGCCGAATCCGGTCATTTTGGTAAAAGTATTTATGCTTCAAGTTCTTTATATGTTCAAATATTTATTCATGGTGTTTGGTTTGATTGTTTCGTTTTACGGCATATCAATCCTTTTCAAGTAATTTTATGCTAAATCCGGTTATTTTGGTAAAAGTTTTGGGGAAGGGAGGGAAAGGTGGAAAGGGGAGGGGGGAGGAAGGGAAATTGTTGCGTTTTGTTTTTAGCTTTGTAGAACATGATTGAATTTTGCAAAGAGAAAAAAAAACAAACAATAAAACATCAATGTTTGGTGCATTTTGGGTCAGGAAGCCGAGATCTTCAGACAGCCTGATCTGATAGCATCAGTTTGGGTTAGTGAGACTGAGTAGGTGATAGGGTTGTGAAATAGGATAGGCAGAGGAAAGAAAAAAAGGTAGAAAGGGCCGAGAAAGATGGATTTCTGGGTGGTAGGGAGTGAATACTTTGCCCAAGGGTGTCCGAAGTCTTGTGCCCAGGAGAAATTCTAATTAATCCATAGACCCTGACAGATATTCCAGGTCAGAGAGGAACTGGGTGTAATAGCAACCAAGGGTGACACTTTCCAAAGCTCCCAAATTATGGCCTCACCACAGCAAGGATGCAGTTTATGGTAATACTCACGAGCAGGACTGCCAAAGATTTGCCCAAGGTAGAGAACTCTGGTTCAATGGATGTAACTTCACCTGAACATCCAACGCGTAAAAATGTTATTTTTCAACCCCCGTTTCTACAATTAAGGTCATGTATATTTAATTGCACAAAATTTGTCTTACAATTTGAAATTCTTCTACCAATTTATGCAATTTATTTATTCTCCAACATCAAAATCTAACGAACAAGAAAATCTCAAGAGAAAAAAAGATTTCGACCAAGGTAGGTAATTCTGCTTCAAACTTTACCTCGCTTTCAAATTTCCATAGATTATTATATAGATTAACTTGTATAAATTTCAGAGCGTACTGTTTAAGGAAAACTTAATACTTCTTTGTCAATTTTTCACATTGGTGCCGTACAGACATCACTAAATATATTCTCAATGGTTTGTATAATTTGGATTATTTCATTATTTTCTCCTCCGTATGTGATAGCTTTCCAGTGTTCTTCTAGCCTTACTTTTAGTGGGCCACATATGGAGGGAAAAAGGGAAACCATCTACCCTTATGGGACAAAGTAAAAATTAGAGAAGAACGGTAGCGAGTAAGACGACTCAAAGAAGTAGCGGATACGTTGAGCAACAATGACGGAGAAACGCACATAAAACGTTTTTCGCATTGTTCCAGAAAGTCGTTGACGATTTAAATTCTCTGATTTAAAACAAATTCTAGTTAAAAACACTAAAATAATACATTCCAAAACCAATTAAAAAAAAAAAAAAATACTGGAAGCTACATGAAAACACAACAACCTAAAATTAACAACATCACATATGAAACCAGTGGTAACATTTTAAAATGCTTGATGTAATGCGATTTTGTTCTGTGATACCATCCAGCATTGCTGAATTTAAATTGTTAATGACTTCCTGGAACAATGCTAAAAACGTTCTATGCGCGTTTCTCCGCCGTCTTTTTAAAATTCTCTTCTTTCTCCAGCTTTTTTGTTCATTTGCTTTTGACACCTGAGGATGATTCGACGAAGAATCGAAAACGTTTGTGAAACCTATGGAACATTTTTTATTTTTTTTGATTTTAATACAAAAAAGACTATCAGAAAAATTGAAAAAATAAAAAACGGTATAATTAAACAGACAATTCTGTTATTTTTAATAATGTTTGCATAAATACACACACACATATATATATATATATATATATATACATAGACACATAGTGATGTGTCGTAATAAAAGTAGTGACACATAGTGATAAGTAGTAAGACTGCACATTAAAAAAAAACAAGACTAGGCTCAAAGCTCCCAAAATTCATACTAGAATTGTCCGCAATGGATATAGTACCCAGTAAAATTCAGTTCTAAGAGATAATCATCTGAAGGTTGAAAGTTCAATCCTTAGTGCGGTCGATACAAAGAACTATGAATTACTGAAGACTTCTCCCAGTCATGACTGACGGAATGAGAGTATGCTACCCTGTGGATTAAATTTCGTCCAGATTCCCGAATTCAACAGAAATATTCCAGAGTTTGAAAAGATACACCTGAAGAAGGCCGGAGATTACAGCGTCCGAAACATTGTGAGAATAACACTCAAGATGAGAACAGTAGTCCAAATTATACAAATTATCAATCCTCATCTCAAAAATTCAAACATAATTCTCAATGGTTGTTATATTTTTGTAATATGACGATGTCTATATAACATATTATGATAAGCAAGAATATATTGTGCTTGTTTAGTAATATTAAGCATATGAAATTGAATAAAAAGCAAAATATGCAGTAGCTTATCTCACTTGTTCTTGTGGAACACTTAGTGACCGTTTGTGGAATCTTAGGGTTCCTACTGGTGATACCAGATCAGGCTGCCCTGTGGCTCCCTGAGACGAAATTCACCTACATTGACGTTTTTTTTTTTTTTTGTTTTTGTTTTTTTTTTTTTTTGTTTGTAAAACTTAATTATGTTCTACAAAACCAAAACCAAAAACAACAGCCCCTCTCCCTTTCTCCCTCCCCTTTTTTATTTTTATTTTTCCTACCCTACTCCCGGTCCTGGATATGACCTTAAACTACATCCGATGGTGAGATCCGGCTTACGGACTTTGGGGAATGTGGAGCCTCCTCTTAATTACCATTGCTCCCAGGTCCACCCTGACCCGGAGTGGTAGTACCTGTTAGGGTCCCAACTATGGGTTAAATAGAAACAGATATTAAAAGGGGAAAGAAACAAAAAAGAGAAGAAAACAAGACCAGATTCGGCATTAAATAACCCAAAAAGGGTTGATATGCCGTAAAACAAAACTACCATACCAAACCTTAGGGTTCCTAGGAACCCTCGGCCGAGAAACGCTAGACGATCACCATGATATACCACCCTATTTCATTTAAGCTTCAAATTTCTCGTTATTTTCACATAATTATAAAAACAATTATCATATTTCATATAGGAGTGACTATTAATGGCCGAATATGTGGTTACATTGCTCGTTTCTCAGTGTAATATTACAAACCGAGTGCTTTACTCAAGATGTGTTCTCGTGTGGTAGTCATTGCCCCTTGAGAAAGTCACAACTACAAGTGCACCACAAACAATATAATCGCATACAAACATAGAAATAAAACAGAGTAAGAAAACATTTTTAGACATTTTCTGGTCTTATCAAGCATATAGATTTCAATATATATATATATATATATTGAAATCTATATGTATATATATATATATATATATATATATATTGAAATCTATATGTATATATATATATATATATATATTGAAATCTATATGTATATATATATATATATATATATTGAAATCTATATGTATATATATATATATATATATTGAAATCTATATGTATATATATATATATATATATTGAAATCTATATGTATATATATATATATATATATATATATATATATATATATACACTAGAAGAATTTCACCGAACAGAACAGTTTTGCACCAATTTTATATCCCCTTATGAAGGTTAAAATCAAGATAAAATGCTATTAAACCTTATGTCTAGATTCCTTATTCCAATTTTGATTAAAATCCATTACATGATTTTGATTCTAGAAAATGTCTAAAATTTAAGGCTTAAGCTTAAGGGGTCTTAAGAAAATGAAATCTTGTTTAATTGGTGTCGAATGACTACGGATCAAATTTAATGCAAATCTGAAATATTTGAATTTTCAAATGAGAGGTTATACCCATATTATGCCACCTAAAGACCCTTTAAAAAAAAACTCAAACACACTAAAATGCGGGGAATATTTATTAATTGATGTCTAATGCATATTAATAATATTTCACAAAAATTCGATATATCTGAACCCCCTTGCATAAAACTAAATCAAAATAAATATAGCCCACATTACGTCTAGCAGCTGTGTTCCAAAATTCATAATAATCAGTTAATTAGTTTATGAGTGAATCCTGTACACACAAATACATTACGCATCACTAACTTATATATATATATATATATATATATATATATATATATATATTGCCATAAATATATTTTCATAACTTACTACCTAGCTCTACTTACGTATTGAGTACTGTTGAAGTAAATACTGAAAATCGATACATAAAATATTATATCTCTTATAACATTTTATGTGGATACATGAAATAATATATATAAAAACATTTAATGAATCAAAGTATTACTTTTACTGTTCCAAGAATTACAACATCAAGTCCATTATGGCATACGATCGTTTCCAAAACAGTTTGGAAATACTTTATTTTATTTTATAATTTTATCAAGTTGGTCCAAAATGTCTCTTCATCAGCGCCTATAGCAACACGTCTTACAGAAAAAAAAACAAAAAAAACTTAGTTCTAGCGAAACATCCATTGACAGAAAGAATCACAGGTGGATATATTGGTAGCATAGGAGAAGAAAAAAAAAACAATGATACTTATGATGACACGGTGGCTAAGTGGTTAATGATGCGGACTGAGGACCTAGGTGTGCTGGGTTCGAATCCAGTTCGTTCCACAGAAACACTATCATCAAAACCCACACCTGACCTTGTGTCTAACCTCCTGGAGAGGAGGTAAATAAAATACTTATAAACAAATCACCGGTACATATATAATATATATATATATATATATATATACACACACACATATATAATATATATATATATATACACACACACATATATAATATATATATATATATACACACACACATATATAATATATATATATATACACACACACATATATAATATATATATATATACACACACACACACATATAATATATATATATACACACACACACATATATAATATATATATATATATACACACACATAATATATATATATATATACACACACATATATAATATATATATATATACACACACACATATATAATATATATATATATACACACACACATATATAATATATATACACACACACGTTGGTTCATGTTGTAAAAGTCATGATTGGCATAAATACGAAACTAACATAAAGGGAAGTAATCAGGTATTGACTATATACGAAAGTACGTATATAAGACGGGCAGTGATATCTGGAAGTGAGCGAAGAGTAAACGTCTCTACTTCCTACTGGATCCCTGTTAAACGCAAACCACTCGGCGTATTCTTAATTTAGTATGTCCTATGTAATTTAGGATATAACAGTTCACAATCACTTCCACTATTTATTTTACTTTGATTTCATTTGAAATTCATAAACTTATTATTTGGATTATTCAGACTTTTGTTCTCAACTCTTTAAAAACATTTTGTGCGGGTCAAGCTTTCCATAGAAAAAGTCATGACCAAGCATTGTGTCCATGCAATTCCATGTAAGTGTGAGAAAATATACAAGTAAAGCTACATGAACATCAGAAAGCCATAATACGAGGAAATATTGAAAAAATAGTAATATATAGTAATAAGTAGCAATACATAGTAATGTAGTAATATAGGGTGGGCAAAAATAAGGGTCCTATTTTTAAAAATTCACAACTTTTTTATTTATTGATTTTTTTTTATTGATTATTTTTAGAATAAGTAAAGGACCCCTTCCGAAGCAAGCATGAGCCGTATTAGCCCTAAGGAACGTACCCTCATTTAGAAAACATTATTTTTGCTTAAAAAACTCAAAACAGTGTAAAAAACAATACTTTAGTTTTTGTAAGTTTTAAGAAGTGTTTTTCGGCTAAAATTTGTTTTGTTTATTTCAAAAAATCTCGGAAGGGTCAGTCTACACACACATAAAGTTTGGTGAGTTTAACTTTCATTTTGTGGAAGTTATTCAAATTCAAGTTATTCAAATTTAAAGATAGGACCCTTATTTTGGCCCACCCTGTATATAAGTAGTAAGGCTACACATCTTAAACAAGAATAAGGCTCCTAAAATTCATACTAGAATCGTCTACAAGGACCTGTGGCGCAATGTATATAAGTGCTAAGTGACAGTCTTCTGAAGGTACCCGATCATGACTGAGGGAATGAGAACAAACTACCTCCATGGATTTAATAAAGAGCTCCATTCGAAATTCCATACAGATTCCAGAGTTTGACAAGACACACCTGAAGAAGACCAGAGGTTACATCGGCCGAAACGTTGTTAGAATAACATCGAAGATGAGAACAGTAGTCCGAATAATCCAACTTAAAAATAATAAGTTTCCTTACTTTTATATTATTATTTACTCACTAGGAGTTATCACACTGGTCATCGTCAGTGGTCACCCACTGCCGACAACCTGTGGTATTCCCTGGAGTCCGAGTGACAACAAGTCTCCTCAGGCCTCCAGTATGCTCCACCTCTTTTCGTTCATCACCGCTGATGACCTTGCGGTAATCGCAACAGCCACCTACCAACGATTTCCCGCTGATAAGGGTCATCGGTCCCCTCTGGGGCCCGAGTGGCAACAAGCCTTCCCGAGGTCCCAGAGCTGTCCGCGCTCTTCCAGTGGAGGTCTGGTTTATTACTATTATTATTATTATTATTATGTACAGTAGAAGTATTATTATTCTTTATTTTTCTCATATCGAAGTAAAGAGACTTATTATTTTGCCATCTAATTTACATATGTGTTTGTGGTGTGTACAGAGACACATATGTAAATTAGGTGAGAGTCACTTTTTCTCTAAATGTTCACAGAGACAGTAAATTACTTAAGTAGAAAAAAAAAATTTGCACTTCACTTCAACTTCATAAACTTCAAACCAGCTTTTGACACTTTGAAAATACGAAAGGCGATTGGAGTTGATAGCAAAATTGTAAGCATTATTTACAATTTATACAAAGACACAGAATGTGCAGTTGCTATTAACAGACATATCAGAAATTGGTTTGAAGTAGCTGTACGGCCACGCCAGGGTTGTCTCTTATCTCTTGCCTTCTTCAACGTTTTCTTGGAATTTGTGATGAAAGCACTGGAAAGTCTGCAATCAACACTAGGCACTGGTGCTTAGCAATGAGCTCTCTACTAATATTCGTTATGGTGCTGACACCAAGCTTGTTTCTATTGTTTTCGATAAGTTGAAGCTCTTTTCATTCTGAGCTTGAAGCTTCTTGTTAGAAATGAGAGATGAAAGTGAATCCAGGCGAATGTAAAATCTTTTCCTTGTCTCATCATCATCATCATCAACCGGTTTATTTGTTGAATCAGGCCACAATTAATCCTCTGATGAGGGTGGGGCCTGATTGTCTAGTCTCGAAATCTAAGTCTTCCTCTCCACTCCTGTCTTTGGCAAGGTTTGATGGAATCCATACCCATGGCCTTCCTATCACGTTTGACTATGTCCTCCCAAGTCAACTTGGGTCTGCCAGTGGTGATGTTCTCTGCTGGCACATTCAACTTTCGGACTTTAGCAATCCAGCCATCGCTACGCTCAATGTGACCCAACCAACGCAGTCTGTTCTTCCGCATGATGTCCGTAAGGCTTTTCAAGTCGACCTGTGAGAGCAGGGATTCAATCTCAATAGACAACAAAACAGTTGAAATAACTGAAAATGTTGTGTTTCTTGGCTCAGTGGTTCCAGGATCCTCATTAGCAGAAGAATAGGAATAGCAACTTCTGCATTTCGACGACTAAAAGAAAAGATATGGCGCAAGAAAGACATACCAACGCTTCTGAAGTTAAGAATGCATTGCTAGTTTCTATTGCTGTAGATGCAAGTGAAACATGGACTATAATAGCATGAAAAAAAGCTCAATGTCTTTGAAATGAAATGTCTAAAAACTATCCTTGGAATAACTTTGCGAAATAGACGAAGAAATGCAGATACCAGAAAGAAACTTAATATTAGCAGATCCATCAACGTTATTTGAAAAAAAGAAAAGAAAAAAAAAGATTAATCTGGTTTGGACATGTTTCCCGGCTACCAAACTCTAACTATGTAAAAAAAAAAAAATCATATGCAGAAGATTTCATTGAAGAAGAGGACGACCACCAAAGAGATTGGCCGACCAGATAAGGGTTGAGATTGGCATGCCGCTCCCGCCACAACACTAATATCAAGAAGTCTTTTTGTGATGAAGGTGTCCTGAGCATTACTGTCACCGGTGATTTGCATTGGACAAAGCACATCTCCGAAATTGTCAAGAATGGGCAAGTTATTTACCTCAAAGAGGTGTTAGACATAAGGTCAAAGTATTTTTTATTTACCTCCTCTTCAAGAGGTTAGACACAAGGTCAGGTGTGGTTAGCCAGCGCACTAGGATTAGCGTGCTCTGGCCTACAAAAAATGCCTGAGCAGCCCCGTTGGCATTCCCCGGTAGGGGCGCCTTAGGCGATTAGTAATAAACTAACCCCATCTCAAACAGAAGGCAAAGCTTGGGAGGGTGGTCATCCTAGAACTGTACAGGACAATAGTGTAGTATCCATCGGAACAGATACTACACTTTTATTTTAGCCAAAGTCAAGACGGCCAAGAGTGTCTTAGTATCACTAAGCAAGATCTTTGTTGGTCACTCTCTGCTCTTTAAAACTGTATACAACTATGGTGCGACCACACTTAGAATTTGTAACATCAGCCTGGAACACCTATTTTGCTCCAAACATTGACCATCTGGTAACCATTCAGAGACGTGCAACCAAGGGAATACCCTCCACCCGCCATACTCTAAACACCTTGTTTCTGCTGGATTTATTGAAGCTTCAAACGTCTAGTAACTGACTTGATTTTCTAGAACATTTTTTCATGGTCTGAATTACTGAAGCATGGAACAAACTGCCTATATCAGTTGTTGGCTGCCGAGACACGGCATCCTTTAAACTCTTCATGCTTCCCGAAATTTGCCCAAATGTTGCCTACTTCATATACATGCAGACGTACATGACTCTTACGCTGTTTATTTCCCTGACAATTCTACATTATTTTATGTACCATACATGCACTTTTGATGAGTTGTCATGCATCTGAGAACAATGATTTCATTATTATTATTATTACTATTATTATTATTACTATTGCTAGAGAGACCTCTGGAAATTCAACACGTGTATCCTTTATTTGTGATATATTGCTGCAGCGCTTATGGGTGTCTCTCTCCAAAAACCTTGTAGGAGTTTGTGACATATTTCCATTCTATGAATGTCCGACACAAATGCAAACCTGACGATATTATTGTACCACCTTTTTTCAAACTGAAACGTACTTATTTAAGTACTCTAATTAATGTAGTTTCAAAATATATCTGCTTATGGCGGTCTCTCTCCAAAAGCCCTGTCGGAGTTTAGGACATATTTCCATTATATGAACGGCCAGCGTGAATGCTGACCCCACAATATTATTGTACCATCTTTGGACATCACAGATATTACACTTTGATCCTAGCCCGAAAGCCTTTTAGTTCAAGTTTCTATGTATTAAATAAGTGTCATCAGATGGAATTAAAAAAAAAATACTTGTTTTGCATTGCCTCTTTGATAATTGGGTAATCTCATCAATAAATAAAAGAGCAGAGGGTGACAACGTATGTACAAACAAAATTGCCTAAGTGTAGTATCATTATTATTATCATTTGTACTCACTAGGAGTTCTCACACAGATCATCGTCAGTGATTGCTCACCGACAACAACCAGTGGTATTTCCTGGAGTCTGAGTGACAACAAGCCTCCCCAGATTTCCAGTATTCTTCACCTCTTTTCAATAACGATGCAGTATCGCAACAGCCTCTTATCATTGATTTTTCGCTGGTAAGGACAATTGGTCTTCTCTGGGATTTGGGTGGCAATAAGCCTCCCCAAGATCCCAGCATTCTCCGCACTTTTCCAGTGGAGGTCTGGTTTGTGCTGTTTCTCCTCGACCCTCTACAAATATTTTGTCTGGTGTCAGTCTAGGCCGGGACCATATTTTATATATATATATATATCATTATCATTAAGGTAAAGAAAGTTCGCCCCCCCCCATAAAATAAATAAAAATATCCAGTCTTCTAAATGGGTTTTAATCTGGTTCAAAGATTAGAGTAATTTTAGAAATACTTTTCTCAATTGAACTGTTATTTATTATTATTTTACCTTTTACACATAATCTCATCTAATTGGCATTTGTTTTAAATGAATTCATTCCTGTTAGAAGATTGCATGTAGCATGAAATACGCATAACAGGTAAAGCCAATAACTAACATCTATAATAACATTTATTTGGTTAGAATTCATTATCATTTTGCTCTATTTTAGAAATCAATATTGATTCTACTATTGATCGTTTTGTTGTAAAACATCAATTTATTGGCAAAAATAGCAAAAAAATCAACAAGCCATGTAAATGAACAGTTAGAAAATGTGTACGTCTATATATTGTCTGCATGTTTGTCCACGCTCACTTTAATCCTGGATATGATCAGCATCGTCACTCTACTCTAGTAAGATGTTTCACAGAGCAGAAACATCATCATATTTCGTTTGATGTTTGTTTTACCTGCTGACATGTGTTGAACGGCTTCAAGAAATTGACATCCAAACTAACCCATCTCTGGCCAGGTATTTATTTATCCTTCTTTCTCTCAAGCCCATTTTTATCACTTTCATGTTTTTTTTTAAAGTTTTCCTTAGACTTCTCCTGTGTACTGGACCTGCTACCTTAACTGATCTACATCTACTGACCATAGAACTCTCATCTATTCTTTCAAAGTCTCCTGTTCTGCACACATCTCCCTATACTGACCAGATTTAATCTTCCTCTGAGGTCATCAGAACTAAGCTAGACAGAGAATGCTGCCTTTCTTCTAATGAGATGAAAGCGCCTATGGTACATCTTTTGCTGGGTCTTGTAAGGACCACGACTGGCCGCTGCTCGGGTAAAAAACTCTGCGAAAGGTATATTCAAATTCTCATTAATGTTTTACGCCAGCCCTTGCATCCTCCACTGCTCAAGTGAGGGGTAATTATCCAAAGATCTGCAGCGATGATACATCCAGCACTTCCTTCAATTGTTTGGTCATCTGATGACCTTGTCCTCTGGTATGAAACGAATAGAAATGGGTAATGAACAGAAAAATGAAATCAATACTTTACTTAATGTGACACGGAAGGAAGAAATGTATTTTATAGAAGACCTCGTTTCATTTTCGAGAGACAATGGATAACATTGTCACGATGCTTACATGGGGAGTCTATAGTGAAACATGGGTTACGCAATCCTCAACTTCACCTCTCCTGAACCGGCATTGTTTGAATCCAGGATGACTGCAAACAATACCGAGATAAGCAGAGAAAGACTGGTGTTATTTCATTTTTCATTGTTTTGAAAATTTGAAACAGTAGTTTCACTTAAAAACTGTAATTTGTAAACTAATAATCCGATTGGGCTAAAATTTTGACATGTCAAATTTGAAGGTTAGTATTTTATAAAAATCAAATGGATCTTTTTTTAGGGGCGTCATCTATTTGTTAAGCCTGGACTTATTAAGTGATTATGTGTTAAAGAAAATTCTGTAAGGATAAAAAAGAACAAATTGCGAGTCAGAATCAAATATCGATTTGTCATATATATATATATATATATATATATATATATATATATACTATACTATACTAAATGTACCTACTCAGCATTGCCCGGAAGTCTTTGTAATTTGATTTTTGAAATAAAGAAAAAGAAGAAAAAAAAAAAAACAAACAACAAGCCCGAAAAATAAAACTGCGACCATTCACAGTAACTCACAAAATGACATCTGCTCAAATTTCCCAACAAGAAGTGCACAGTTATTCATTGTTTCTGCTTCTGGCAAAACCAAACTTCAATCTGATGTGTTTGATTTTTATCAGTGCCATACATCACATTTTTCTGAGAAGAGATGATGTGTAAGCCTATTGTGAAGTACGCCATTGTTTGCCACCATTGTTCAAGTTCTTAAATGCAGGTCCACCATAATTGATGGCAAATTGTAGGTCTCCCCATTAGTGGAAGATCCCTCCCATTTTATAAGTGATGCAGATTATTACAAAATTGTAGCTAAATTTGCTAAACTTCATTCCTCCATAAAAATATGTGATCTATTTATTCGACCCCTCGGGGATAATACCATCAAAATGAATAAGAAAAAAAAAAAACTATAGGGCAGCCTTGCCTTACAAAGTTGTTTTACAACGAAAGCTTGCAAAAAATAAAAAATAAAAAAACAGGTCCTAAAACATCCTCAAAAGCTATGAATGGATATAGATGGTTAAATCTGATATAGTACTTTAATTTAGGACCATTTTCAGGCTGTGAAAGGGTTTTCATGAATGTAGAATAGCCAACTCCATTTATATTGGTAAAAGGTTTTCATGCTTCAGGTTCATAATATTTTAAAATGTTTAACAGATTTTGATGAATTTCTTTTATATTAGGGGTGAGACGTAATGGGTGAAAATTTCAGATTCATGCGAGTAGTATTTTTTTGTGTTCATTTATACATAAATAACACGAAACAATCAAACATTTTGAAAATTTTGCAAAATTCAGAAGGTGCAGGCCACTAGTTTTTGGCTATTTTACATTCATGAAAACCCTTTCACAGCCTGAAAATGGTCCTAAATTAAAGTACTATATCAGATTTAACCATCTATATCCCTTCATAGCTTTTGAGGATGTTTTAGGACCTGCAATGTCGCATGAAACCACTTTTTCACCGAAAAATGATGGATTTTGAGTCCCGTGGAGCCCCAACGGCTATTTTTGTCCTGCACCTTCTGAATTTTGCAAAATTTTCAAAATGTTTGATTGTTTAGTGTTATTTATGTATAAATGAACACAAAAAATACTACTCGCATGAATCTGAAATTTTCACCCATTACGTCCCACCCCCCAATATAAACCGTTGCTGCCTGGGAATCGTTTTACTTTGATTTTTCTTTTGTTTATTGAAACCCTCTCCCTTTTTGCCCCTTTCTTTTAATTTCTTGCAAGAAAATCTTCACATGTTTGGAAAGATAATTGAATTGCCACAGTTTTATTATCTAGTGTGATCGTACCGCCTCCCAGCTCTCGCTAACCCTTTTAGTTTTTACTTAGGAACCTTAATATGAAACGTGATTTCAAAAGAGTTGAACTAAAGCCATGAGCTGAGATGTATAAATAGTATCTTATACTTTAATTTTTACTTGCAATATTAAAAAAAAATTCAATTAACAAATAAAACATCGATGACGAAGATAAATATCTCAACTATTTTTTTTATTATTAATTTTAAAAATAAAATAAAATTTTTTTTTTACAGAAGTAGAAATAGCTGGTATAGTACCCAGACACGGGATTACCCCACTCGATGAGATGAACCTGCAGATCTTGTCAGATCATCCATCTAGGAGAATGAAAACTCTGATGTAAAACCTCTATGTCCTGACTTCTGATGTCTTGGCACCGAACCACTGGTGGAGGGAGGCCTCCTTAGTCCTGGTTGACAACCTTCCTGGAGACCCCAACAAAATATCCGGTTTGCAAAACAAGCTGATTCGTATTCACAGACATACATGCAATTAGTCAATTAGTCGATAGAAAATGACAAGAAAATTGATGGAGAATAATCATTGGGGGGGGGGTACAGATTAATCACTATGTGGTCCCAGATCGATTTCATTAGGTCACACAATTCATGCAGGGTCATCGGGAGAGACGAATGCAGTTATAGAAATCTTGGCCGAAATGCTAGATTAACATCGACTTGTTTTTTACAGATTATTATCTGCCCTTCAGCACAGATGCTGGGGATTACTTTTTACAAGCAATTTTGATAAACTTCACTAGCAGGGCTACCCGGCGTTGTTTGGGGTCATAAAAACACAAAATAGAAGAAAAATCGCGTGTGTAACATCTTTATATTAAAACTTCTATTTCTCTCCCTCTCTATAGCCGTCTCTTTATCTTTCTCCCTTTCTCTTCCCTGGTCGCCCCATTTCACCCCCCCCCCCCTCCCCGTTGCCACCTTCTCCCTGTTGCCTTTGGCAAAAACTGTCTCTTCCCTACTACTCCTCTTCTATTGTTTACTCTTGGCCTTTTGGCTAAGATCAAACTGTAGTATCTGTTCCGATGGATACTGCACCCCATAGACTGGTATTGTCTTGGCCTTCGGGGCTTGATTTACGCCGATCTATGGGTCTGTCCTGTGCAGTTCTAGGAGGTGCACCCTCCCAGGCTTCGCCTCCCCTCTTTGGGGAGGAGTAAGTTTATTGCTTACTGCCTGACGGGGCTGCCCAGGCAATTTTTAAACCCCACTTTCCCGACCCGACCTTGGGTCATATCTTACTTGTGGGAGTAAGATAAAAACTGGCCTTGTGCCTAACTCCTGGAGAGGAGTAAATCAATACTCCTCTTCTATTGCCCAGGGCAAAAGTATGAGATATTTCTATTAAAAGTACAACGTCTGTCTGCGCCTTCTATATACCTACCTGTTGTGGGGTACAAATCACCCCTATTGAAGAACTAATGGAAGCAACCATCTATAATAAATACCATGGTTGCAAAGACTCAAACGGAGGACATTCCTATTCATGTTTTACCGCATGGTAGGAATCCGGTCATCTACCACATTTAGTGGTGTTACTGTATTGCTATGAATAAATACATTGTATATTTTAACCTGTCACAATTTGTGGTTGTTATCTTTGTGACCCCTAGCACGGGTCTACAACATTGGCGACGAGAAATTTAGTAAAGAACATACGTGAGGATTTTGATGTAATACCAGTCACGACAAACTGGCTACCAGGATTACTCAAGAAAGTTACCGGATCATTCGACAAAAAACTGAATAACGAAGATTCGGGCAAGGATTTACTTGAAAAAAAAAAAAAATCGTCAACCAACTAAAGACGTTGTCAATAAAGTCTTATCTTGCTGTTGAAAAAAAAAAAGCCACAAGTAGCCTAAACTACGAGTTAAAACGGAACTCATAAACGGCGTGGATTTACGACAACTGAAAAAAAAACCAAAAAAAAACGACTCAAAGTTTCAGTAAGTACAAAAAAAAAATTGTTCGTTCTAAAAAGATTGTCTTAAAAAGGCATTAGCATTGAAAAACAAAATTAAAAGTTACGTCGGATTTTTCCGATTAAAATAAATTTTTCTCTGACTGACTGACACGTTGAAAAAAACACACTTTCGACAAGCAGGTACGGCATAACACTTTGTGTTAATGAGAAAATATGATATTCTGTTACGCACTTAAAGCGGAAATTATGGCCAATATTTAAATAAATGCTATGAACTCGTTTTTTTTTTCATAAAAAAAAACAAACTAATTCTTTGTAAAAGAAAAAAAAAAGTGTACGTTCAACAAAGATTTGAACTAAATACTTACGCGTTACGAAAAGAAAATTGGAGAGAAAAAAAAAGGTCAAATTTTTTTCTGTATAAACACAAACGCTGAATTATTTTCTAGTGGAAAATTGCCACACAAGGAAAAAATAAATTAAGGAAATACTCGTCAATATAACCAGATACAAAAATTGTAAAAGTTTTTTTTGTAGAGTTGGTACTATAGAAAAAGAATTGGTTTGTTTCTGAAAACGCTTTTTTGTCATAAAAAAAAAAAAAAAAAAAAAAAAAAAAAAAATGGAGGATTTTTCAAAACAGATTTTGGAAATTATAAAACTTCAACAAAATCAACGATTTGAACTTGAAAAAAGGTTTCGAGAAGAACAATTGATAATACAGAAACAAAATGACGAGAAGCAGTTAAGTTTAATGAAATACTTCGAGGAAAAACCGGGAAGAGAAAGAAAAGAAATGATGAAATACGCCGCAGAAGAAAAGAAAGAAATGAACGAACAAATATTGGAATTGAAAAAATTACATTTAGAGCATCAAAACCAATCAGATAAAAAAATGGATTTGTTAACGCAAGTTTTAATGAATAAGGACAACGGACAGGAAGACAGTACGGCTTTTTCGCAAAATGCGATCTGGTCAGCCATTGATACATTTCGCTATGCTCCTGAGGAAGACCTAACGTTTGAAACATACTTCAGAAGATTTGAAGACTTATTCAAGATTGATTGTGGTTCATGGATGGATCAAAAGAAGGTTCGTTTATTACTACGGAAGTTGGGTGCATCCGAACATAACAAATTCTTGGATTATATTTTGCCAAGAAAAACCAACGAATTGTCGTTTGACGAGGCAGTCAAACTGTTAATGGAGTTATACTGTCCAAAGACAAGCTTTTCCATAAAAGATGGAAATGTATGAATATTACACATAAGGAAAATCAGGATTATACGACTTTTGCGTCTATAGTTAATAAAAACTGTGACGACTTCAAGTTGTCATCATTAACGGCAGATAATTTTAGATGCCTAATATTCACACAAGGTTTGATAGCCACAAAAGACGCCGATATAAGACGTCGTGCTCTAAATAAACTGGAATTAGAACCTGATTTAACGCTTCAGAAACTGGCTGAAGATTGTCAACGGTTCGTGGCAGTGAAACAAGATTCCCGAAACATAGAGGAAGCAGGTATCGGTCACATTAAAAAGATACGCTCCAAAAATAAAGGACACTCACCCGCCAGCTATTACCAACCAAGAGGTAAAAAGAACCCTTCACAAAATTATCAGGATAGACAAAAGCCTAGGACCCCTTGTAGTAAATGTGGAGGACCTCATGGGTACAATGCATGTTGGTACCATAAGAAAATAACGTGTGACCTATGCAAAGGAGCAGGGCACAAGGCCTCATATTGCAGAGCAAAAGTAGGAAAAAAGAACTACATAAAAACTGCAAAAAGGGACCCTTCACCAACAGAGAACATAAGGAAATATGTTACGGTGAGAATCGGAAATAGAGAAGTAAATCTGCAACTCGATTCGGGGTCGGATATATCGATTATAAATGTTCACACGTGGAAGAAATTAGGTAAGCCCACGATGATGAAGACGAATAAAATCGCAAGATCGGTAACTGGTGAAAAGATACATTTTGAAGGTGAATTAATTATTAATGTTTCACTAAAAAGAAAGACAAAAAAGTTAAAAGTATTCGTTCTTAGGAACACATCAAATTTATTTGGATCTGACTGGATTCACGAATTTGAATTATGGGACTCGCCAATGAGTGATTTTTGTCAAAAAGTCGAAAATTTAACGGCCGAAGCCGTCAAACTAAAAAAAGATCTAAAAATTTTTTTTCCAAGTGTTTTTTCTGAAAAGCTTGGATGCTGCACGAAAATAAAAGCGAGATCCGAATTGCTGGATGAAGCAAAACCAATATTCAAAAAACCGCCGAATACTATAGTTCCTAAAAAGAGGTATTTACCTGGGGAAAAGGTATTTTTCCAGGTACATAAAAATAATAGTATGATGTGGGAACTAGGAAAGGTCAAGCAGAGGATCGGGCGGATGGTTTACATAATCGAAGGTCCAAAATTCACTCACAAGAAGCATTTGAACCAAATTCGGATACGTGTCACTAATGACGACAGACAACCTCCTGTTGAACAAGAAGTAATGGACCATATATATGACACGTTCGACCTGGTAACACCACAAGCAGCCGGACAATGCCGATCTTCCAGAGAAAGAAAAAGGATCAATCCCATAGAGATCAATCCCAGGAAAAAGAGCTATACGATCATTCCAGGGGAATGAAAAGCTCGGGAGGGGGGTGTTGTGGGGTACAAATCACCCCTATTGAAGAACTAATGGAAGCAACCATCTATAATAAATACCATGGTTGCAAAGACTCAAACAGAGGACATTCCTATCATGTGAGAGTCCTCGTACCACGTGTGGTATCTGTTCCGATGGATACTACACCCTATAGACCGGTGTTGTCTTGGCCTTCGGGGCATGATTCCGCCGGTCTATGGGTCTGTCCTGTGTAGTTCTAGGAGGTCCACCCTCCCAGGCTTTGCCTCTCCTCTATGGGGAGGAGTAAGTTTATAGCTTACTGCTTGAGGCGCCCCTACCGGGGAATGCCGACGGGGCTGCCCAGGCAATTTTTAGTGGCTAAAGCGCTCACCTCTCAGGCGCTGGCTTTTCAAATCCCACTTTCCGACCTTGTGTCACATACTCCTATAGTGGGTAGGTGTTAAATATAGAGGACATTCCTATTCATGTTTTACCGCATGGTAGGAATCCGGTCATCTCCTACCACATTTAGTGGCGTTACTGTATTGTTATGAATAAATACATTGTATATTTTAACCTGTCACAATTTGTGGTTGTTATCTTTGTGACCCCTAGCACGGGTCTACAACACTACCTATCCCCGCCCCGGTGCGCATACTATATGTTGTTTTTTTTCAATAGTCTCTCTCCAGCACTCAGTAGTAAATATTTTAGAGTCCCTATTTTCTCAAGTATCATTATCACCAATTAAATATTCTTAACTTGCCAGACAACAGATTGTCTTCTTTCTTGGTCTTTTGGCTAGGAGAAAAGTGTGCCAAAGGCAGTGTGCACCACTGCCGTCGGCACACTTTGCTCCTAGCCAAAAGCCTAGGTAAACTGAAAATGTTGGGAATTTTTCGTTATCTCTTGGGCAGTGCGTCAGGGCTGTCCACTGTTGCCTCTGCTCTACATCATTGTGTTGGAGCCACAAACTCAGGAACGGGGTGGCAAGTTCAAACCTAGACAGAAGCGCTTTGCCTGGCGAGGCGCAAGCCAGGGTTTCTGTGTTCACCAATGACATCACCGTCTTTGCATCATGCTACAGAGACATCAAGATAGTAACAGAGGTGCTCACACATTACGAAATAATCACGGGGCCAAAATCAACCACAGCAAGTCGATCAGCCTGCGGTTGGGTGCCCCGAGCAGTAATGCTACATTTCCGGCTCCTTTCTACTGGACTGATGACCCGGTTCGAATCCTTGACATGTGGTTTGGACTGGGCCTCCAGCTCAACAGAAATTGGTCTGCGGTACAGTCAAAGGTAAAAGTATCGGTTAAGACTTGGCTTCGAAGGAAACTCTCCTTAAAGAGTAGAGTCGAGGCATGCGGCATTTACATCTTTCTTCTCATGTTTACCGACTGGCTGAACTTCTGCCTGCGAACTGTCTAATGGTCCTTGGTGTTTGAAAAAAAAGATGGATACAAGTAGCAGAACTTGTGTGTACGAAAAGGAGTCAAGTATGAGTATGTGTTCCCTGCCTGGGCATGGCGCACGCCATTCCTAATCCTGTCGTACTTCATCCCTACAGGTAAGTTTAGCCTCTTAGCTAGTCGAGTGAATGAGACCCCCTCCCCCTCACCCCGTAATAGAAATCCTCTTAGATGCTCACTCCTCACTTTTCGTTTTTTTTCCCCTCGGCCTCCCCCAATTTGTATTTATCTTGGAAGGACACCATCCATTCTCCCAAACTTTCTCATTTTTCTCCCACTTAGATCCCACTCCCATTTAGAGATTGTCCTGCTTGTTTTCGGTTCTGAACAAACTGGAAAATAGTGGGCGGTCTATTATTTAAAAAGGATTGGGAGGGTCTTACTAACCGTTTTTTGTCTTTCTTTCTCCATTTTAATCCAATTAATTTTTGTAAATAAATGCATTCATGAAAAATAAAATTTCAAACAAATTTGGGGATATTGTAAGTAGGATGCCCCCCTAGAGTAAATCTGATATTGTGGTGACTGAGAGAATTCCAGTTAAGAGTAAGAGAGATATTTTTTATCATTTTTGACCAAGGATGACCAACGACCCCCATTCTCCCCATACTTTTGATGGCCTTGTGCCTAATTTGTTCTGAATGTCAACTTCTATATTGTGTGCAAATGAATAATGAAAAGTGTAGTATCTGTTTTGATGCTACACTTCATCTTTTCTGTCCTCGGTCAGTGAAAGAAATCCTTCTGGACTGAGGCAATTTTAATTTTTTCCCCATTTTTTGGGGAGCTGGATTTTCACCACATTAAAACCCACCTTGTATCTCACTTTACCCTCGTGGGGAGGCAAGTACATAGGGGCAATAGATTGTGTGATCATTCACGTTAAAACAGTGTTTTAATTTTTCTAAATTTTTTAGATAAGTATTGATAACCATAATTATTTGGTCTACTATTCTCATCTTGAATGTTAGTTTCACAGCATTTTGACCGAGGTAACCTCTGACTTTCTTCAGGTGAATTTTTTTCTACCACCGTGGATTAAATAAAAGGTTCGGTTCGAAATTCCATATAGATTCCAGAGTTCGAAAAGATGCACCTGAAGAAAGTTGGAGATTACCTCGACCGAAACGTTGTGAAAATAACATCCAATATGATAATAGTAATCTCAATAATCCCCAAAAATACGTAGCATTTTAAATTACTTTTTTTTTTTTTTTGAATATCTATAATTTTAAATAATTTTATTCTATTAATGTAATGACCAAACGATACCGTAAAAAATGAAAAAAAAAAAAAAAAAACGAATTTAAAAAGAAAAAGAAAAAAAAGGACCATCATGCAACAGCTGTTTTAAAAAAATCTCATTTGATGTCTATATCGTTGTTAAAAGAAAAACAAACTCTGAAGTGAATGTTTTTTTGTTTTTTTTTACTTACACATTTATTTCAATTTCACTTTGTTATTAGGTTCATTTTACCTTTCGCCCAAAACAAGTCACTTCTTAATGAACGAACATGGCATTTTGCTTCTTTATTTTCTGCTACATAAAAAGGAGTCAGAGTTGGATATTCCAAAAATAGACTATGGGATCAACAACATGCATCCAAATCCTATACTGTTGTTGACTGACCGACGGTATGGGCGAAAACACTCAAGTCACGCCCCAAAATTCCATCTAAAAAACGAAATTACATTTTCGTTTCAAAAACTGGTTCCCAGCAAGCGCCAAATTAGCAAAAAAAAACAAAAACAAAACAAAAACAACAAAAAAAAAACAAATCTGTCACGTGATGTGTTTTCCACTACGTCCGACACACCATGTGATTAAAATCCCATTTTTGCGGTAAAATAACACCATGCTCTGGGAGCCGATGAAACGTAATTTAAGCTGAGATTTTTCTCAAGAAGAAGAGAGTTGGAAAAAAAATCAGCACACGTGGAACAGGTGGACGACGTCTCAACCTCTCTTGCCATGTCTACTATTTTAAACTCACACATACATTTATGTACCCTGACAAAAAAGCAGCACGCAGCACACACACACACAAATGCCGATACTCCCTATCAATTCTCAACTCACGTGCCCACACACACACACACAGTCGTACACTTACGCACCCTGACAAACAGTGACACACACACATTCATACACTTAGGCTTTCTAACGCAAAGCATCACACAAATGTCTACACCGTCGCACGTATAAACACTTATAAACTTCTCACTGAACATTTCAAATAAACAATTAATGTCTTGTATTTTGTATATATATATAAATCTTGTGTTTGTTACCAATGTTTTATTCTTTCTTCCTCCATTTTTCTTTCATTGAGCATTCGTGTTTTTTCTTTGTTTTTTTTTTACTCTGTTTCTAACTTTTTATAACAGTTCAAGAGACCACGGCCCTACAAAATGAGTCGGAGTCAAAGGTTTTGTGTTCCGACTCCACAGACCTGGTTTTAATATGTTTTGTTATTAGCTAGAAGAATACCTATCCATTTTAATTTCATCTTTCACCTTTTTCGAAGATACAAGTGAGAAGAAAATAAAATAAAAACCAGAGATTGGGACATTTTGAAAATGTTTATATACCCCTTTATGTCTGAAAAAAAAAAAAAAAATTTATAGACTTAAAATATTCAATGTTGTGCAACACGAGAAAATATATACTTTTATACAATAATTTTCTTCCTAATGGATTTGAAAATGTTTATATACCCCTAAATGTTTATATACCCCTTCTTCCTAATGGATTTTGAAAATGTTTATATACCCCTTTATGTCTGAAAAAAAAAAAAAAAAAAAAAAAAATTTATAGACTTAAAATATTCAATGTTGTGCGACACGAGAAAATATATACTTTTATACAATAATTTTCTTCCTAATGGATTTGAAACCTATCAGCCTGGATCGAATACTAAATGGCCAGTGCTTTAGTCCCATCCATCAAATCCTTTTTAGATTTTCCTTTCTAAAAAGAAAAAAAGTTATAACTGAAAAAATAATTAATTAGAGAGAAACTAAAACAATCTTTCTAAGCTACCAATTTTGAAAAGAATGCAGAACGTTCAGGATAAATTTGACACCTTTTGGAAAGGAAAGAAAAAACTTTAAACTTTGGCCAATATTTGATGTAGTCTATAAATTCAAAATGCATCTTTAGACGATCTTCTGCCATATACAGTTCACTCAAAGAAGCCGCCCTGAGCCTCTATCATGGCCTCCTGAACCTGGATCACGCAGCCTTCACAAAACGCCTGAAAAGCCAGTTTGATCATAGCAAACAGCTCATCCTTGGTGTTGCAGGCGGTATGGTCAGTGTCTTTTTCAGCTGCGCCCAACACATAATAATCCATTAGGTTTCAATGCAGGCCACTCTATTCTTAATATTCCGGTGCTACCTAGTTGTCCATGATCTCCAGCTCTTAAACTCCATCATACTTTACCGCTATTAAATAATTCAACTGGTCCCGAGATGAAATAATATAAACAACTTATCAATTTGTCCCTGTACAAGAATCAGTCGGATCTGGAATTGGTCAATTTTCAGATGGCAAACACAAAGATTACTTATAAAAATCAGCAGCGTCGATATGAGTGCTGACGGACAAACGAGATAATCCATACATCAATACTAAAACAGTGTTAACAGCGACAGTCGCTTTGTTTACAAAGTTATGAAGTTCTACATTAAGAGAAAACCATGTTTATAGATTAGATAATCTTGCTCCATTAGTTGCAGTAATCAGCTTATCTCAGCGAGAAACAAAGTAGAAAATTTGGGCTCACTATTCGTCGGGATTGATGATGTGAACAAAATAGCGGGGATAGAAACTGTTAATTATCAGGATAAATCTGGCCGATGGCGAAAGACGTGAAGGCTTTAAAATATCAGCTGGCATACTTTTTCTCTTGCGGAGGATTTATCAGTAAAAAAGGGTTTAGTATCTAAACCACTTAACTAATAGGAAAGGCGACGACGACATACTAATTCAGAATCACATGCATATATATATATATATATATATATATATATATATATATATATATTAGACGCTTAAGGTTTCCTGTTTTTGTTTCACTCTTAGATAATTAACCCCCCTTTTTTATTTTTATTTTTTATTTTTTTTATTTTACTAATATTTTTTCATTTATTAATTTTCCAACGAATGTTAAGTCTGCAATATCTTAGATTTAGTTAGTTTGTCTGGGAATTTAAACTGCATTTTACTTTAAAAAATTTTTTTTTATTTTTTTTAATGACTCAAAGCTTCTTTAGACTATATATATATATGACTTTCAGCAATATTTTGGTTAAGAAAAACAAGAAAGATTTTGAAACACAATGCATATTGTAAACGATTTAATCAACACAAGTTGCTACTTTACCCAGAGGTGGAGGAAGGGGTTCATACCTTTCTCAACGGTATTATAGTACAAGCCAGGGATTCCCAAAATGAGTGATTACCCCCCCCCCTCCCCTATCCCTAGAGGAGTTGAAAGATCTAGGGGTGGGGCAGTGAGACAAAATAATAATAATATGCTAAAGCATTTCATGTTCGTCCGTTCATTATCACCTTCACACGCATTAAAAAATGTTTTTTAAATGAGATCGTCCGATCAGCAAAGATGGTGATTATTCTGATGTCGCTAAGGTAAACAATTCCGACTTTAACCATTTTCAAAAGAATTGTTGCCCAATCAAATTATGTCGTCTGTCGACTAAAAGAGTATAATTTTAAATAAATACATTTCGAAAAGTGACATTTGTTTTATTGATTTGAAGAATATTTAGCTGACAATATTGTTTTAAAAAGGAATTAAATGGATACAATTTTAAATAAAAAATAAAGAAGAGACATATTCGTGTTATTTATTCAAAGAACATTTAGCCGACAATAACAATTATTTTTACGGAAGAAGAAATAGTCATTTCTTATTAATAGTATTGACCCTGACAGACATTTATTATTTCAAAAGGAATAATATTATTAACAGTAAATTATACAGATTGATATAGAAAACACCATGTAATTTCTTAATAATTTGCTAAGATAGTACAAAAAATATAATTACTTCCCCTGCTTTCTGCAAAGAATGCCAACAAAATCAGATTTTTCTACCAAACACAAGAGTTTACAAATGATTGCAAAGACTGATTATTCTATTTTTACATTTGGCCGGCATTAAATGATCCACTGAGGTGTTGATATGCCGTAAAACAAACCAAATCATAATTTGTCATACATGAGGAGCCCCCTGCTTTGATAAGCTTCTGGGACTGACCTTCACTTTAGACTTGAAATGAAAGACTTACATCAAATCTGTTGCTAAGGTCTGTTGTAAAAATGGTTGAATCATTCTACCGCTCCAGAAAGTATCTCACACCTGACGCAATCCTCGACCCGTAAGAGTTCAGATACGTCCTAAGATGGAGTACTGCTGCCACATCTGGGGAGGTGCCGCTCAGAGCACCCTTTCCTGCCTTGACAGTGGGGGATGTCCTCTTCTCTACCCTACAGCCACTTTCTCACAGAAGTGATGTTGCTAGTCTTTCTCTGCTCTATCGTTATTTTCACGGTAGGTGCTCTGCTGAGCTCCAATCTAGGGTTCCTCCTGTAAAAGATTTACAACAAAAACTCGCCAGCCAATGTAATTGTACGTTGATTTGAACAACGTCCATGTGGTCAAATTTAAATCATCAGCTAAAGAAAAATAGATATTTATTTTTGGCATTAAACCTTTGGAAAAAGTACTGACAATTCTGACCATAGCTACCATTAGGAACCTGCAAGATCCTACAAAGGCCGAGAACATATCAATATTAGCAGGAGTTAACAGGTTTTTGCAGGTGCTGGAACATGCCCAGGGACTTTATTAAAAAAAATAGCAAGAAGACTCAACGTTGCCAGGGATTGAATCACAAAATCTATTCTTATTTATTACATTTTATTATCTTCAATTTTTTTTTTTGGCAAAGATACATTCCACATTGATTGGGTGGTAAAGGTTGTAAATAAAGTGACATTTATTGAAACAATTTTTGGTAAATGTATAGTCTATAATCCCCTTGAGGCACACGCAGGGTTTCCCCTTGTGCAGTCCTACTGAAAGTCCTGAACCCCTTTATTAGCATTTCTATTCTTAGTTTTTATTTTCGATAATTTTCAAGTTATAAATAAAAGAAATGAAGTAAAATGTATTTTCATTTTTATGGATATCTGGTGCAAAAGGCAGTAATGTTGTACCACATCTGATTACAATGAAATAGTTTTTCACCCAATCCCCGAGTTGTGGTCTCTGCAGACACAAGCATAAGTAACCATCAACGCCTTCGTCTCAACAGAAGAAAGGCAGCATTCTCTGCTTGTGTTTCTGCTCTGTGACGATGCCTACCATATTTAGGTTCAAAGTGGCTTTGGACAAAATGCTACCATTCCGACTACTATTTACCATTTCTAGAACATCAAATAATCTGTATATGTTTATTTACTCCTCGCGGAGTTAGGCACAAGGCCAGTTTTATCTTACTCCCACAAGTAAGATGTGACCCAAGATCGGGTCGAGCAAGTGGGGTTAAAAGCCAGCGCTCGAGAGGTGAGCACTCTGGCCATTTAAAAATTGCCTGGGCAGCCCCGTCGGCATTCCCCGGTAGGGGCGCCTCAGACAGTAAGCAATAAACTTACTCCTCCCCAAAGAGGGGAGGCGAAGCCTGGGAGGGTGGACCTCCTAGAACTGCACAGGACAGGGATATGTACTACGTTCGTTTGTACGTATATTATAACCTTTCACACCCAGTTAAAAAAAAATATTAGATTGTCCAATCGCCAAACAAGTAATTGCTGACTATCTGAGGTCACTAGAGCCAAAAAATAAAATTTTGCCCATTTCAAAATGAATTGTTCCAAAATCATATTGGCTTTGGACAAAAACATTCAGACTGTATATGAATGCAAATATCTTCTGTCTTTTTAAGTGGCTTGTTGCACTTTGTTATTTTATTTGCCAATAAATTTCATTCGATTTGATTTATACTTATCTAAGAAACCCGGGTAATGCAGTTTCAGAATATATATTGTTATGAGGGTCTATTTCCAAAACCCGAAAAAGGGGGTTTCTAAACACACAAGCAGTCAGGAACAACAACTTTACATATACTAGATTTAAAGTTACTTTGTTTCTAAAAAAAATGATTACCATAACCGGTATATTCGGCACGTGCTTATAGTTTTATAGATGTTTGTAGATTCTTGCTGGTTATGACCGGAGGAGGGGGGGGGGGGGCTACAGGTTACATTAAAAAAAAAAAATACTAACACTATGTAGTAACACCAATGGCAGACTGGCCAGTATGTGAGACAACGGTTTTGGCAATCAAACAGAAGAAAAAAAAAAAATAAGCAGTGCATGAAAAATAAAAACCTAGCAGGGGAGGTAGCAAAATAAAAGGAGAGGTAGCAAAAAGAAAGGAGAGGTAGCAAAAACAAAAAGGAGCGGTAGCAAAAAAGGAGGAGAGGTAGCAAAAAGAAGGGGAGGTAGCAAAAAGAAGGGGAGGTAGCAAAAAGAAGGGGAGGTAGCAAAAAGAAGGGGAGGTAGCAAAAAGAAGGAGAGGTAGCAAAAAGAAGGAGAGGTAGCAAAAAGAAGGGGAGGTAGCAAAAAGAAGGGGAGGTAGCAAAAAGAAGGGGAGGTAGCAAAAAGAAGGAGAGGTAGCAAAAAGAAGGGGAGGTAGCAAAAAGAAGGGGAGGTAGCAAAAAGAAGGGGAGGTAGCAAAAAGAAGGGGAGGTAGCAAAAAGAAGGAGAGGTAGCAAAAAGAAGAAGGGGAGGTAGCAAAAAGAAGGAGAGGTAGCAAAAAGAAGGGGAGGTAGCAAAAAGAAGGAGAGGTAGCAAAAAGAAGGGGAGGTAGCAAAAAGAAGGGGAGGTAGCAAAAAGAAGGGGAGGTAGCAAAAAGAAGGGGAGGTAGCAAAAAGAAGGAGAGGTAGCAAAAAGAAGGGGAGGTAGCAAAAAGAAGGGGAGGTAGCAAAAAGAAGGGGAGGTAGCAAAAAGAAGGGGAGGTAGCAAAAAGAAGGGGAGGTAGCAAAAAAAAGAAGAAGCGGTAGCAAAAAAGGAGGAGAGGTAGCAAAAAAAGGAGAGATAGCAAAAAAAGGGAGGTAGCAAAAAAGAAGGGGAGGTAGAAAAAAGAAGGAGAGGTAGCAAAAAAGAAGAAGGGGAGGTAGCAAAAAAGAAGGGGAGGTAGCAAAAAGAAGGGGAGGTAGCAAAAAAGAAGGGGAGGTAGCAAAAAGAAGGAGAGGTAGCAAAAAAGGAGGAGAGGTAGCAAAAAGAAGGGGAGGTAGCAAAAAGAAGGGGAGGTAGCAAAAAGAAGAAGGGGAGGTAGCAAAAAGAAGGGGAGGTAGCAAAAAGAAGGGGAGGTAGCAAAAAGATGTGGCATAATTTTTCCAAGCTTTTTAAGTGTACCTTTTTTATTTATCTTTTGAAAATGTTATTTTTTCCTTACGAAAATTAAATGACATTTGTAGATGTGGGTGGAACCCTATTCTCTCTTGGTAATCGATATGTTTAGACCCAGTCCGAAATTGAGCGTCACATTTTTTAGTAAGCAAAGAAAGGCCAAGAGAACATGAGAGGAAGTTATAAGGATGGATTTGAGAGAAAGAGGGATAAATTAAGACCTGGTCAGAGATAGTTTAGTTCGGAAGCCAATTTCTAAAAGCAGTCTAACACATGCCAGCATGTAAAACTGACATTAAACTGATGATGATGATGATGATGATGACAACTAAATACGACACATTCTGTAATTCACATTTCGTTCATCAGCAGATTTTTCGTTCTTCTAATTAGTTGGCATTTGCGAGAATATTACAACATATGGGCTTTTTAATACCGAAGAGTTATTTTTATGCTTTAACGTTTTTGCTTTTTATATCAATGCTACTATGCAAACACGTCTTTTCTCATTTTAGTCGACTAAACAATTCGTTCTTTAAAACTGTAAAATTAAGAAAAACAAAATTCTACCCATTGCCCCCAGGCTGTCAACGGAAAAATAAAAATGGGATTCTATTTTAGATGGGTGTCTACTTTACTCCTCTATAAATTTAAGGTAAAATGATTGATACTTTTGAACTTTTTTTTTTACTCGAGAAATTTCGTTTCGGTTAGTTTGGGTTTTTGTATTGCCTATTACTACGGTGTTACCTTATCAGGATCTGGTTGAGGAGAGTATTCTATGCAAAGCATCTGAACCTCCTCTTAACCACCTGATCCATAACTTGTCTGCTGATTGGGGAAAAGCTGATCTCATCATTCTGCAGCAGAAGCAGAGACAGAAAAACTAGTTCATGATCAGGATGAAGACCAGAGTTGAATCTCTGAAAACGTCCTGTGACCAACACAGTTTGGCCTGCCTTCAAACTGCAAGTTCCCCACAGTTGCTAACAACCCTGCGGTCATCAACCATTGGGCACCTTGTTGATGACGATTGCCTCAGATACGTTGTTACCGTGCATAACAGGTTCGAGAGTATGAAGTATCCACAAGTGCTGTTGTAGTCAACTTGTTGACGTGTATGGACTTCTCACTCTGTCATGTAGGAGGAGCGTTGGCAGATTACCAACAAATAGCACTCTCATTGATTTTATTCGAAGACCTTAGACATCGCTGGCTTCCCGTAAATCCTTGAACCATTTGGGCGTGACAGTTTTTCCCTTCTCAAATGGCAATTCATTAATATGGGATGCAATTTGAATCGACACATTTGCACAATTGTCAATAATGGAATTGGCAACAAACTCTGGCCATGTGGCAGTAGAGGGCTGCTAGCAACAAAAATACACTGATCTTCAACAGATTTGTATTCCAACTAATAGCTGTGGCAACGAATGGAGTGATTGGTCCTGCCACGCAGGGCTTTGTCATTTGTCTCTGTTAATCAATGCCGCAACACACCGGGGAGCATCGTGAGTTAACTTGGCTCTCTGAGCACCTCTTCATCGAGCCTGCTCTCAGCCTGCCATCCAGCAGAACATCTGATCAAACCTCCTGATGTTTTGGATATATGCAGTCTTTAAATTTGGCAATTGAAACAGATTATTTAGAATATGACGGCAACAAAGTAAATGTTTACATTAACTTTTTAATGTGGATAAATTTAACGTTTATCTTGTTTTCTTTGTTTTTTTTATGTATTGCGGCCATTTTCTTTTTGATAATTTGACATTCTTAAACTATTTAATAAGTTTTAACCCCTTCATTTTTTAATTTTAAATTTGTTACATTCTGTTATGAAACAGATGAATTCATTTCTTTCATTCTGAACAGCTAAGTTTTGTTTTGTTTTACGGCATATCAACCTTTTTCGGGTTATTTAACGCCAAATCCGGTCAGTTTGGTAAAAGATTTCCTGCTTCAAGTTCTTTATATCTTCAAATATTTATGTATGATGTTTGGTTTGATTTGGCTGTTTTGTAGAGGAAAATTGTTGTTTTTGTTTTTGTTTTTGCAGAACATGATTGAGTTTTGCAAAGGGAAAGAAAAAGAAAACAATAACATCAATGTTTGGTGCATTTTAAGTCAGGAAGTCGGTATCTTCAGACAGTCTGATCTGGTAGCACCAGATCTGAAGAGGTAAAGATCAATTAAAAATATGTAATGAAAGAAGAGTCTGACAGTTTGATCCGGTTAAAAGAAAGAAGACTTATTACCAGTCGTTACATAAACACTAACGTTTATTAAACATTGTTTACGAATTAAACATTAACAAGAGAAAACCTGTTAAAAATACAAAGATGACAAAAGCGTTCAGAGAAATCATAATTGGCCATAAGATTTCTCGGCCTTTTGGCCGGGATCAAAGTGTAGTATCTGTTCCGATAGATACTGCAACCCATAGACCGGTATTGTCTTGCTCTTCGGGGGCTTGATTTATGCCGGTCTGTGGGTCTGTCCTGTGCAGTTCTAGGAGGTCCACCCTCCCAGGCTTTGCCTCCCCTCTTTGGGGAGGAGTAAGTTTATTGCTTACTGCCTGAGGCGCCCCTACCGGGGAATGCCGACGGGGCTCTCCAGGCAATTTTTAATGGCCAGAGTGCTCACCTTCTTGGGCATTGGTTTATCAAATCCCACTTTCCCGACCTTGTGTCACATCTTACCGCTGTGGGAGGTAGATAAATAATGTTACGCGAGAAACAATACAGAACTTGGCGTTTTGGCTAGGAGCAAAGTGTAGTATCTGTTCTGATACTATACTTATCTTTTCTGTCCACGGTCAGTGAAGGAGAAATCTTTCTATATTGAGGCAATTTAAGTTTTTGTTCCAATCCAGAGTGCCTCTATTTGAGAAGCTGGATTTTCCTCACATTAAAAATTGACCTTGCGTCTAACTCTGCCCTTGTGGGGAGGCAAGTAAACAGGAACAATACAGAATTGTCCATATTTAGTTGCTCCTCCCCACGAGGGCAAAGTTAGGCATAAGGTCGGGTTTTAATGTGTGGGAAGAATATCTAGCTCCCCACAAATCCATTCTGGATCAGAACAAAAATAATAATCGTTTCAGTCGAGAAGGATCTCTCTTCCTTCAACCGAGCACAGAACAAATACTACACTTTGATCCGTATTATTATCTTCTTTTTTCTTCTTTCTCAAACTTATTAACCATATCTACTGTTCTCTCCCCACGAGAGCAAATTTAGACAAAAGGTCGGTTTTTAATGAGGGGACCAGTGGATGAGACAAAAATAAAAATTGTTTCAATCTAGAAGAATTTCTCCCCCCCCCCCCCCGCTGATGGAGGATAGAAGTACTACACTTTAACCAGTGTCAAGTATTTTGTTGTGGGCTTAAAAATCAAAACAAATGTATACATTTTTTAAGTGAAAAAAAAAAAAATTGCTTCTGTTCTTCCAAAAAACAAGTAAAAATAAATGACCGATAATAATAGAAAACCGTAATTGTTTAGTAAGTAAAACAAAAAAAGAAAAAAAAAAAGTGCAAAGGGTATTATCCAGGTTTGGGTTAGGATCAAAGTGCAGCATCTGTTCTGATAAAAAATTCCTCCTCGACTGAGGCATATTTTTAAAATGTTTGTTGTCAGTTGTGGATGCTAGATCCTTCCCACATTAAAGACCAACATTCTGGCCATGGAGACAAGTAAACACATTTTTTACACAAACAACAATTGATTCTGTCTTTAATTATACCAACAGTTTGATTATAAAACTTAATTTGATTTGGATTTTTTTTTCTTGAGAAATTTTTCTTAAACATTCACAGGTCAGATAGTAAAGCTTCAAATCTAGTACAACGATCATGCACGTGTCTTTGGCCTTTCCGCTGGGAGCAAAGTGTAGTATCTGTTCTGATACTACACTTCATCTTTCTGTTCTCCATCAGTGAAGGTTTTCTAAAGCACAGCAATTTTTTTAGATTTTTGTTACAATTAAGAGTGCCTCTTTTTGGGGAGCTGGATTTTCCCCACATTAAAATTGAGTTCAAGCATAAAGCACATGTCTTATTGTCCCCACTACGACACATCTGCAGAAGAAATGCCCGAGCACGCCTTCTTCAAGTGTCGCAAACTCGAGCAGTTCTGGGAGTGTGTCAACGAGATGACAGCTTGCATCGATCCTAACCCGATCTTTTATCACTAATCATAACTTATGTAACTGACAACATTAGAATTTTTTTTCTGATCAGGATCTGATTGTATTCTTTAAGTATCAGTTTAAGGTCAAAATCAGATGTTATAGAAAAAGATTACATTTCTCATAATTCGACAATGGTGCACACAGTTCCTGATGCTGTCATACTCTAGATTAGATAAGTTAGCCCCTTAGCTAGTTGAGCGAATGAGTGTCTCTGTTTTTAGTTTTTAGTAATAGATCTCCCCCAAGATGCCCACTACCAATTTTTACTTTGACATCCCCAAATTTAATTCATCTTAACTGGACACCATCCATACTTGATTAACTCCCACTTCCACCTGCTTTTTTTCGGTTCTAAATAAACCGGAAAACAGTGGGGGTAAGGTGGGGCGTTCTATTCTTTAGAAAGGGTTGGCAGGGCCTTACTAACCAGTTTTTGTTTTCAGTCATTATTTTCAATGAAATTATATATATATATATATATATATATATATATATATATATATATTTTACCCCTTTCCCCTCGCTATAATTCTCATAACATCTTTTTATATTTCTTATACATTACCTCGATATTTGGCTCTGTTGAGCGAGGTACGAAACCGGTCAGCTGCCCTTTCATCTTTTTAATTTCTTAAATTCATTATGAATAATAAATATTGTCTCTTCAATGCCATTTTAAAGTTTTGTACGAAAAAAAAAAATATTTAAATATATATATATATATATATTCTTATAAATCTCGAGAGTAAAGACATAGTTTTAAAGATACAAAGACTAACACTGCCTGATGATAATTTGACAAATCAAATCGAAAGTTTGGATTGTTTTATGGCATATCATCTGTGGGTTATTTAATGCCGAATAAAGTTGTCAAATATAATTCTATAGGTAGGATAATTATTTATATTCCTAGAATACATTACTCTTCGGAGACATTACTCTTTAAGAATAACCACACTGAAGCTGGAAAAAACTTAGGCAATCCTACAAGCGACAGACCTATACCAGTATTTTTGCGTTGTTTGAAATATAGTTTTTAAATATAATTCCATAAGTCGGGTAATTATTTATATTCCTAGAATACACTGCTCTTAGATAATCCGGAATATACTGCTCTCAGAATACATTGCTCTCAGAAAGAAATTTCACAGTGAAAGCAGAAACATTACTCTTAGAAGGGAACTTTACTGAGAAGGGGTAGCATTATGCCCAGAAAACACCACTCCAAGAAAACCATTACTTTTTTGGAAATATTACTCTTTGGCATGGATAATCTTTTTTGTTCTCAACGTGATTGACCATCCACCGCCTTCTAGTATCTATTTCGAGAGAAAAATAAAATAAAATGGAGAAATAAGGTGTTCAATTTTAGAAGAATCAGATTGAATAATACGGTTAGGGATGAACTTATAAATACAAGTGCATGACGTGATCAGCCGATTGATCGGATCAAGCTTCTCCGACCTCCCGTCTAGTCAAAGTAAAAACCCGAAGTGACCAAGCCACGGATCGCTCAGTCACCAGGATCCAGTCCTAAGATATCAGAGGTCGCCACTCACAGTCAAAGGTGGCCCCGTTTTCGGGGGGGAGGTCTTACCCCTCTGCATGGGGTTACAGTCGGCGAATTCTAAGCCCCACCAACAGGGCAACAAATCGGAAGTACTCACAAAAAAGGAAAGAAAAATGGAACAAGAAACCCACGGAACTTACATACACCCAATTTGACTGAAATACTAAATGGAGTATTGGGAAAATTGAAAAAATAAAAAGAAAGTCTTTTCAAGCAAAAACGCTCTGTGTTATTTAATAATGTTTGCCTTAATATATATATATATAAGTGTTAGGCAATGCTCATTAGGTAAAACTAATTTCGAGCTCAGGCATTTGCAATGTTTACATTTCGTTTCATTGAGATATCACTTACATTCAGTCAGTGTCGCATGATGGCGTAGGGGTTAGCATCGCTGACTGTCCGCTCGCCGGTTGCGTTTCGATCCCGGCTTGAGACACTAACTGGTCTAGCTGCACTGATGAGCTGTGAAACAGCGAAACAGGCTGTATGTGGATGACTATATATATATATATATATATATATATATATATACAGGGTGGGCCAAAATAAGGGTCCTATCTTTAAATTTGAATAACTTGAATTTGAATAACTTCCACAAAATAACAGTTAAACTCACCAAACTTTATGTGTGTGTAGACTGACCCTTCCGAGATTTTTTGAAATAAACAAAACAAATTTTAGCCGAAAAACACTTCTTAAAACTTACAAAAACTAAAGTATTGTTTTTTACACTGTTTTGAGTTTTTTAAGCAAAAATAATGTTTTCTAAATGAGGGTACGTTCCTTAGGGCTAATACGGCTCATGCTTGATTCAGAAGGGGTCCTTTACTTATTCTAAAAAAAAAAAAAAAAAAAAAAAAAAAAAATCAATAAATAAAAAAGTTATGAATTTTTAAAAATAGGACCCTTATTTTTGCCCACCCTATATATATATATATATATATATATATATAGATAGATAGATAGATAGATAGATAGGGGCCTATTATAGGTCCCCTTTCTTAGGATTTGAAACTGACGGTACCGATGTTGTTCTGATCTTCTGTAATACAAACATTGGTGCTTCTGCTGTTTCGTCTCGCATTAAAATATTGAAAGAAATGTATAAACTGTGTTTTGTACTTAAGTGTTAGCTGAAAATAAGATTGTACAGAAAAGATTACGCAAATTCATCCAGCATTTATTAAATTATAAGAAAAAGAAAAACAAAACTATCTTAAGTTTCGTTAGACATTTTCACTTATGAAATAGGCAAGGGAGATAACTCAAATTTTGTTTACTGGTTTAACAAAAATGTCTACCGAAAGAAAAACTTGTTTTTTATTTTTAATTTAATAAATAATAGATAATTTTGCATAATTTTTTTCAGTTATCACGTAAGTACATAAAGTTTATACATTTCTTTAGCTATTTTTTTTTTTAAGAGAGGCCTAACATGTAAGGGCAAAACAGTAGAAGCACCCAAACATTAATATATATATATATATATACACACACATAACTCTGGGTCCCGTCTATTGAGTTCTCTCTCGACTGCTTGCTGGATAGCCTCCGTGTTTGCTATTTAGATGTTAATTTACTTCCCATTTCTAGACAATGTGTGTTGGATCAATGGTACATGCCTCAGCTACTGAGTCAAATATGACTTTCGTATCGTGGTTCGAACCGTGTGACCAGCAAGGATCGTCTCCTCCCATACTGACGATTGCAGGTTTGGTATGGAACATGTGTATATGGGTTTATTTTAAAAATAATATTTATTTATAATTATATATATAATATATATATATATATATATATATATATATATATATATATAATGTATTTTTAAATAAAATTAAATTTTAAACAATTGGGGATATTTTAAGTATCGAGTAAATGTGATATTGTGATGACTACAATGCTTCTAGCTAGAGTAGGATAAACGGAGTAGGAGACAAAGGATGATAAACGACTTCCATTCTCCACACTTTTGATGGCCTTATGCCACATTTATTAAATTGTATTTTTTACCTTATAGCAAATAAATACTTTAAAGTAGAGTATCTGTTCTGTTCTCGGTCAGTGAAGGAGAGATCCTTCTAGACTAAGGCAATTTAAAATTTTGTCCCAATCCAAAGTGCACCTTTATGGGGAGATGTATTTTCCCCAAATTAGGCAAATAAATAGGGATCTGGCACAGGTCCTCAGACTCATATCAGAGTGGAGTAATGTTCTGTTTAGTCTGTAGAGGCCATTCTCGGAAGGGAGGCGACCCACCGGGTCTGATCACGGCAACTTTTGCTATTATCCAGAGTGCCCCTTTTTTAGGGGAGAGGCTGAGTATCTCCCCATTAAACAGACCTCGTGTCACACCACGAAGGTCGTGGTCACACCCACTTCCGGTAGGAATACCTGGCCTTCGAATCAGTATCAAAGTGTAGAGGATGACCACAGACCCCTCCCCTTCGCCCACACATACCAAACGCATGTGCCTCATTTGTAAATAGAATATATTTAAAAAAATGTTATTTGTGAATAAATAATTAAAAGTGTAGTATCTGTTCTGTTCGATCTCAGGAGGCCATCCACTCCCCCGATATTACTTTCTTCTTTTGGGAGGAGGGGGGGGGGTTGTTTATCGCCTGATGCCGACGGGACAAATTTTGAGAATGTCCAGAGAGCCCGTGTGTGTGTGTGTGTGGGGGGGGGGGGGTGTAGACTGGATTCTCCATTATAAACTGTCGACTGACCTTGTGTCTAACTTAATCCGTCTAAGTAAGCGAGGAAATGAGTGATGGCGAGTAATTGTGACGTAATGAAGTTGTAGTCAGTAAATTCATTTAATGAATTAATTATTATTAAAGTTTTGTGTTCGATCCTCCCCCCCCCCCCCATTTCTATTGACAGAGATGACCAATAAGGATAGTCTTGGGTAGAAACATTTTTATCGACTTTTTTTTTATTACGATTAGTTTTGTTTTTATTTATTTTTAAAATCACATTCTTAGAACTTAACTTCTGTAGTATTACTTGCACTACTCATATGGAGATTCTTTTACCGTTTTTTTTTACCGTATCTCATATCGGAGAGCATCAAATAAAAGTAAATATTTTATTTAATGACTAAAATGAAAATCGGTTCTATCCCCTGTCGTAGGAGGTGACCTCCTTCTAGACAGAGGCAATGTTTTTATTTTTGTCCCATTCAGAGTGCTCCTTTCTGAGCGGCGCTGGATACCTCCCCATTAGAAACCAACCATGTGTCTAATGGGACGCAAATAAATAGGGACCTTTGTGTTCCATCAAGAGTGCCCTTCCCCCTCTGGAGGAGCTGTATATACCCCATATTAAATCGATATTGCGCCTCATTTAACTCTTTAGTAGAGAAACGGTAAATAAGGAATTTTTAAATCGAGAGAATTTGTTTAATTTTTTTTATTCTTGTCCCAGTCCACTAGTACTCGTTTTGGGGGAGCTGGAGATCTAACATTAAAAACAGATTTTGTGTGTCTAACTTTGCCCTCGTGGGGAGGCAAAGTAAATACAAGCTGAACTGAAATCATTATGTAAAAAAAGTTATTTTAGGAAGTGGCACTCTTCGTCCATCATGTGTGCCAACTGATGTTGTCGTAATTTAAACTGTAAACAAAGTTTTTTTTTTGTTTCCTTATTAAAAAAAAAAATTCCTATCAGTTAAAAAAGCTAAAAATAGGCAGTTGAATTTAATTTACCTTCATGTAAATTTGTGAAAACTTGTGTGACTAAATGAATAATTAGCAATCATAAATGGTCGAAAATAGTTTTAGTTTTGTATATTTATTTTAATTTAAAAAAAAATACTTTTTCGGAAAAAAAAAGCGACTTATGAAATGAAAACAATTCGATTTTTTTCATTTCATGAGTCGCTGATGATTTGAATGGACTCTGACGGACTTTTTAAACGATAAAAGATCGATCTATGTCAATAAAACCATGGTACCTCTCTGAAATATGTAACATTACCTGGCACACACACGCTAGGAAGTAAGTGTAGTATCTGTTCCGATGGATACTGCACCCTATAGACGGATGTCGTCTTGTCCTTCGGGACTTGATTCCACCTGTCTGTGGGTTTGTCCTGTGCAGTTCTAGGAGGTCCACCCTCCCAGGCTTCGCCTCCCCTCTTTGGGGAGGAGTAAGTTTATTGCTTGAGGCGCCCCTACCGGGGAATGCCGACGGGGCTGCCCAGGCAATTTTTAAATGGCCAGAGTGCTCACCTCTCGAGCGCTGGCTTTTAACCCCACTTACTCGACCCAAGCTGTGGTCACATCTTACTTGTGGGAGTAAGATAAAACTGGCCTTGTGCCTAACTCCTGCAGAGGAGTAAATAAATATATGGTCGCCAGAACGATTTCGTGGAAAATTCGAAAAGCGATTTTGAAGCCATTAAATTGTCAATTCGAAAGTAATTTCTGGCTAGAATTATTATAGTTTCTAGAAAAAAGTAGAATATTATGGTAGTTTGTTTATATCCCCCACATAAATAAATATTCTCGGCGTCACTGTTCTATAAAAGAACCAACATTTTTTTTTATGTGACCTAAACAATAACATCTTCTTTGTTCATCATTGTAAATTATATAAAATGAAAACAATAAGACTATAAAAGCTAATATGGTGTTATGGGCTGGGCGCAAAACATTATAGTTTCTCATTCAATCCACGGTCTTCTGCTAGTACGTACATATATATATATATATATATATATATATATATATATATATATATATATATATTGAATTCTTGGGTACTGTTTCATAATCGTCAACCATAGATTTTACTGGCGGAGTTTTAGAATCTATTCTTAACATGGGGAGAGGGGGGGGGGGGCTTCGGTAACATTCGGAACGGCGTACTTGCTTCGTCTTTATCGATTTCGTAGCATTCGTTGTACATACGTCACGCCAGTAAACTCTATGGTTGACGTTTCCGAAACAGCTAAAAAGAGGCGTCAATATTTCATTCCCGCAGACTCACGTATTGAGCACTGTTGAAATACTGAAAGTCTATACATAATATACTGTATCATCACCTTATAACATAATATGTGTGTATATATACATGAAATTATAACATACATATATATATATATATATATATATATATATATATATATATAAAGTTAGTTAGTTACAAAATGAAAAATCAGACTTACCTTGATTGATGAAGAGACCCATATAGGCAATAAATACTACAACACTCCATTTCGATGGGAAAAGATCTGACGAGCAGAAGAAGTTCGATTCCATTAGAAATTAATTTTTAAAAAATAAGTTTTTAACTATTTTTTTTTTTGTTGTTTTTTGGGAACATTTACCGCTTCTTCTCAAGGTTAACAGACATGTTAACAAACAAACAAAAATACAAGGAAAAAGTTTTTTTTTTTTTTTTTTTTTATATATAATTTAAAATAAATAAATAAATAAATAAATAAAAAATAAGCAAAATAAAGCTTATAGTTACAAAGTTTTTACAAGAAAATTTGACGTTTTACTTTGTAAAAAGCAAAACAAAGTTTTTTTGAAAGTTTTGAACTCGAGGAGCGTCAAAATGCTTCCCGTTAAAAATAAAAACCCCAAAATAGAGTCCAGTTTCCTTTTTTTGTTTTTTGATTTTTTTTAGTTAAACCCTCAAGTATATACTAAATATAAAATAATATATATATATGTATGTATATATATATATATATCTATATATCTATTATATATATATATATAAGTATTAACTTAACTTAGAAGTGGGATGCGAGGAAAACTAGCTTAGGTTAGTTTTCTTTTTTTTCTTTTTATCTTCTTTCCGCACCTAGAACTATTATTGCTACTGTATTTCTACTCTTACACAGTTTGACATATATCTACCTACATCTATCTACATAAATATGTGCGCGCGTGTGTGTGTGTGAGGTGCGCGTCGGCCGGTTACCGAGGGAAACGTGCGCCCGATGAAATAATCACCCGGGCGGAGTTTTTTGTTGTCAGGTGGCGTTATTATTCGATATTATTCGATATTATTCGATATCTCTGGGCTTGGAAGGAGAGGAGGGGGTCACGTTACGGTGGTGAGAGAGTAATGGCAGAATAGGGGAGAGCTGAGCCCCCCCCACACCCATCCGCTCGTTTTTGGCTATTAAAAAGAAATCTTTCAAAGTAAAAATGCGATTCCATGTGTCCCTATTTACTTGCCTCCCCACGAGGACAGAGTTAGACGCATGGTCGGTTTTTAATATGAGTAAAATCCGGCCCACCGCCACAAGTGCCCACTCTGAATTGTGACAAAAAATAAAAATTGCCTCAGTCTGGAAGGAAACCTCCCCTTCACTGACCGAGGGCAGAAAAGATTGAACGTAGTACTTAAGTACTAGATTCATAATCAAAAGGCCAAGCAATTTATTGTCGGTTACCACGTATAATTACTTCATTATTTATGTTTATTCGCCATTGTCGGTTCACTTCGCGATTATACCTTCATTGTAAAATGGACGCACTGACTGTATAGCCGGTGTAAGCAAATCCCTTAATTTCTATTACGTTCTATTACGTTAGTAGAAACGATAATTTCCTAGTCCAGAGGCGTATAAAGCAGGTGGCTTCTATTCAAGCTGAAATTTTATTAAAATTACATAAAGTGCGACGGTAGAATCATTATCTCCAATCTATATAATCGAAACAATTGGGGCTTAATCGGAAGAGTTGAGTAAAAAATGCTTAGTGAGTGGCACTGTCGCTTTGCTATTTAATGCTCGTTTCCGAAAAAAAAAACATGTTTTTATATACTGTTTGGTTTGGATTCGTGCTATACCAAAATAGATAGATAGATAGATAGATAGATAGATACAGAGATAGATAGATAGATAGATAGATAGATAGATAGAGAGAGAGAGAGAGAGAGAGAGAGAGAGAGAGAGAGAGAGAGAGAGAGAGAGAGAGAGAGAGAGGGGGGGGACTTAACCCAATCTTTTACTTAATGTAATGTACTTTTATTTATTAAAAAAAAATACGTCGCTTCGTTTGAAGCAGAGCGACAATGCCACTCGCTAGACATTTTTTTTCCGAATCGATGATTATTATTACTATCGCTTAAGCCCTAAACTTTTAGATTATATATTTTCCCTGATAATCAATCTGCATATTGTTATTTGAATAAAATTTCAGCAGAGTGGGCGGCCTCGTTTTTACGCCTCTAAACTAATAAGTCAACGCTGCCACCATTCAATTCATCAACACATGCTACACACCTTACTGACAAAAAGCAGCACACACACACAAGTACCTACGCGCCTTCCTATATGGGATCGACATATATTTCAATCCCATAATGTTGACTGACCGACGGTGTGGGCGAAAACACAAAAGCCACGCCCCCCCCCCCAAAAAAAAATTTCAAAAAAGAAATTACATTTTGGTTCAAAAACGAGAATATTCATCGAAAAAGCAAAAATGGCTGTCACGTGGTGTCTCTTTACCTACGTCTGTCATACCATGAGATTAAAATCCTGTTTTCGCGGTAAAATAACACCATGCGCTGGGAGCCGATAAAATATCATTTTAGCTGAGGTTTTCGTCGAGAAAAGAGGAGTTTAAAAAAAATCAGCACACGGTCAACAAGAGGGCAACGTTAACATCTTCCTCGCCCTCTTGGGCTTGGGAGACACTTCCACTATTCAATTCAACTACACATGCTACATACCTTTGCTGACAAAAAGCGGCGCACTCACAAGTGCCTACACGCCTATCAATTCTTAACTCACACACTAACACACACACATACACTTACGCACCCTGACAAAATCTCAACTTACGCGCACGCACACATTCGTACAACTACGTCCCCTGACAAAAGGCGACACGCACATTCATACCCTTACGCTTTCTAATGCAAAGCAACCACACAAATGCTGACACCCTCGCACACAGACACACACTTATAAAGTTCAAACTGAAAATTTGAAAGGAACAATTAATGTCTTGTATTTTGTATATATATATATATATATATATATATATATATATATATATATATATATATATATATATATATATATATATATATATTATTATTATTATTATTTTATTATTTATTTATGTATATATAAGTAACATTTTAAGCTGAATTATTTCGACACTTGATTATTGGGGAAATGGTAGTTTTATCTGTACCATTGGAGAGCCATGCATATAACTGTCCTGTTTTTAAATCTCCGAAACAGTTACATGGTAAACAGCTGAAGATCCCCGTGTTAATATTAGATGCTTACGTTAAGGTCTCCTGCTTTTGTTTCGCTGTTAGATACTTAATCCCCCTTTTTATTTTATTTACTTACTATTACATATTATTTATTTATGAATTTTCCAACAAATGTTAAGTCTACACTATTTTGGATTTAGTTAGTTTCTCTGGGAATTTAAACTGCATTTTACATTTTTTTATTTTTTTTTTTTTGTTGTCTTTTTATATAAAATAACTCAAAGCTTCTTTAGACTATATATATTTATATATATATATATATATATATATATATATATATATATATATATATATATATATATATATATCTTTATCTTTAAATAATGCTTTCTTCATTAATATTGTCTTCTTCCATTCATGCATGTATTTCTTTGTTCTAAACATTTTTATTCCAATTTTAATGGTGCTACAAATTTTTGACCTTGCATTTTACAACAATTCAAGGAACCACGCCTCCTCCCCCTCCAAACCTATACGGAATTTAGAACTGGCTCCTTTATTTAATCAACGGTTGTAAATTGTTCTCATGTCGTAAAGGTTAAAGGCGTTGGTTAACAATCAGTTTTAAGTGTCAATCTTCTGAAGGTTGAAGGTTCAATCTAAACTACAGACGATAATAACCACCCCAAAAATCAACATTTCTACCCGACGGAATGAGAACAATCCACCCCTGTGGCTTAAAGGGTTCAGTTCGAAATTCCATATAGGTTCCAAAGGTTCGACATAAAGATTCCCAACTTCAAAAAGTTGTGTTGGAAGAGGCAGCGGCAGTGAATATTGTTATTACGTATCGACTCCTGGTTGAGCAAAAGCTCACATCAGCAGTTTTTTTCAAGTGTAGCATTACCTAACCCTTGTCTACCCATTAACACATAGACTACAACAAAGGGCGTTCTAGACCCGAATTATCTCCCCTTGGGCGATGGTAGGTGTCACTACAATCCGTGATATAAGAAGGGATGCACAGAAAATTCACCCACATTTTCTTCCGGTCTGGTCGCTGGTGAACACAATAATCAGCACGTGAACGCTCCACACACACTTTAGGGTATGTAAGACATTTTCCTCAACTCACACACACCCCCCTTTTCCCAACACAGTGAAATTCCCTTTCACCCACGTGTAAATTCCCTTTCACTTTGTAAGGATAAATGTTCGAACTTCTCCTATTCAAAGCGCCCACAGTGTCTGGCAGCCATTTGTCAGCGCTGTAAGGGCATGACTGGTATAACGATTATATACCGATACATGATTTGCATATTAGGAGACCCTCCCGCTTAAAAGGCAGAATACGACGACGACGAGGATTGTGGCCAGAAGCAAGCATCGAGTGGCAGAGCAGAAACGTTGTTATTTGGAAATGGAATTGTTCGGACAAGGTGGTGAAGTGGAATTGTAAGAGCTGTTATCGAATAACCAAAGAAGCTGGAATTGGTGGGTGATCTATTGGGGCTGAAGCGGCTTGATCATGTCATTCCTCTTTGCTTAACTGGGAGAATGTTCGCCTGATGAAGGCTGAGAAATTGGACTCGGTCCGAATTAAGGAAGTACTAATCACAGACTTTCCGTCAGATAGATTCACGGCATATAAAACATTTAAGACACATCTGTTCTCGATCAAAGTGTAGTATCTGTTCCGATGGATACTGCACGCCTGTCCTGTGCAGTTCTAGGAGGTCCACCCTCCCAGGCTTCGCCTCCCCTCTTTGGGGAGGAGTAAGTTTATTGCTTACTGTCTGAGGCGCCCCTACCGGGGAATGCCGACGGGGCTGCCCAGGCAATTTTTAAATGGCCAGAGTGCTCACCTCTCGAGCGCTGGCTTTTAACCCCACTTGCTCGACCCGATCTTGGGTCACATCTTACTTGTGGGAGTAAGATAAAACTGGCCTTGTGCCTAACTCCGCGAGGAGTAAATAAGCATCTGTTCTCGCCTCGGCCTTTTGGCTAAGATCAAAGTGTAGTATCTGTTCCGATGGATACTGCACGCCTGTCCTGTGCAGTTCTAGGAGGTCCACCCTCGCCTCCCCTCTTTGGGGAGGAGTAAGTTTATTGCTTACTGTCTGAGGCGCCCCTACCGGGGAATGCCGACGGGGCTGCCCAGGCAATTTTTAAATGGCCAGAGTGCTCACCTCTCGAGCGCTGGCTTTTAACCCCACTTGCTCGACCCGATCTTGGGTCACATCTTACTTGTGGGAGTAAGATAAAACTGGCCTTGTGCCTAACTCCGCTAGGAGTAAATAAACATCTGTTGCATCCAGGAGAGAGCATTGACGTATATTTGGCACATTTATAGAATTTAGCAGCTCTTTTCGGAGGAATGTTAGATTGTGCGATGGCAGGTGTGCTCGTGCGGAGGTTTCCTGGCCCAACAAAAAAGCTCCTACGCCCCTTCCTCAAGTTGGATAATTTGTCTTTAGCGGAGCTGTTAGCTCGAGCTTGGGTTCTAATGAAGGATGAAGATGCAGTCGTTGTTGCGGTGCAGCCTGCCCGGATTGCTGACCCCCCCCACATCACACGATACAGGTGCAAATGTCTCAACCATTTTGCTAGATTATCTTGGAAACGTGGTTACGACAGTTTATTCCCCAGGCAGAGTGTAAGTTTGGCTCTACCTATCGTCACTATTTATATTGACGGCGTGCCATTCTCGGTATTCCTTGACTATTCTATTTTGAGAACAAAACTATGCCCGTCTTGGTCGAAGCCGGATATGATGGTAACCATGCTAATTCGAGCCACGCAGGCATGTTGCGGGAGCAGCACCGTCAAAATGTGCACAACAACTGGGAACACGACCACGATGGATGTGCTGGTTATGCGTGGAAGATGCCTGGATTTTGCCCCGTTACTTGGCATCGATGCTATCAAGTCGCTTTACAGGAAATGTGAAGTTTGGAGAAGCAAGACCTGTCTGTGCTGCACTCAGTGTCCACAAAGCTGATTTTAGTGTGTAATTCGATGAGTTTGGATTGCAGTCTGGAAGTGGTCGGTTGGTTATGCGCCCCGGCGAAGCTAGAGAACAGAACCTCTGAATATGCAGCACCAAACGAGTTTGACTGGGGTCATATGACGGGGTGAATTCTTTCTCGGCGGTTTGCTAGAAAACGATCTGACAGCGTGAGAAGTGACAATGCATGGCAGCAAGTTCACTTTCTCCCTTGAGGATTCATCGATTTTACCACTGGTATTAATTAGTGTTGGGACGATTAATCGGAATCAGGTATCGGAAAAATTGAAACTTTTTAGGGTATCGGAATCGAAAAAAAATGTGCCTATTTTCAGATGCCACAACGATTCTTTTAATTGTTTTTTTTTGTTTTGTTTTTGTTTAAAACTTAATTTTCTATTGCTGGTACTAATGATAAACTGATGAATATTTATTGATTTTAAACTACCAGTAAAATTAAAATCTATAGTTCACTTTCCATAAGTGTATTTCTATGTTTGTGAAAATATATGCACATATTATTACATTGTCTTTTACGGCAATCCGAAAATTAAAAAAAGCAACACCTCTATAGCTAAATATTAAGAGATTTAAAAAGAATCGAAATCAAAAGATGGCGTTAGATAGCATGCCCGATTTACTCCCTAAAGCTTCATCGAGGCTGTTTATCACTGATAGAATTACTATTAGTAATGCTAAAAGTGGTTCACTTTCTAACTGGTTTAAACCCCTACGTCTGATTTCTGCGTCTTTTCTTGATACGAGTCCTTGCACGAAAATTAAACATTTAAAGTTATCCGCACTAAGTTCGGCTAATTTGAAATCGTCACAGTGTTTATTAATGATTGACGCGAACGTTGCATAGTCTTCGCCATATTTTTTGACTAAATTTCAAACGCTTCCACTGTTTGTGAAATAGAAAGTCTTAGGGCTAAATAATTCTGTTAAAAGTTTAGTCGCTTCAGAAAAAGTCAAGTCGCTAGTTTTTCAAGGCAAAATATAGTCCACAAATTTGGTATGTTCAGTGGTACCTAATTTCCGGAGCAGTAGGCGAACGTTTTTTAGAGTCAGCCCAATTTTCACAATATATTTTGTATAGATCCTCATACCTTCTAAAATATGAAGCGGAGATTTTATCTTCGTCTGGGGAATAAGTGAATTTGTCAATTGCACTCCAAACGGCATTCTGAGAAAAAGCATTATCGTTTTCGTTACGTTGACCCCTGTTCGACATTGTTTGTAGTAATCCTTCGATTTTAAAAATTTTGTTCCAGAAGTCTTTCTTCTGTTTTTTTTGGTGTAGCCTTTCGTCGGCTTCTTTTTTTGTTCTAGTATTTTTTTGTCGGATTTTTGTTGTTGTTCTAGTATAGGGTTTTGAAATCTTTATTTATTTTTAGTTGCTGTTTTCGCTGTCTTTCTTCAACTTTTTGTAGCCTTTCATTGATTTCTTTTTTTGTTCTAGTTGTTGTTGCATTTGATATTTTACAAGTGCCACATAGTTGCTTTAAAATCGTCCATGTTTAAAATGTGTCTTTATAGAATACAGCTTTTAGAAGTTCTTTCTTTTATATTATTGTGCTAACGTAATCTTGGTTGTAAAAGAGAAAGAGAGTATAAAACATTTTCTTCGATAAACGCTTTTCACGTAACTGCAGAATTTAGGCTCAGCACTTTAGTCAACAGAAAAAAATAAGGTTTTAATTTTTTTCTTTCGGTGGCAGGACTTTTCTCTATTAAAGAGAAAAGAAAATATCATGTATTTCCGTCTTGTTAAAAAGTGCCGTAATAGCAATAAAAAAAAACTTTGTTCTTTGAGAGAAAATAAGTTGATCTTTTACGTGTTTTTCTTTGGTACGCCGGTAAAGTCAGTTTTTAGAACTAGGACGTTATCGGGTGAATTTGCCGTTGATTTATCCACGTTTGTCCATTTTGAGGTTCTCCAGAATCCCTTACTGTACCTCGTCGCCAGTTGTTGTGGCGGTGTAAGTTCGAAATCCCATGTCGCCAGTTGTTTTGGACTTGTAAAGGGACCGGAAGGAAAACACAAACTCGGAGTTTAGAGAAAACATGTATATTGAAACAAGTATAATACAACAGAGAACAAGAGTGATTAACACTGAGAAACTTGCCCTCCTAGTATTTATGGTGAATGGAAGACTTCAAGTAGTCCGTTATAGGTAAGGTACCATAACAGGTTAGGGTTAGGGCTAGGGTTAGGGCGTCATTAATTCTCTCCAGAGAATTAATTATTTGGGCTGAGGGAACCGCTGTGCTGCAATTGAACGCTGTATAATATGAGGGAACAACCCACACATTTATATATAAACAAATATATTCATTTATTTTTACCGAATAAACATAATTTTAAAAAGTCGGCTGAGCTGGGCCACGCGCGACCGAGGCACACGAAGTCAAAATCCAAACTTTTCTTGCGGTGATAAAAGAGAGAGAGAGAGAGAGAGAGAAAGAGAGAGAGAGAGAGAGAGAGAGAGAGAGAGAGGTCTGAATTCTACGTTACTCCCTACGAGCGCAACAGTGGTCAGGCGCAAGGCTTACAAATGTGGGAAATTTCAGCTCCCCAAAAGGGGCACCATCCTTGTCACAACGAGCGGGCTGCACACCTGCATAAATAGTGGCTGGTTGCTGCCGTATACAAAGGAGGAGTTTGATATGCCAAAGGGACTGATACCGTTAATGACCATACTACAAACCATCAAACATAACGTGCGTTCTGAAATGGATTATCGAAAACTGAACATCTTCGTTGACACATTCCCGGGTTCTGCAGATGTCTGTGTAGAGAAACTGCGAGAATGAAGACAGCAGGGTGTGAATGTTCATCATGGATCTCGGGAAGGCATATTCAAGTTAAGAAGTCTCTGTGGTTGTATCAGACAGTTGTGTTCAAAGGACGAAGATATTTTCTAACCCAGTTGGGATTCGGTCTGCATGTGGCTCCCATGATAATGCGATCAGTGCAAGAGGCGGTATTAGCACAGGATGAGACAATAAGAAAAGCGACCCCAAATGATATCGACAATACTTTAATGAGGCTGTAGCGCCTGCATAATCTGTGAAGAGGCACCTTACACTATATCGACTGATTACCAAGGATGCGGAGAAATTGCAGAACGATACCAGAGTGCTCGGACTGGAAGTCTGGGGGGAGAGCATGGTAAACTACTATGGCGATGAGGAAGTAGCGTAGTGAGCGGTCCTTACACTATGATACAGAGAAGAATTTTCAGTATGTGTGGAAAACTGGTGGGTCACATTCATGTGTATGGATGGCTCCAAGTGGCGACAGGCTTCATTAAACGCTGTGCTACCACCGTCACATTGAACTGGAATGACCATGTCAGCGATACCCCTCTGGGGTGTATGATAACCGTCATTCTTAGCCGGGTACAACAATTGGATCCCACTCAGGCTAAGTGGAACTTTACTGTCTCTGGGATGCGTATGTTTCGCAGAAACGTGCAAACCTCGGACAGCTAGCATAAACTATTATTGACTATCAACACTCTTAGGCATGGTATAGTTTAGACACAGGTTTTTTGGTAACACTGAAAGGGAATAAAAACATTGTTTCAGAAACACGTAAGTACAAAATGAAGACGTAGCAGAGACGAGTAGTGAAATAAAAGCTATAGAGAGCCATAAGCTTAATAAAATTACAGAATAGAAGATATTTTGAGGATAAAGATGACGCTAGAAAGAAAACAAATATGCTTGAAGATAGTTGAGTTACAAGCGGGGAGAAATATAGGCGAACAGGCGGGGGAAAGGTACACAAAGTATGTTAAATATAAGAAATAATACAAAAAATAATACTAACTCTATATACACACACACACACACACATATATATATATATATATATATATATATATATATATATATATATATATATATATATATATATATATATATATATGTATGTGTGTGTGTGCGTGTGTATGTGCATAGCTAATTCGAGCTCCCGACACTTGCAATGTTTACATTGAGATATTACATACATTCAGTCAGTGTCGTATGATAACGTAGGGGTAGAAGCGCCGACTCTCAGTTCGACGGTTGAGTTTCAATCCCAGCTTGAGGCACTAATTGGTCTAGCCGCACTGAAGAGCTGTGATACAACGAAACAGTCTGTATGTGGATGCCTATATATATATATATATATGTAGGTTTTTACAAAGAAATGTATATTTTCAATCTTATACTCTTTATTATCACATCCGAAAATCTCATAATATCCCCCCCCCACACACACACACATATATATATATATATATATATATATATATATATATATATATATATATATATGCAAACATTATTAAATAACCTTTTAAAGTGTCTAGCATAGTAACTTAGGTTACCAAATTCTTAGCTGTTAAGCAATCATACTTTTCAATTTTGCGCGTGCTTAGAACGTACTCCCGTCCGCATGCAACATCTCAATATTATAGACGCTTTTTTGAAAGTCGTACATTAAAAAAAACTCAACAGTAAAGACATAGTTGCAAAGACACCTTGACTAAAACCGCCCAATGATGATTTGACGAATCAAATCGAAAGTACCCTCCGAAAAAAGAAACAAAAATGGAACAAGACACCCACGGAACTTACATGCACCAATTTGATCGAAATACTAAATGGACTATTCGAAAAATTAAAAAAAAATGTCTTATCAAGTAAAAACACCCCGTGTTATTTAATAATTTTTGCCTAAATGAAAATATGTTGCCTAAATACACACACACAATATATATATATATATATATATATATATATATTTTGATTTTATTCCATTAAAAAAAAAAAAAAATATATATATATTTTGCTCTGAATTTTCATTGAGCACTCTCATAAACCCGGTTTCAAATTTCTTTCGGATTCATACCCCCTGGATATTTGTAACAAGTTAATTATATATATATATATATATATATATATATATATATATATATATATATATATATATAAACATCTATCTATCTATCTATCTATCTATCTATCTATCTATCTATCTATCTATCTATCTCTCTCTCTCTCTCTCTCTCTCTCTATATATATATATATATATATATATATATATATATATATATATATATATATATATATATAATTCAGGAACACCCAGAACCAATTAATGCTGTTCACAGCTATTCTTACAGTTGGCAGTGTCGAGTTCACATCTTATTTGGGGGAAAAGCCTGCGTATTGCTGTCGTCCTTAAACCGTTTCCCGGACAATCCAGAAAAGTGGGATCTAGTCCTTCACATCCGTAACAACATACACCACGTCTTCGTAGTTGGGGGTCCAGAGCTCTCCGTCTGTCGAACCGAGCGAGATAATCCCTAGCTAAGTGGTTAATTACATCGCGTTCGAAACACCTTATTCCGGTATATCTTTGGTTTACATTGGCCCCACAGCTGCCGTAATTAATGCGAGTCCAGGTGGGCCATCTTTCGATATAGCTCTTGATCGAGCCAGAAGGTAAGACATACTCATTTCCTCCAATCGAGAAGAAGCTCGTCGGAAGTGTCGGGCATGGTCGGGCAACCCATGAACAAAGGCTGCTTTGAGGTCTCGATCCATCATACCATCGAATGGTACAGAAAGCTTCCGCAGGTCTGTCAGAAAAAAAAAACATCTACGGTTTCACCTGGGTGCATGCGACGTGTCACAAACTGCGCATACGTCCAGAGAAAACGTTGTAAATAAAGATTCCTTTATGGACGATAATCCCCTTTTCCCACTTAATTGTTGGTACACCGCAAAGGCGCCGCCTGTCAAACGCATAGAGATTATGAATTCCATCTTCAGAGCACAGCCGACACATCAGCTTAGTCTTCTTAATCCAATTAAAATAGATTAGCTACGGTCCGAACCACTAAACTGCAGCATAAACTTCAGATCGATCTTATCTGCTACCATGACGCCGAAATAGCTTGTAAAAAAAGCAACGCACAACATTTTTAAAAATCCTGGATAATAAATCGTCGTTCCAATTTAGTTCATTCTATTTTCATCCTCAACTTTTTATTCATCAGTTCACCTGGACGCTATGCCAAGTTCTCCTTACAAGCTTTCATGCACGATACGGGCTATTTTTTTGTAGTTTATGTCGGGGGGGGGGGGAGGGGATTGACTGTGCCCATACTCCCATAAGACTTACGGGGAGCTAACTATCGTCAGATATGGAGATTATGACACCGTCAAAGATGCTATATTGAAGTTATATCCGAAGCGTATAGGCAAAAGTTTTCAAGTTATCGAAAAACAGAAGCCCAAATCTATACAGAATTCATCATGCAAAAAGAAACATTCTTTGACAGATTGAGCTGTCGCAACAAGCCGAAAATAGCTACGAAAAGCTGAAGCAACTAATGTTTATTGAAGAATTAAAAAAACAAACTGTAAGAATAACCAGCTAAAACCTTACGTAGAGGAGAAAGGAGTCGGAGCCGCACAAAACTGGCTACGTCAGCAGATCGATATGTCCTGACTCACCAAATGTTTCAAACGAAGCTCAGCTACGCGAGGATACGCAGCAGCCGGCAGAGCAAGAATAAGGAAATAAGTTACAATGCGCCAACCGAGAAAGTGGATGTTAAAACAATCATCCGATGAAATTGGAGGAGAAGCCGATAATAACATGTTTTCGTTGCGGAAAGCAGGACACATCGCTAGAAATGGCGAAAACCAATCTGACAACGAAATGGAAGGCCATACCATTCCACGGAAGGTGAGAGTCTCGGTAAGAGGACAGCGAGACTGTTACAAACCCTTCGTGTCGACAGGACAACTATCAAGGGTGAATGACGACAGAATTACGTCAAACGTAAAAAATATTAGGAGACACAGGAGCGTCTCAATCCTTGGTACTCAAAAGTTCTTGGCCTTTTGGCTAAGATCAAAGTGTAGTATCTGTTCCGATGGATACTGCAACCCATAGACTGGTATTGTCTTGGCCTTCGGGTCTTGATTTACGCCGGTCTATGGGTCTGTCCTGTGCAGTTCTAGGAGGTCCACCCTCCCAGGCTGTGGGAGTAAGATAAAAACTGGCCTTGTGCCTAACTCCTGGAGAGGAGTAAATCAATACTCAAAAGTCGACTTCCGAAGGGAGCCGACTCAACAAGCGGCAAACAAATGTACATAAAAAGGATAGGAAGTGATCCCGTAAAAATACTCATTCACTGAATTTATATAAAGTCTGAATGGATTTCGGGAACGGTGGAAGTGGAAGCGGTAAACAGACTATCCATGAATCCATGAATAGTGTTGATATGATGATGGGAAATGACCTAGCGGGACCAAGAATAAACATGGCGTATCCGCCCAGGCGAAAAGAGATGAAAAAGTCAGCAAAAATTGGAG
>OY744532.1:18026680-18044180 GCA_963556195.1 Sepiola atlantica | reverse complement strand
TTTCTCGAACAAAACAGCAATACACAGACAAAAATAATCGGAAAAAAGAAATATAGGGTGGGCAAAAATAAGGGTCCTATTTTAAAAAATTCATAACTTTTTTTTTTTTTTTTTTTTTTTTTTTTTAGAATAAGTAAAGGACCCCTTCCGAAGCAAGCATGAGCCGTATTAGCCCTAAGGAACGTACCCTCATTTAGAAAACATTATTTTTGCTTAAAAAACTCAAAACAGTGTAAAAAACAATACTTTAGTTTTTGTAAGTTTTAAGAAGTGTTTTTCGGCTAAAATTTGTTTTGTTTATTTCAAAAAATCTCGGAAGGGTCAGTCTACACACACATAAAGTTTGGTGAGTTTAACTTTTATTTTGTGGAAGTTATTCAAATTCAAGTTATTCAAATTTAAAGATAGGACCCTTATTTTGGCCCACCCTGTACTACTAACAGTTTTGAGGGTAGCACATTTTTTGAAAACCAACGAAGGTTTATTAAGATGTCGTGAAAAATTTGCGTGCGTTTTCATTCTTTTTTTATATATTTTTTTGTAATATATAAAAAAATGAATCACGACGGAAAGTCATTTTATAATGGTGTTATAAGGGGGTAAGATAAACGGGTATCCATCTTCATTAAAATAAAAGTTGGTTGTGATAGAAGGTCCATCTGACTCCATATTCGAAATAATTAGATAAAATGTCCATCCGATTTACAGATGTCATAAGTAGACGACGACAGACAACATTGAAGGTTAACAGAAAATATTTTTTATTTTGGCAGTGTTGAAAAGTAATCAAAACAGCTAAGAGTTGATCTACGCAAAAAAGGGGCGTCACGCATCTTTGTAATTTTCATTCCGTTGCTGGTGAGTTGGAAGAAACAACAGCAGCACGCCCGTTTCGTACGACTCTCGAAACTCCAACTGATTAAAAAGTGCGAAAGAACAGCTTGACATGGGCGGAGTAAGAAGTCCAACAAATCGTATTCTTACACCAAGACATCTGATTGGCCAATGGGTAAATCACCTAGTGACGAACCTGTTTATTCACATCATAAGCAAAAAGTACATCAAAATATCTGACTGCTAAGATGCTAATCTAAATAAAGAAACGTATTTTCATACGCTCTACAAAGATTTTGGTCGTTCATAAAATCTTTTATACGATATAGTAATAACAAAGACTTCAGTGTTCATTTTGTAATATTTCTTTATACGTCTACACAATTTAAAATGTGTTACCCGTTCATTAGAAATTTTATACGCTAATGTAAATAAAAAAAAGTGTTAGTCGTTCGTTGCTTAACATTTTCGTACACGCTACACATTTTTATAAGTAAAACCTCTGTTAACTTGTGTTCGTGTTCATTCACTTCAAAGGCCGTGATTGTCCGCTGGTTGTCTCCTACTGGTTTCAACGGTCGCATTTGCTCTAGACTGCCAATAACAACATCTTCTACGCCTCTCTTTTTACTATAGTAATTAAACCTCTTATTTCACCTTCCGACCAACTGCGAAGAAATACAAAACCACACATCATATCTTCTGCACAATCACGAAGACAAACTACTTACCGCACGCTCTGACCGACTGCGAAACAAGTCAAACCAATGCAACACATTCTCTGAACCACTGCAAGGACAAACTAATCCACCTATCTCATCTACTGACCAACCGTAAAAAGAAAACAAACTAGTTACCTCCCTTTTCGACCGACCTCAACACAAACCAAACCATGCAACACATTCTCTGAACCACTGCAAGGACAAACTAATCCACCTATCTCATCTACTGACCAACCGTAAAAAGAAAACAAACTAGTTACCTCCCTTTTCGACCGACCTCAACACAAACCAAACCATGCAACACATTCTCTGAACCACTGCAAGGACAAACTAATCCACCTATCTCATCTACTGACCAACCGTAAAAAGAAAACAAACTAGTTACCTCCCTTTTCGACCGACCTCAACACAAACCAAACCATGCAACACATTCTCTGAACCACTGCAAGGACAAACTAATCCACCTATCTCATCTACTGACCAACCGTAAAAAGAAAACAAACTAGTTACCTCCCTTTCCGACCGACCTCAACACAAACCAAACCATGCAACACATTCTCTGAACCACTGCAAGGACAAACTAATCCACCTATCTCATCTACTGACCAACCGTAAAAAGAAAACAAACTAGTTACCTCCCTTTCCGACCGACCTCAACACAAACCAAACCATGCAACACATTCTCTGAACCACTGCAAGGACAAACTAATCCACCTATCTCATCTACTGACCAACCGTAAAAAGAAAACAAAATAGTTACCTCCCTTTCCGACCGACCTCAACACAAACCAAACCATGCAACACATTCTCTGAACCACTGCAAGGACAAACTAATCCACCTATCTCATCTACTGACCAACTGTAAAAAGAAAACAAACTAGTTACCTCCCTTTCCGACCGACCTCAACACAAACCAAACCATGCAACACATTCTCTGAACCACTGCAAGGACAAACTAATCCACCTATCTCATCTACTGACCAACCGTAAAAAGAAAACAAACTAGTTACCTCCCTTTTCGACCGACCTCAACACAAACCAAACCATGCAACACATTCTCTGAACCACTGCAAGGACAAACTAATCCACCTATCTCATCTACTGACCAACCGTAAAAAGAAAACAAACTAGTTACCTCCCTTTTCGACCGACCTCAACACAAACCAAACCATGCAACACATTCTCTGAACCACTGCAAGGACAAACTAATCCACCTATCTCATCTACTGACCAACCGTAAAAAGAAAACAAACTAGTTACCTCCCTTTTCGACCGACCTCAACACAAACCAAACCATGCAACACATTCTCTGAACCACTGCAAGGACAAACTAATCCACCTATCTCATCTACTGACCAACCGTAAAAAGAAAACAAACTAGTTACCTCCCTTTCCGACCGACCTCAACACAAACCAAACCATGCAACACATTCTCTGAACCACTGCAAGGACAAACTAATCCACCTATCTCATCTACTGACCAACCGTAAAAAGAAAACAAACTAGTTACCTCCCTTTCCGACCGACCTCAACACAAACCAAACCATGCAACACATTCTCTGAACCACTGCAAGGACAAACTAATCCACCTATCTCATCTACTGACCAACCGTAAAAAGAAAACAAAATAGTTACCTCCCTTTTCGACCGACCTCAACACAAACCAAACCATGCAACACATTCTCTGAACCACTGCAAGGACAAACTAATCCACCTATCTCATCTACTGACCAACCGTAAAAAGAAAACAAACTAGTTACCTCCCTTTCCGACCGACCTCAACACAAACCAAACCATGCAACACATTCTCTGAACCACTGCAAGGACAAACTAATCCACCTATCTCATCTACTGACCAACCGTAAAAAGAAAACAAACTAGTTAACTCCCTTTCCGACCGACCTCAACACAAACCAAACCATGCAACACATTCTCTGAACCACTGCAAGGACAAACTAATCCACCTATCTCATCTACTGACCAACCGTAAAAAGAAAACAAACTAGTTAACTCCCTTTCCGACCGACCTCAACACAAACCAAACCATGCAACACATTCTCTGAACCACTGCAAGGACAAACTAATCCACCTATCTCATCTACTGACCAACCGTAAAAAGAAAACAAACTAGTTACCTCCCTTTTCGACCGACCTCAACACAAACCAAACCATGCAACACATTCTCTGAACCACTGCAAGGACAAACTAATCCACCTATCTCATCTACTGACCAACCGTAAAAAGAAAACAAACTAGTTACCTCCCTTTCCGACCGACCTCAACACAAACCAAACCATGCAACACATTCTCTGAACCACTGCAAGGACAAACTAATCCACCTATCTCATCTACTGACCAACCGTAAAAAGAAAACAAACTAGTTACCTCCCTTTTCGACCGACCTCAACACAAACCAAACCATGCAACACATTCTCTGAACCACTGCAAGGACAAACTAATCCACCTATCTCATCTACTGACCAACCGTAAAAAGAAAACAAACTAGTTACCTCCCTTTCCGACCGACCTCAACACAAACCAAACCATGCAACACATTCTCTGAACCACTGCAAGGACAAACTAATCCACCTATCTCATCTACTGACCAACCGTAAAAAGAAAACAAACTAGTTACCTCCCTTTCCGACCGACCTCAACACAAACCAAACCATGCAACACATTCTCTGAACCACTGCAAGGACAAACTAATCCACCTATCTCATCTACTGACCAACTGTAAAAAAAAAACAAACTAGTTAACTCCCTTTCCGACCGACCTCAACACAAACCAAACCATGCAACACATTCTCTGAACCACTGCAAGGACAAACTAATCCACCTATCTCATCTACTGACCAACCGTAAAAAGAAAACAAACTAGTTACCTCCCTTTCCGACCGACCTCAACACAAACCAAACCATGCAACACATTCTCTGAACCACTGCAAGGACAAACTAATCCACCTATCTCATCTACTGACCAACCGTAAAAAGAAAACAAACTAGTTACCTCCCTTTCCGACCGACCTCAACACAAACCAAACCATGCAACACATTCTCTGAACCACTGCAAGGACAAACTAATCCACCTATCTCATCTACTGACCAACCGTAAAAAGAAAACAAACTAGTTACCTCCCTTTCCGACCGACCTCAACACAAACCAAACCATGCAACACATTCTCTGAACCACTGCAAGGACAAACTAATCCACCTATCTCATCTACTGACCAACCGTAAAAAGAAAACAAACTAGTTACCTCCCTTTCCGACCGACCTCAACACAAACCAAACCATGCAACACATTCTCTGAACCACTGCAAGGACAAACTAATCCACCTATCTCATCTACTGACCAACCGTAAAAAGAAAACAAACTAGTTACCTCCCTTTCCGACCGACCTCAACACAAACCAAACCATGCAACACATTCTCTGAACCACTGCAAGGACAAACTAATCCACCTATCTCATCTACTGACCAACTGTAAAAATAAAAAAAACTAGTTACCTCCCTTTCCGACCGACCTCAACACAAACCAAACCATGCAACACATTCTCTGAACCACTGCAAGGACAAACTAATCCACCTATCTCATCTACCGACCAACTGTAAAAATAAAAAAAACTAGTTACCTCCCTTTCCGACCGACCTCAACACAAACCAAACCATGCAACACATTCTCTGAACCACTGCAAGGACAAACTAATCCACCTATCTCATCTACTGACCAACCGTAAAAAGAAAACAAACTAGTTACCTCCCTTTCCGACCGACCTCAACACAAACCAAACCATGCAACACATTCTCTGAACCACTGCAAGGACAAACTAATCCACCTATCTCATCTACTGACCAACCGTAAAAAGAAAACAAACTAGTTACCTCCCTTTCCGACCGACCTCAACACAAACCAAACCATGCAACACATTCTCTGAACCACTGCAAGGACAAACTAATCCACCTATCTCATCTACTGACCAACTGTAAAAATAAAAAAAAACTAGTTACCTCCCTTTCCGACCGACCTCAACACAAACCAAACCATGCAACACATTCTCTGAACCACTGCAAGGACAAACTAATCCACCTATCTCATCTACCGACCAACTGTAAAAATAAAAAAAACTAGTTACCTCCCTTTCCGACCGACCTCAACACAAACCAAACCATGCAACACATTCTCTGAACCACTACAAAGACAAACCATTTCAGCTATCTCACCTACCGACTCACGACAAAGACTCTCACCCACTGACAAACTGTGAACGCAAAATAAATCACCTATTTGAGTCTTCTCACGTGGAATACTTGCTAAATACAAAAGGTTCGCACAACTGGAATTAACGTATCCATTTAACTCGTAGCCACAATCCTTTCCTACAAAATTTCCGGAAGCTTCAATTCATGTGTAATAATATATCAACTTCTTTCTGTTTTTATTCATGTCATGTGGTTCATCGAACCTTTTTTCTTCAACCAGTCCCCAAGTCACCTTCATCAGTAATATACGTCACTACCTTCAAACTGAACTCGCTCCGAATATTTTCATTCTTCAATGACAATTTTCAGTGTTTATTTCTATTGTCCTCCCCCGTCCCGCCATTTTTATTTCTTCTATTTACCATGATCACATTTCCTGTTCTATATCGAGTCGAAGCCAAATAGACTTTGACTTCATGTTTGGCAGGGAACTATTGAAGCGTATCTTAATAGGAAAATACGCACATTCAGATCCCATGTCTTTCTGACAATCTCTTAACAATACAAATCCGTATAACTCCCTAATCATCAAACCTTTAAACAAACTCAGCTTCATAAGGCATAGTAAGAAGGTGGTATTCTGCTCAACCTCAAGTCATATAGTAATTCAGGGAAACGGTATAGGCAAATCTGCCTTAGACATAATACCGAACAAAAATTCTGAATAATCATACGCATACCTAAAACTTGAAGTCAGTCAAAAAATGACAAAATAAAATCCATAAATATAGGATTGAAATATCTAGAACAACCTCTATTAAATAGAACTTTTTTCTACAAAAGAAAAACAAACAAACTTATTCTAGTAATACCAAAAGAGAGAACACCGTTATTCAGTGTGTTCTCATGGGGCGGTTACTGGGAGTAAATGGTGGGTTAATTTAAACACTAAGATTAGACGTTTCTCCATTAGGTATAAACAGCGTCTCGTATTAGATAGGGCCAAGACGAAGAAACATTTTGAAGATAAACTGGCTCGGGCGGTGGCTTAAGGGTCACGAAAAAACTAGCTAAGGGAGGGGGCTGCAACACGAGGCTAGCGAGCGTTATCAGGGTAAAATTGTTAGGGCCTAGGCTAAATAAAGTATCAAACGAAGCCGCGATATTCGAAGCAAAAAGCATTGTTGAAATGGACTAGATGATTACAAGCCCATAACTCCTATAGAACCAGTTGAACGTTGTCATTGCGAAATTGATCTAGCCTCAGCAGAACTATGCTGTGAAGGTGAGATCGATTCAGAGCAATTTGGATCTGATTCGTATGATAATAGAGGAGACAAAAGGTGACACGGAGACTGCGCTGATAAGTTTGGGTCGACCATCACCTCTTGTTTGCTGTTTTAAGGAGGGCCGTTTGAAACCGGACTTCCGCAAATGGATCTCCATTCTGCATCGTTCACCGATGACAGTGGTGTAGATGAATGTAAAACGTTCGGAGGTGTTTGCTGTCTTTCGGTCTGTGCGTCAGAGCTCTCCGATGTCGCCTCTACTTTATGCCTTAGTGTTGCAGCTGCTACTTCGCAAATTAAGGGGCGAGGCGGCAATTTTGGTCTTATTCAGAATTGACACACAAAGTGCATTCCCTATTATAAACTAACTTTGTGTGTAACATTGAGGATGGGGCAGCAGGCAAATATAATACTGGTCCTAGGCCTTCAGGCTAGGATCAAAGTTTAACTAAGATCAAAGTGAAATAACTGTTATCGGATCTTATGTGCTATCTTCACTACTTACTCTGTGGGTAGCGAAGTACAGTAATTTCGCTCTATCTTTTTTAGTTCATAATTTGTCTTTCCGCTTTTCTTTTTCACTTCAGTCTCTCTTCCGATCGAAACACAACTCACTGAATCTAGGCCTAGGACAAACAAATGTCTTCTTTTTACTAAACGTGTCCTTCCTCCCACCTAACTCATTCTCGTTCCTCCTATTTCCCCTCTTTGACCATAGCGTTTTCGAGACAAGGTGTGCACTGATATTTTCCACCTACTGCTAATCTGAACTCTGAAAATTAGCAGTCGAACGACGTGGCTGTGGGGGTGGGGGGTGGGGGGTGGGGAAACACAATACTGGTAAGTCAACTAACCCCTGCCGAGGCAATAGACGCAAAAGAGAAGCTTCGATTTCAGGAACACGCTCCCTCCATCCCTAGCGTTGATAACCAGGGAGCTGTCACATCATGTGCAATATCACCTATAAACGTGGTGACGCTTATTGTAATAAAAAATCAGCCGACTCCCCATAAGAATGGTTCCGTTACCAGTAATCCAAGCTTCCTCAGGCCCATTGTTAATAGCCATGGAGCTGCTACAGAAGGGGAAATATTACAAATTAATAGTGGTTATCCCCCTACCCCGTGACAGAGATTCAGCCGGCATCCAGAGACGGGCGAAAAACCTCCCAATTAGCATCACAGCCAATCCCAGCCAAACCACCGCAAAAGAAAAGAATATATCCTCACAGGACTACAGGGATTGTCTGTATTTATATAAATACAGACAATATATCGATGGCAATGTACTACAGACCGTTTCCGGTGGTTCGAGAAGGAGGAGGGCAATAGAAGAAATGGTACTTTTTCTGATGACCCCCGACCTAAAAGAGAATCGCCTGATGGGTGTGAAGAGAGAGGACATTGTGTAGCTCCTGAGGGAATGCAAAATCCGTGCCACGTACATCTGCCACAGGACCTACGTCGTATGGTACACCCTTCTTCACACAAAAGAGAAGGCAGAAATACAGGCTAAAGCAGAGCTGAGCTGGAAAAATGTGAAACTTCAGCGAGAGTACTAGGGTAGACGGTGGCTCTGGATTCGAATCTATAATGCCCCGACTTAGCTGAGCGCAAATTACCTGGGCGCATACTTCGGTGATGTGGAACAGGTGAACCCGGTAAATGTAAAAGGTACTCCTTCTTGGAGACTACACGATTGCGATGATAATGAAACGGAAGAGTTTTAATGACATTCCAGCAGTGTTGATACACAAACGCTGGAGTATAACGATTGCGATGGAAGGCCGTCAACTGCACTGCTGATTCTGCCATCAGCACGGCTATATGACAGGGGCATCTCTTAAAATAAATTTGATGGTCAACGCGCACCATCAACAATACCAGTTCCAGTTCCAATATTAGTGGAGTCCACCGCAACTCCACCGGCAGTCTCCCAAGGACAAACGGAATAGTGATGGAAGATTGTGGGAAGCAGAGGGTGGAAACACACAATCGCCCCCGTCACTATCCCATCACCTGTGCAACTAGCGGAAGCGAAAGTTCTCAAAGGTAGAATCCAGTTATGATACCTGTTTTTATTTTATTATTATGGCGAGAATAAAAATGAACATAATCATTGCTGTTTCGGAATTTTTTAGATGAGGGTTGATAATTTGTAGAATTTGGTATATTCGGACTACTGTTCTCATCTTGGGTGTTTTTATCACAACGTTTCTGCCGGTGTAACCTCCGACCCAATCATGGCAGATGGAACGAGAGCATGCTACCCCCGTGGATTTAATAAAGTGTTCCATTCGAAATTCCGTCCAGATTCTCGAGTTCGACAGAAAGATTCCCGAGTTCGACAAGGTACAACTGAAGAAGGTCGGAGGTTACATCGGCCGAAACGTTATGATAAAAAACACCCAAGATGAGAACATGCCAAATTTTACACATAATCATTTCTATTTGTTTGTTTACGGTGTACCTTATAATTTCATTTATTACTGTTTTTTATGAGTAGAATGACAAGAAATTGTATGAAGTTTTTTTCTTTTTCGTAAGTAAATTTGGATATGCAGCAACGAATATCTAAGCGAAGAGTTTAAATACATTGAACACACCCTCAAAATTTTACAGTACTCTATATATTTTATACAAAACACAAAAAATAAAAGTTCTCCAGATTAATTCAAATCGCAAACAAACAACATTTCACCAATTAGTCCTAATCAATAGACATTTAGTTTTACCGACTAAAAACATTAATAACATCATTTACACATAACTTAATAAACTCAGTCTTAACATAGTCCAAATAACTTCATATCGTTCGGAAAACTACTAAACTCGACATTACAATGCAGTCAAAGCAGGCATATATTTCACTCTTTGTCTGGATTGTGATAAGGTCTACATTGAGGAAACCCAATGCAGTCTGGACAAGAGAATTTACGAGCACAAAAGAGCCATCGAATCTAACAATACTCTCAACGTTATGTTCTCATACACTGGAATATGACTTTACGAACGCTACATTAATTAAACCTGTATAAAAGAATTCAACACGACGATTTATCGAATCATCTCTCATAGCCCACTCAAAAAATATAATTAAACAAAGAATGTGCTTCTATTATGTCCCCTCCTCTTATCTAAAGCTATTATCAACGAAAACAATATACACTTAGACACTGGTTGATTCCCTGTTTTTAAATTATGTTCTTTGGATTTTTTTAAATTTTTTCTCCTATCTTCTTATTTCTCTTACTAATGTATATTTTTGTATATATCTTTCGAACACACACACACACACACACACACACACACACACACACACACACACACACACACACATATATATATATATATATATATATATATATATATATATATATATATACAGGGTGGCCAAAAATAAGGGTCCTATTTTTAAAAATTCATAACTTTTTTATTTATTGATTTTTTTTTTTTTTAGAATAAGTAAAGGACCCCTTCCGAAGCAAGCAGGAGCCGTATTAGCCCTAAGGAACGTACCCTCATTTAGAAAACATTATTTTTGCTTAAAAAACTCAAAACAGTGTAAAAAACAATACTTTAGTTTTTGTAAGTTTTAAGAAGTGTTTTTCGGCTAAAATTTGTTTTGTTTATTTCAAAAGATCTCGGAACGATAAGTCTACACACACATAAAGTTTTGTGAGTTTAACTTTTATTTTGTGGAAGTTATTCAAATTCAAGTTATTCAAATTTAAAGATAGGACCCTTATTTTGGCCCACCCTGTATATATATATGTGTGTGTGTGTGTATTTTTATATGCATCTATATATGTGTATATATGTATATGTGTATTTGATTACTGCACATATTTAAATTTATTATACACTGATTACCATATATATTCACCCAAATTACAGATATGCTCGTCTTTTGCTATTATTTTAGCTTTTACTCTTGAAAAAGATTACACACTAATTGGCTTAAACGCTGAGTTTCAGGTTTTCGTTTTCTATTTTAGTTCATATATATATATATATATATATATATATATATATATATATATATATATATATATATATATATATATATATATATATATAGCGTGTGTTTGTATGGTTGTTAGTTCATAGATGTTAATCCAATGAAACTAGAGTGTTTATAAAATAGTGCTTAGTAACAAGTAGAACTGTATTTTAGTATAACCGTTTTAAGTTGCAGCTGAAATATGTATGCACATGTGTAGTCAAAATGTTTGTATAAATGAAAGTTTATACAAAAATACAGCTCTACTTGTTATTGAGAACTATTTTATGTGGCTTGAGGAAGCTGGACATTGAATAAAGTTGCAACTGAAACAGGTATGCACATATGTAGTCAAACTATATATATATATATATATATATATATATATATATATATATATATATATATATATATATATATATATGTATGTATGTAGGGATATATATATGTATGTATATGTATATATATATATGTATATATGTATGTGTGTGTGTATGTGTGTATATGCATGTGTGTGTGCGTATGTATTTGTATGTATACATATGTGTATGTGCGTATAATTTTATTTCAATTAGATTCTCTTTCTTGGAATCCAGACAGACTGAAACATCTATGACACACAATTTATCTATCTCTTCTCCTTCTCTATGCCTGGCTACTTGTTTCTTTCTTTCTTTTCTCCTACCGAGTTTGAGAACACGAGTTTCGCTGGACACATTTTGTCTCGGCTAAAAATATATGAATAAAAGTTATGTATGTGAATATGCTTAGTTATGGTAATGTGTGACTGAGGTTACGTGTGTGCGTGCTCATAGGATGTGTGCGTATTTAGGTTTGTGTATGCGCGTGAGTAAAGTTGTCTATATGTATCATATCGTCAAGTCGTAAGTGTCATAATTTTGACACGGCAGTTATTATTTGATTAACTTAAAGATCCCTCCCCTTCGACCGCCATAGTTAAATATAAGTTTTAAATTCCCACTCTCTCTAAAAGATGTATCAAATTGGTTGCTACCACCACTCTCTCTGGTTGTGTTTGAATTGTCGTAGGGAAATTCAATTTTCTATCAGTCTCAAAAATGTAATTGTCTGAGTGATGCTTGAAAAAACCGCACGGTTGAAATAAATTATTGCATCGACAATTATGTGATTTCGTATTATTATATTTTATGTTATTATATATATATATATATATATATATATATATATATATATATATATATATATATATATATATATATATATATATATAATTTACTATTTCATTTATATACACATATCATTTACTATAAAGTAATATAATATTGTCATCATTTACTTCAACTGTGCTCAATACGTAAGTAGAGTGTAGTAGTAGTATGAAAAAATATTTATGACAAGTAAGCTGCAAAGAAACGTTTATGTTCCATTCCCGGGGAAATCATTAGGATAATTGCAATTAACCTCATGATCTCCCTCGGTAATTAAACATAAACGTTTCCGTATAACTTACTTGCTATAAATATATTTTCATAATATATAATAGAAAATTAGATTCCAGTAACCATGTCTTCATTCATTTTTAAAAGGATCCAGCTCTTTACGGACCGTTTTCTCATCACTTAGACAACCAAAATACAGAGTTATATATCTGGGATTTTCTATGAGCGTGACTCACCAGAATGAAAGACCAAAATCGAATCCCAAAACATCAGAACATAAAAACCAAAATAATTAAACTGACATTATCTTTTATGAATAGACGCCATATTTCACATCAACAGCGCTAGCAAAAATACATATGCTTGTCCTAAACATTGAAATTCTAAATTAGATCGTAAAAAATACAATTAAGGAAGAAAAGTAAAATAGAAGTAAAATAAAAAAAATAAATATAGAAAAGAGAAAAACGATAGAAAAAAGGGGTAAAAAAAAGAGAAAAATCCGTATTATTAAAAACTACTTCTAAATAAAAAACATGTAATTTGAAAACCAAGGAAAGCAATTCTCCATATTTTTAAATTAAGAGTTACTTCCCTTTATTTAACTTTCATCTAATTATATCTAATACAAAGGTAAATGTCCTTATAATTTCCTTATAATTAATTATATATAATATAAATGCTTGATTTAGTTAAAGAATGTTATATTCTAATATCCACTTAGTAAATGACTAGAATACCCCCCCCCAAACCACAACAAAATGTAGAAGTTAACAATTTAATGCCACTATCTTAAATCTATGGGCTATATATTCATTTCAAACAAAACTATTTATTATTTTTAGTATTAGTGTTATTATACAATCATGTATTCTTTGTACTGTATTATTTATAATGTGAAGTATTTATATTATTAATATTTTAATATTTTACTGTCTATAATCACCAAAATAAATATTACTTTCAATTCAAATGCCACGAGTTTACTTTTAAGATATTATTTTGGATTCTTAATTAGGCCTAACTTGCGAAAGTGCGAATTTTGAAAGATGCATTACATTTTGGAGGGTTTCATATTTTATGTGTATTAAATTATCCTTAGACGTTATTATATGGTAAGATTCAAAGGTTACATTTTTTAATTTACCGGGGATATATTTATTTGCTCTACCAACAATGGACGATTTAATTCGTATTAATACGTTATTATTTTGTAGTTCTCTAACATATTTAGCTAATGATGTTGAGTTATCGTTAGGGTCAACATTCGATCATATTTTAAATCAGGATACGTGATTTTTAAACCTTGATTTAAAATGACAGTCATTAGATCCTATGCATCCTCGAGTACTATTTCCCTGTATAACATTACATTCATAAACTATGTTTGAGGTTAGACATTTTCATCATAATGGGCATTCATTAACAGGTTTATAATTATATTGGGGTCCTAATTTTGGGTTTGAATAATTGTTTGATACTTCATATATATATATATATATATATATATATATATATATATATATATATATATATATATATATATATATATATATATATTGTTGGTAATTTTATTATTCCATTAATTGCGACAAAATATATGCTGTTTCATTAGCGTCCATAATGAACGCCAACTTTTCAAGCGTCAATGGAATTCAAATGTTTAAAATTTTAAATTCAACCCCAACCGGAAATTGAAGATGCATAAGAGGGAAGGGGACGAAGATGGGGGCCTAGACGCGAGGACAGGAAAGGGGGAGGGGGAGACCCCAACAAGTGATATTTCAGAATATATATATATATATATATAGACTAATCATATATATACAAGACTAATCGAGAAATGGAATGTTTAGAACTAAAGAGACGTTATCATACTATCTAATTTGCATACGTTTTCATTTACGAGGTGTACGAACACAATATGTGAATGAGATTGTTAGCTCTATTCTCTCTGAAAATACGTAGAAAGAAAATGTGTGTATCATTTATCTAGTAGACAAAATGAATTTTTAAAAGTCTCAACTAATGCATGTAGAGTTTAACGATATGAATTGGAATTCCTTTTGATGTGTTTGACGAACGATTTAATTGGAACGAGATCGGTCCGAAATGGCGTTTGTCATTTCACATCATCCTTCTCTTTTTACACAACGCGCGGAAGACATTTCCTCAATTTACACACACACACACACACACACACACACACACACACACACACACACACACACACACACACACACACACACACACACACACACACACACACACACACACACACACACACACACACACACACACACACACGCACACACACATCCTTGTCAGACGTTGTTCTACACATTCTCATGCACAAAATCCCAAAGCTGTCGGGTTTGCGAAGAATTAATGTTCCCGAGTTGTTACTTTGTTTCATTTGTAAATGCTTGTATTAGAAAATGTACAAGGGGACTGACGTTGCAAGATAATTAGCTTTTCTAACGAACAATTTATTTACTCAAAATATATTTCGCACAACTATAAATTTGTAAACATATAAACATGTTTTGTTTGTTAACAATGCTTTTATCTCTTGTATACACATTACACAACCCCCTTTTGTGTTAATTTAACACTCGCTATATGGTGACGCAATCATTCACAACATGCACGTTTGTTCATTTTTCTCATTAGCTATTTATAACATTTTCATTTACAGCGCGTGTCTTGGTATATTACAAAAACGCGACCATCGTCTTGAGATACTATGAGAGATTAACAATGACAAAACATTAAAACGACGGGGTATTTGAATTTCACAGACAAACGACGCCATTACGATTAGTCGTTGACAGCCTGGGTGGTCAAGATAGAGAATTCAAAAAACATGTGAATAAAAGCAGAGTTTTTCAGTTCTGGTGGAAAAGTAGTAATAAGAGACAAGTGAAGAGAAAGAAAGAAAGGAAGAAACCGGAAAAGGAAGTAAATGAGGAGCGAGCTGAGTAGGAAAATGAAGTAAAGGAAGAGTGGTAGGTAGGACTGAGAAGGGAGATGCGACACAATTCGACTGAGAAGGTTATCGATTAGGACCGAGAAGACCGGACAACGATCAGTAGATAGCGTATAGAGTTTCACCCGCACATCCCAAGCACAACTAATACCCTACGACTTGTTTTGTGGTGTTTGTCTCTACCTTAGCGTGACCACTGAGGCGATCATAGAGCCACAGTCTATATCCTAGCCAAGCCAGGACCAACGCTACACACCTTATTCTTAAAATGGTCTACTTAGACTTTTTCATTTATTCTTAATTTTCATCTAATTTATCTACCCCCACAAGGTAAGATGTGACACGAGGTCGGGAAAGTGGGATTAGAAAAGCCAGCGCCCGAGAGGTGAGCACTCTGGTCATTTAAAAAATTGCCCCGTCGGCATTCCCCGGTAGAGGCGCCTCAGGCAGTAAGCAATAAACTTACTCCTCCCCAGAGAGGGGAGGCAAAGCCTGGGAGGGTGGATCTCCTAGAACTGCACCGAACTGCCCCATAGACCGGCGTAAATCAAGCCCCGAAGGCCAAGACAATACCAGTCTATGGGGTGCAGTATCCATCGGAACAGATACTACACTTTCATCTTAGCCAAAAGGCCAAAGATGATTTTCTCATTCTTTATTCTTAATTTTCATTTATATCGATTTTTTAAGTTCTTTCTCTACAAACAAGTTATATATTTATTACTTCATTCAGCTTTTTTCCCGTTTTTCTTCTTCTTCTTCTTCTTCTTCTTCTTCTTCTTCTTCTTCTTCTTCTTCTTCTTCTTCTTCGTTTGAATATGAAGTTATTTAAAAACATTTTTTTTTAATATATATAAGTGAGAGGGTTGGTAGCGGAACAACTTTTACAAAAAAACAAAAAAAAAAAATCTGGCAATGTTGTTTTCAAAAGTTTAATGAATTACTTGTACAGTGGACTAGTACATTGGGCATTGTAAGTTTTAAAGTAAGTTTTTTAGAGCATATCCGCTAACATTAAAGGTACAATATTTAGCCCTTTCCCGTTGACTGAATAAGGTGCGTCGCCAGACAAAAATACGCTATGCATTTAGATAACAACTTAAAAAACGTACCTTATACACACACCTACACACACCATCTATCTATCTATCTATCTATCTATCTATCTATCTATCTATCTATCTATCTATTTAGCCTCCCTCTGACGACGATCTAACACGCTAGACAAAAACAAATCTTGGATACAGACTCACAGAATTGACAGAAGAGACGCGGAAACTAGCTCACAGAGTCGAGAAAACGATTAAGAAAATTCCGTCGTCTTTAATCAGACAAGTCAGTAAGTAGCAATCCGTCTGACGTATCCCTATTTCACCCCATCTAACCTATGTTCTCGTTAGTTTTAATCACAATGGATTGGTACGAATATATTTTATTTTTAGTGTGTGTTTTTTTATTCTGAAAATAATCGTACGTTCAATTCGTAAGACGTTAAATTAATAAAATGCATTAATTGCGCATTAATTTTATTAAAGAAAACAAGAGTCGTGCAGAGACGTCAGCTGTAATAAAACAATGAAAAAGAGACTCGAGCGAGGATTCTTTGTTTATCTTCAAGAACGCACGTGTAGTCGTCGGGGAAGAAAAAAAAAGAAGATATACACACAAAGAAACTGTCGGACTTGTGAGTTTTACTTGCTAATACTGGTAAATAATCTACTTCTATTAAGGGAAGGAATGATACATTATAAGCAAGTGACGTCAGTGCTCTACTTTCAAGGAGCGACAAATAATAAATATTTGTTATTGTTTATTATCTATGTACGTATACGTTTCGTCCTTTTTCATTCGGGACTCATCAGCATAGAGATATGACTATTCACTACCGGTCATGCGATTCGAAACCCCGGACTTCAAGTACCTTTCAACTCCAGTCCGACGTCGCTAATCACTGGGCCAATTGTAAACAGCGAATAAACTATGATAATTTTAACACTTTAACGGCGGCTTTGACGTCGAGGCATTCTACTTCTATTAAGG
>OY744532.1:18006680-18024180 GCA_963556195.1 Sepiola atlantica | reverse complement strand
ACGTTTTATTCTTCCTTCAACTTATGCATGCCTTATCTTTCATTCAACTTTCATACATGTGTTTCCATGTTTTATCTGTTTTTACTCTTTTAAACATTTCTTCAACAATCTAAATGTAAACGTGAATCTTAGCATATTAAGTCATTCCTGTTCCAAAGAAAAAGAAAGAAAGAAAAAGACAACGCCTTGCCGTCGACACTGTCAGTTTTATATTAATTCTGGCCTTGTGCCTAATTTGCATACTTTATAAATCTCGTTTCGCTCGAGACTCGTGACTCATAAGTTCACTTATTTTAATTTACTTTAATCTATACATTACTTAAGCGTCCAGTCTTGCTTGCAAACGCAGTATGCCACCCGCTGCCTCTTTCGAACGACGAACCACAGCTGGCTCAACGCCAGCAGTCTGCGGGCTCTCCCTTTCAACCTCGTTACATTCTCCGTGATCTGATGATCACATAGATGACAACCCGGAGCGGGGCGCTTGCGTTTAGCGCTCCTCCGTGGTAATGGTACTTCCTTATCGGACGATTCGTCTGCAGAAGTGTCATCCATTGCAGACACTTTGGTTACCAGCTTCAGTGATCATCCTTGCACTTAAAGTTGAGAGTTCGCCGTCACTCCCACTCTCCGAAGTATCCTACCTATGACGGGACACAGGCGAGGCAGCCCATTGACAAGGACGTTAAGTGACCTGATCACACTCGTAACGCGTTCACGTGTATAAAAAGACGTGCATCGTCCAATTGGGGTCTTCATCCAAGCACGATCGCCCACGTTGCGGTTTGGGGTTTTCTGGAAGAAGTGCATCGATACCCTTCAGTCGGACGCGGTAGCGACGCATCAGGTTGACAGAGGCGGTCAACGACGACACATCATCCTCAGGGGTAACATTGTATCAATAGACCGCTTCCATTATGGTGCACTGTTTCCTCGCTGCTTTCCGCTTTACGCTTCGATGACATCGCTCCACAATGCCATAACCAGAGGGTATATGCGCACAACAGAAATACAGTCGTACTCCCCATTCACCTAGAAAGTCCTCGAAGACTTTGCGAAAAATATGCTGTGTCATTGTCAACAAGTATTTCAGCCGGCATATACATTTACATCGAGGGTTCGATCATTTTTCAGGGTAGCCATGCTGATGACAGCATAGATTTCTTTACGTATATAAATTATTTTGTATATATATATATACAGGGTGGGCAAAAATAAGGGTCCTATTTTTAAAAATTCATAATTTTTTATTTATTGATTTTTTTTTTTCTTTTAGAATAAGTAAAAGACCCCTTCCGAAGCAAGCATGAGCCGTATTAGCCCTAAGGAACGTACCCTCATTTAGAAAACATTATTTTTGCTTAAAAAACTCAAAACAGTGTAAAAAACAATACTTTAGTTTTTGTAAGTTTTAAGAAGTGTTTTTCGGCTAAAATTTGTTTTGTTTATTTCAAAAAATCTCGGAAGGGTCAGTCTACACACACATAAAGTTTGGTGAGTTTAACTTTTATTTTGTGGAAGTTATTCAAATTCAAGTTATTCAAATTTAAAGATAGGACCCTTATTTTGGCCCACCCTGTATATATATATATATATATATATATATATATATATATATATATATATATATATATTCGTACAGAAAAAATAGTACATTAGTACCGTCGGTTTCAAGCTCAGAAGAACTTAACCCTCCGGCTCTCTTCAGCTTATGTTATCACCTGTTTTAGAAATGTGAACCCACGTATCACTCTCGTTTGGATACGTTGTTTGCTTTAGAGTGTCATGTATACTTGTTCAAAATTTGTGTTTGTGAGGGGGGGGGGCTTATAAAATTTAATAAAGTTCGAAAAAAGGAGGGGGGTGTAACAGTTAAGATTCAAAATAGGAAATCTTTAAAAAAAATATCTCAAAACGAGTCCCGTGAATCAATGTTTATTGGGAGCGTATATTAGGCCGTTAACTTGGTGTCGTCTAAGAAGTGCCAAGGAAAGGATATGTGTTTAAGGGTTAAACTTTCGAGAGAAACAAGGAAAGAAGGTTAAAAAAAAAAACCCATCAATTTTAATATCAAGACCTGGATTAAAAGACTTTAAATCAATCCAAAAGGAATTTAAATTAAGATTTAACTCCATTCCGGTATTCGTAGCCATTAGTCGGTCTAAGGGGGGGGGTAACTCTGCAATGTCTTTAATGATTCTGTGCTACGAGTTTAACATTTTTCATTAAGGTATAGTTTTTTTTAAAACATAGTTCACCCCAAACAAGGCAGGCCGCCACTGTAGACGTACGGGGCTACTGAGAAAAAGGGTGAAGGTTTGGGGGGGGGGGGGGGGGGTTAACCTAAATTGGGAGCTGCGCAGCGAGATGTCTGTTTACATTAGTTTTAAATTTCTACATTTCAGTAACGTCAGGAAAACAGGGAGCAGGGAGGGAGTTCCAGAGTCCAGCAGCACGAGGAAAGGATCTTTTGGAGTAGAAAGCTCTTCGGCATCTGGGGACCTCCACAGTAAATGGATGGGAGTAAGATATTAGTATACTGATTAAGTCTGGTCTAGAGGAGGGACAAGGGTTAGGTCGGCAAGATTGAACCTGTTTAGGAGATTTCTAAGGCCTGCTGAATTATTTTTGTGAAATCTGGAGGTTACCCTCTTAAAAGCTGGAAAAATTATTATTGGAAACATTTTTTTTGTTACAGATTAACTTAGTATAATTTACTGATTATGGTGTAGAGATGGGTTGATTTAAAATATTAAGATACTACTATTTTTTTCTATATTTATGGTGGGTGATAGTTGGGAGGATTTTAAAGAGTGGAAGTCGGTATTTTGTGGGACGGTTGTGGGGTTATGTATTGGGCAAAGGGTGGGAGTGATGTGGTTTGTAGGCATATATGTGTATCGGTAAGTCCAGTTTATAAGTAGTGCTTGTCACCTGTGGATACATCCTTTAAAGATTTCGTCACGTACGTTTAGACAGATCGTATTTGGGTCGATAATAGTCCTTAATATATGGTACTTTTCGGCATCACACAAAATACATCTATCTATAGCTAGAGAAAAAGATGGTCTTCTCTCTATAACTTTCCATTTGATGGTAAAGGGTGTCTTTTCATCTTTAAGTTGCCATACACGAGTCGCAAGTGTCGTGTTTTCCTTGTTTTTGTATTTGAAGGTGTTTCTGTATGCGTAAATCTTTGCTTAAAGCTTCTCTTGCTATACCTAATAATTTTACTATCCATCTTCCACCTCAGCAAACCGAAAATGATCTTCCAATGGTAGTTAACGATAACGCTAACAATAATATACAATCAATTAACCAACCTAATCCATATCATGAAAATACAGTAAATAGAAGTAGACCCGTGAATAGGAATATAAATGGCACAGGAACAATAGTAACCCCTAAGATGCACACTTATATTAGTGCCACAGCAAATTTAATTAAAACCCGCATATCTATTCATAATTACTCCTTCAATAGCGATGTCGGCAATAACAAAACATCACTGACTACTTTAGTTAAAAACTTAAGATCCAAAAATATTCCACACAGTATAAAATGGTCCATCCTAAAAAAATCAAACTCTTATAACCCAGGATCTAGATCTTGCGGTCTATGCAACTCAGAGACTGTGAAGATTGCCACTGCACCTAAACGTTTAAATTTAATCAACTCTAGAAATGAATTAGTTTCAAAATGTCAACATAAGAGGAAATTCAAGTATGCACAATGGAGCCCACCACCAAATCCACCATAGCTATTTGAGTGAGTGTCGGGACCGGGGTTGCCCAATTTTGGAAATGTGTTTGCTAAATCCTTCGTGCCTAAAACGTTTAGATTTTGAAAATGCCTAAATATCTCTTTAAATTTTTTAAGTTGCAAACGTCTAAATTTTTTAATTCTAAATATTTTAACAACTTCTTAATTTTAACATCTTAATTTGAAAAAAATTGAATTTAAATTAAACTATTAAAAAATTAAATTCCAAATATTTAACAACTTCTTAATTTTAACAACTTCTTAGTTTGAAGGAATTGAATTTAAATAAAACTATTGAAAAATTAAATTTAAGTTAAATTTGAATTTAAATTTAAATGAAACTATTGAGTTGTTGAATTTTAAATATTTTAACAACTTCGTAATTATTAATTTCATAAATCCTCTAAATTATTTGTTAGGGCTAAATATCTGAAATTGGTTTATATGCTTATGGCAGAAAATCAAATTGCAATTTTGGATGGGAGGGTGATTTGAGTCTTTGACCTAAATTTACACATCCTGTCTCTGTGACTGAGACTTATTATTTGACCCAGACAAGTAACATCCGCTCTCCATATAATCGATTTCACACGTCTGTCAATGTATTATAACGTTTCTTCCTTGTTAACGTAGACATTCAGCATCCGTTCTGATAACGTCATCTGAATAAGTAGATGTTTCAACGAATTTAGTGTGGATTTCCTATCGGGGAGAAGAGATTCTGTTTACTTGGCTTGTGGGAGAGTGATTACTTTCGAAGATAATTTCATTCATTGGAATAATTTTTATCGGATCCGGAAGAAAAAATGGTCGAATACATCAGGTCGGTTTAATTTTATTCGAATTGGATTTATCGGAGATTTTATTTAACCAAGGAGTTATGGTTTACACTATTCCGATCACCTCATAAGAACTCTGAATTTTGAACATTATAATTATTCAAAACCAAGTGAGTTTTCTGAACTTTTCATATGTTTTGGTTTCTTTATCGTTTTATTAATTTGCATAAACCGTGGATACATTTTTCACTGTCATTTACTGCATCGATTGCAGACGGGTTTCCCGCTTGGATAACTTTTTCGTTTTTGGATTACCATTCACCACCTGGATCACTTTTCAATCAACATCTTGGTGTCTTTCCTGAATATGTTTTAAATTGTATGACTTGGATGAACTGTATAGCTTTAACAAAAAAGTATGTTTTGGGCTGATATATTTGATGTTTTATATACTTTTATGTATTCTTATATATATTTTTATATATTTTCAAAGTTTAATTTTATTATCTGCAGTAATGTCATTACGGTAATGGTCCTCTGAGGAGAAGAATTTTCTTTGAAAACTCATGAGTTAAGGACTTTAAGGGGCTTTGCCTGAACATTGAATTCTAATAAAATTTGATTCGCACCTTATTTTATTACTTCATTTTATATTATGCTATATATATATATATATATATATATATATATATATATATATATATATATATATATATATATATATATATATATATATGAAAGAAGAGGGATAAATATGTACGAATGACAAATCTATTTCAATTTCGATTGTTCAATGCAAGGTGTACTCAGTAAACACATGTTTATTTTTCTTTCCTACAGCCAAGGCTTTTCAAAGATTAAATTTTCTGCATTATATATAAGTTTGTATAAAAATCCGTTTTAATTACGGGACCCCCTCTCAGAACTATTTACTTACTGACCTGAATTCACTTTTGTTTTTGTTTATGATAACCCCACCCCAACTCGCACCGGTTTATTGCTTACTAGCAATGAACAGTAACCAAACAAACCCTTCCCCTTCTCTTCTTCCAGCATCAGTCATAGTTGATTTAACTAACCCTATCACCCACCTTCTTTATCTTTTATCCTCCCCTACTTCTTTACTTGGCTTTGTCTCTCACCAGAGCTGCCGCTTTTCTTAGACTCGATCGAAGTCACTACTTTAATTCCCGACTGCCTGCGTTTAATGCACACATCTCAATCTCAACTTCTGAAAAACTACTTTCATTCTCGGTCCACGGAAGTATTTTAAAATGGCCCTAATTCTCAAAATTAAATCTGAATAAGTATGTTCGATCTACGATTAAACTAAACATCTTTCTATTGTATTTACTTCATTTTTGTACATTTTCAACGCTGCCTTCACGATAGCCCTTTTTTCCATCTTTAAATCTCCTTTCACCGGACACCTTATCTTCGGACATTCACCAACTGGACAGACTCCATATTTTTTACACGCATACTCTTACTCTCCATTACTTAATATTTTTTCAAATTTTGAATTTTGGCTTTTCCACTGTCAACTTATCGATCTATGTAATTCCTCTGATGATAAGATTTTAATCTTTGAAAAGCCTTGGCTTAAGGAAAGGAAAATAAACATGTTTTTACCGAGTACACCTTGCATTGAACAATCGAAGTTGAAATAGATTTGTCATTCGTACATATTTATCACTCTTCTTTCATTTATCTTTATAATTGCTCTATCTCGTATATTGAGCTTAAACCATTTCACTATACGTTCTATCCTCTAAAGGTATACTTTTAGTTTCATATTATATATACAGGGTGGCCCTAAAATAGGTTTACAGTTATTTTTATAAATATTTAATCTATTTAAAGTTTTTCAAATAACCTAGTTAAAAAACTTCAAATATTAAATGATAACTGTAAACCTACTTTTGGGCCACCCTATATATATATATATATATATATATATATATATATATATATATATATATATATATATATATATATATATATATATATAGGGCTTTACGCGCTCCACTACTTTTGGAGCTGCTCCCGCTTCTGCTCCAACGCCCAAAATTGGAGCTGGCTCCTGTCACGCTCCCCATTTTCAAAAAGGAGCTGCTCCTGCCCAAACTCCTATAAAAAAAGGAGCGGCCCTTTTTCAGCGCTCCATAATGAAAATGTACCTTCTTTCATAAACGTTCTATTCTGCCAATGAATGGTCGAAGGATAGGGGTGGGCGTCAAATGATCTCATCGATATGGGTTGAGATGTCACTTTAAGTGTAAGACCGTAAGATAATATTTGACAAAATCTCGCTAATATTTTGAGAGTTATAGGAGAACATGTCGGAAGAAATATAGGATTATACGTAAATTTTCGTTTCCTGAGGTATAAAATAGAAATAGAAAAATCCCTGAAGTATTTTAAAACAATTTTAATTTTCATTACATTAACAACCTATTTTTTCAGGAAAGGAAAATTTGACCCGATATATTTTCTATTTATTTTGGAAGTGAATTTAGATTTGGTTTAAGTAAATAAAGTTTTACTTTTAAACATTATTAGTGATTATTTTCTTTTTAAAGAAAACATTTCTCTGGAAGAGGAGAGACAGCCTGGGCAACATTACTCGTCGTGTTGTTGTTTAATATTTGTTTGTTTTACGAACGTAACTATATTGTATAATGTATATTATTATTTATAACAGAGAAACGCGCAAGTACTTTCAAACAAATCGATTTATCCATTTTTTTCTATAGTACAATTTGGGGCGAAAAAAAAACCCATGATTTTTATTTTTTAAAGATTGAATAAAAAAAATATTTTTCATAAGTTGGCCAAAAAATATCAATAAATTGTCAATAAACAATTCAGAGATCCATTTAATGCCTTAAAATTTCATACAAAATATCTGGCCTAGACCGTGGGAGTTGAAAAAATATTGGGTAAAGTTTAAGATATTTTCTTTAATTTAATTAAGTTTAAACATTAGTTTAATTGTAGAATAGAGGCCGCTGTTTTCTTTCGCTCATTTCGCTTGGTATTCACCCAAATTCTGGGTGAAACTGATTGCTGGTCTTAATTGTATTTTTGTCCTGAAATAAAATTCTCATTTACTTTTTAAAGTGTTGAGAATCTAACTTTAATTCCCGGTTTTAATCGCTGGCGGCCATGTTGGGTTTTTATTGTTTTTTTCTTGGACTAAATATATTTTTTCCTTGGACTAAAGATATTGTTACTGCTTTAACATTTTATTACACACAAAAAAAAAACTTTGAACATTCTATTTACAAAAGCAAGTTTTAACGGAATTTAACGAATTTAAAAGCAAACATGAAAAGGTTAAAACATACTAGTCGTGAATTTAAGAATAACAAAAAATGTCGCCGAAAATACGACGGGTAAAAATGAGGCATAAAAGTTCAATTTGATATATGCTAAAAAAATAAATTAGAATTTTTTGTCAAGACAAAATGTACCATTTCACCCCAAAAATCGATTTTATCGAACATTTGGGTGAATACCGAGCGAAATGGGCGAGAAAATCCAACGGCCCCTATAGTATAATTGAACCTAAAATTCTTTATTTTAAAACACGAAATAAAAGAAAAATTGGCTTATTTATTCAATCACAATAAACATCCTTTTCATAAATACAAAAATGTTCAAATCTGTAAGAAAATAACTTCAAAGACATCTATAGACTTACTGGCGACATTTGTTGCCCAAATTGTCGTCTGCCTTAAGAAAAGTGTCCCATCAAAAATTTAACACATAGATGTAAAAATCTGAGAACTTCAAATGTTCTCCTTTTTTCTCTCTGCCTCTCCCTCCCTCTCCCTCTCCCTCTCCTTATCTCATATACATTTACCAGATATAATTTAAAAAAATAACTCAGAGTAAACTCTGAGACTTTCTTTTCTTTTCTTTTTTATTGCTGAATAAAAAAACTAATGTTTAAAAGAAAAAAAAAAATCAAATAATTTTGGAGCGAGGAGCGCGGAGCGATAAAACCACCGCTCTTTAGTCCCAAATGGAGTTGCTACCGCTCCACTCCCGCTGAATATAAAATGAGCCCTCCTCTCCTTCACTCCAGCAAAAAAGAGCGTACTCCTGGAGCGCGCTCCTTTTTGGAGGGCTCCGTAACGCCCTGTATATATATATATATATATATATATATATATATATATATATATATATATATATATATATATATAGTTTTCCAGCTATTTCGTCATTTCACAACTCTCTCATTGCTTCTGATGCCAAACGCTAATCGGCTGTAATCTGTGTGAACTCCATTCCACTTAAACATCTTGACATTCTCGTTTAAGACATAAGATCAATCAATTTTTAATAATACATATTTTCTCAGGAAGAAGATTCCCTCCCAGCTGTTGCTTCCCTTTGATTACTCGTAACAAAAGAGCACTTTTACCTAAATCAATCTGTGTGTTATTTTGCTTGCATTCAAATAATCCACAAATATTAAATGTTTATATTAATTATTCTTACATGGTGTGGGAAGACATGAATCCGTCGCTAGAAGATAACACGTGGCAACTTATAGATATGAAATGGATCCGTTTATAAGTTATTAGCATCTAAGTTAACATGATTGTCGTTGTATCATCCTTCCTGTAAGAATGTTCAGGCTGTCGCCCGAGAGAAGAACACCCGAGAAACGAGTTCAACCACGGGTTTTTAAACCCACCTAATAAACTGGTATTGTCCTGGCCTTTGGGTCTGGATTTACGCCTGTCTATTGGGGGTTGTCTGGTCCTGTGCAGTTCTAGGAGGTGCACCCTCCCAGGCTTCGCCTCCCCTCTTTGGGGAGGAGTAAGTTAATTGCTTACTGCTTGAGGCGCCCCTACCGGGGAATGCCGACGGGGCTGCCCAGGCAATTTTTGATGGTCAGAGTGCTCACCTCTCGGGCGCTGGCTTTTCAACACCCCACTTTCCGACCCGACCTTGGGTCACATCTTACTTGTGGGAGTAGGATAAAACTGGCCTTGTGCCTAACTCCTGGGGAGGAGTAAATAATACAGTGGCCAGGAGAGGCGACCAACATACACAGCCCCGCCGAGTATTGAACGCACATCATGTTAGTTTGAATAGCAATTAGCTGTATTTATTTGCTTATATTTTGTCAAGCACACGACGAACCACACATTTAGTTTTCACACTTCTCACACTGGCCAGTATCCTATATCTTTATAAAGCCACCCTTCGTCCGAACATGGAGTATTGTTGCCACATCTTAGCTGGTGCACCAACCACTATTCTCTGTCTCTTGGACGGGGTACTAAAACGAATTTCTAACCTAATAGGTCCCGCACTGTCGGCCAAACTCCAGCCCCTGTCGCATCCTTGTACTTGTTTTACAAGTTTGTCCACGGAATGTGCTCCGATGAACTTCATGTACTTGTACCCCCTCAACGTAAATACCCCCGAGTCATCCGATTAGCAGAAAAATCGCACACCTTCACTGTAGAGGTCCCCTGATGCCACAAGATTTTCCACTCTGATAACATCTTTCCTAGCATCACCTGCGTTTGGAATTCACTCCTTGCTCACTGTTTCCCCGACCGTCCTAACGTGCATACATTTAAATCAAATGTGAACAAACATCTTGCTGCCTACTCTCACACAGAGGTAACCCTCTAGAAATCTGACACCTATGACAGTAGCCCCTAACGGGGGTAGCATGCTCTTGTTCTGTCAGCCATGACTGGGAGAAGTCTTCAGTAATTCACACTTTGTTGTATCGCCCGCACCGTTTTCCTGTTATATGTTTATCGAAAGAATAAGCAACAAGTTTCCCTTTTGGGGTCTTTTAAACTAAGTTTGTTCCTGGCTCACAACAATATCAAATGCTTTTAAATTTTAATATATTTTGAAAGAGAGATGCCTTGATTTTGATTGGTTGAGAGTTTGGGGTTTTTAGTATGAGGACATTTAATTTCAATCATTCTAGAATTTCTAACATTTTTGTTGAGGTTTTATCTAAAAAGTATTTTAGAGGAGATATGCACTCTCTTGTTACCGACTTATTTTAGTAAAATAGATTTATGCACTCTCTTGTTACCGACTTATTTTAGTAAAATAGATTTATGCACTCTCTTGTTACCGACTTATTTTAGTAAAATAGATTTATGCACTCTCTTGTTACCGACTTATTTTAGTAAAATAGATTCATGCACTCTCTTGTTACCGACTTATTTTAGTAAAATAGATTTATGCACTCTCTTGTTACCGACTTATTTTAGTAAAATAGATTTATGCACTCTCTTGTTACCGACTTATTTTAGTAAAATAGATTTATGCACTCTCTTGTTACCGACTTATTTTAGTAAAATAGATTTATGCACTCTCTTGTTACCGACTTATTTTAGTAAAATAGATTTATGCACTCTCTTGTTACCGACTTATTTTAGTAAAATAGATTCATGCACTCTCTTGTTACCGACTTATTTTAGTAAAATAGATTTATGCACTCTCTTGTTACCGACTTATTTTAGTAAAATAGATTCATGCACTCTCTTGTTACCGACTTATTTTAGTAAAATAGATTTATGCACTCTCTTGTTACCGACTTATTTTAGTAAAATAGATTCATGCACTCTCTTGTTACCGACTTATTTTAGTAAAATAGATTTATACACTCTCTTGTTACCGACTTATTTTAGTAAAATAGATTCATGCACTCTCTTGTTACCGACTTATTTTAGTAAAATAGATTCATGCACTCTCTTGTTACCGACTTATTTTAGTAAAATAGATTCATGCACTCTCTTGTTACCGACTTATTTTAGTAAAATAGATTTATACACTCTCTTGTTACCGTCTGATATTTTTCTTATGCCATCTACGTTTATTTTAGTTTACAGGAAGAACAAATCGATAAGTGGTTATCCAATCGATTTTTATCTGTTTCTGACTCAAGGTATTTTGCGTTAAAACATGCATTGCGGTTGATTAGATTTGCATATTTTTTTTTGCAATTCAGTCAGTGTTGCCAAAGAATATTTGAAAAAATAGACAGGATTTGTTTTGATAAACGGCCATTACTATATATGCATGAGTTTGAAGTAAAAAACTAACCAACAAACTTAACACTGCTGACCAAAAGATAGAAAGAAAGAATAAATGGATAAATGAAAGCAAATGGCAGAAAGGAAAATTTATTAATTTTATTTAAAAAAAAACAAGATCATAAAACTCTCTTCCATGTATTCGATTTTAATAAGAAGATATATTTGAAAAATTTCTAATTGGCCGAATAATTTTCCCGATTTTAAAACTCCATTGGATGATGAGACTAAAATTTGGGATTTTTGGAGAGTGTCAAGTTACCTCTCAGTTTCCAGTACCTGCAGATCCACTCTAACTCAAAGTTTCCCATCTATGGGTTAAATAGAATCTATCATCTACAACGGCTCTGCTCAAGGAGGCGAACGAGACTAAAGATCTTGTCCTTCTGGTCAACTCATCCTTCAAGCCATCTAAACATTGCATTCAGGCTGCAAACAAAACAAGGAGCACTCGATTTCTCATTCGACATTCTTTCAGCAAACTTACTTCTGAAATATTTCTACCACTTTATGTCTCCCTCGTCAGACCACTGTTAGAGTATGGTGTCCAAGCCTCTGCTCCATATCTAATACTTGATATCCAGCATCTAAAGAGAGTTCAAAGACTGGCTACTCGAATGGTGCAGGGTCTATGAGATCTGCCCTATGAAAGCAGACTCAAGAAACTTAACCTTTTCTCCCTTGAACGCCGACGATTACACAGTGATCTAATTTTAGCCTCCAATCTCCTCAGTGGTCATTACGATATACCTCAGGACCTATTATTCACTCCTGCATCAGAAAGAAGTCTCACGGACACCACAAGAAACTATTTCGCGGCCGATTTCGATTGAGCATAAAGAGGGCTGTCTTCTCAATCAGGATCCCTGGACCTTGGAATAGTCTTCCAAGGGAGGTAATAAATGTGCTAACAACGCAGCAATTCAAGGTGAATTTGGACATGTGCTGGGCTACTGTATCCTCTTCTGTGTAATTTTCTACCACCCTTTCCCTACATGGCAACTGAAACATACTTGTTTTATTTTTGTTGAATTAATTGAATTGAATTGAATTGAAAATACAAACTTTTTTTACCTACAAAAAAATCAATCTATAAATTTTAGAATATATTAAGAACTTGAAGCATAAGTACTTTTACTAAAATGACTAAATTCGCTGTTAAATGACTCCGAAAGGGTTGATATGCCGTAAAACTAAACGACCAAAAGCAGACAATTTTCAGACAGAACAACTTGATAATTCCCGTTGTACGAATGTGGTTATCAAATTGATTTTGTATATGCCCTCGTATCAAATTGATTTTGTATATGCCCTCGTATCTTTATAAAAGGTTCTAGTGTTGAGATTGAGGTTTAATTTACAAGATATTTGGAGGAGATGTGCACTCTCTAGTTGCCTTCTTATAGTTTATTTCCATTTCTTACACGTCTAGTATATTCAGTCTAATTAGTTGGCACGAACAAATATAATATCAATGTATTTCTTTCCAGGTTCGATAATGGATTGAATTTTCATTAATAATTTAGTGACGATCGCCATCACTGTAAGAGATAATGAAATTTGTGACACTTGCAAAGGTCATAGTTGATGACCTTTTTAGATGATATCAGTCCGACAGTCCAGAGAGAGTTTGGAGACTATTGTAGGACGTCACATGAATTGACGATGACGTCTTCTTGCATTTGTTCATAGTTCATAATATTTTGTTATATTCTACATGCAGAAAGGAGTGGCACCCTCCTCTGCTTTGGTATTTTTTATAGAATCACATCTGTCTCCAAACTTAGGGTTAGGTTAGGGTTAGGGTTAGGTTAGGGTTAGGGTTAGGTTAGGGTTAGTGTTAAGGTTTCAAAGTTTCTGAGTTAAAAATAGATCTAGCCTTTTTTTAAAAATCGTAATGCATACTCTTTAGTTATTAGGAGGTTCAACCAAAAAAAAACTTGCTTAGAGATGGGATTGATTCTATAAAATTATCCTCTGATTAAGGATAAAAGATATCTCGGCTATGGTCGATCAATTGTATTTTTTAATGCTTAACAATACTTATCAGATATGATTAATTTATATAGGAAACTGATCCCCCCTTTAAATTCTAAAATAATAAAATAAAATAATCATTTAAAAAAGTAGAATCCTATTTTTTGGAGGGAGGGGGAGGCTGAAGGTATTTCAGCAGAGGGTGTTAATCTACAAAGAAGAAAACAAAAAACAAAAAAAGCAATTATTTTAGAATTTGTAGTGGGGGATCAGTTTTGTATATAAATTTAATGTAAAATGATCTCTCCATTCTAACGTTTTAGGGCAGTTAGGCTATTTTTTGCCATGGGAGATAAATATTGTGCTTTTTTTTGGGGGGGGAGGAGTCTATTTCTTTAGGCGATTACGTGTGTTTTATGACTGTCGCTTAGACTTAGGATTAGTGGGGAAAAAATTTGGTAAACTTCTCTAAAAATCAGGAATGGGGGATCATTTTATGTTAAATTTATATACGAAATTATCCCCACTTCAAATTATAATTTTTTTCTTCTCCTTTCTGCCAAGTTTTCAAGGTGTTCACACGTAATCGCTTAAAAATAGAATTTATTTTTTTTAGGAGCAGGGGAGTATTGAGTCAGCGGAAGGTGTTAATCTACAAATTTACAATTTCCACTTTTTGGCGATTGTTAATAATTTTCAACAGAGTAAAAAGGGGTGAAAAAAACAAAACAAATAGTCAACAAATAATTGTTACCAAAGGCAAGAAAAGTAACTTTTCTACTTACCTGCCTATTTTTTATGTTTTAAAGTATTTTAAAGCGCTTTTATTGACATTTTCTCCTTCCTCTGAGTCTTATAAACCCGAAGTATTCAAGATTTTACTCGAAGTGAAACCTCGATGTCCTAAAACAACTCAAAAATTGAAAAGTAAACAAAAATACAGCTAATAAAAATATATAGATCGGTGGAAAAGTAAATTTTCGATCAATTGGTGACAGTTATTATCGGAATTTTTGTGTGATTTTAGAGTTTTAAATTGTTAAATCTACGACATCAAGGTTTCACTTCGAGTAAAATCAGGCGCCAATTTTAAATACTTCGGATGTTTATTTACTCCTCTACAGGAGTTAGGCACAAGGCCAGTTTTATCTTACTCCCACAAGTAAGATGTGACCACAGGTCGGGTCGAGTAAGTGGGGTTTGAAAAGCCAGCGCCCGAGAAAGTGAGCACTCTAGCCATTAAAAATTGCCTGGGCAGTCCCGTCGGCATTCCCCGGTAGGGGCGCCTCAGGCAGTAAGCAATAAACTTACTCCTCCCCAAAGAGGGGAGGCGAAGCCTGGGAGGGTGGACCTCCAAGAACTGCACAGGACAAACCCACAGACAGGTGGAATCAAGCCCCGAAGGACAAGACGACACCCGTCTATAGGGTGCAGTATCCATCGGAACAGATACTACACTTACTTCCTAGCGTGCCAGGTATTGGAAATTGCTAACAATCGCCCTTTTTTAATCTTGGAGTTCACTGCTTAATCTTTAGTAACCGAAAGAAACTTTTTAATAATCTCAAAAACATAGATTTGGGGCGGAGGGGAGGGGGTTGTATACCTTAGTATCGTTATTAAAATTGTTCTAAACTCATAGTGCGGGGGGGGGGGGGGGTCTTTTAAAATTGTTAGAAAAAATAAAATAAAATTTACGACCCACAATCAAGTTTTCTCGTTCAAGGGAAAATAACGGAAAAAATACATGACAGAGTTATTTCCCTTAGATCAATAATTTATGTCAAAAAAAAAAAAAGAATTAAATGACAAACCGACTGAAATGCAATTTTAATTTTTAGGAAGCTGGATTTTTCTCACATAAAAAAGCGACATACATTGTTTTATATAGCGGGAATATCATTTGACTTCATATTTTCTATATTTCAAAATTATCAATGGCAGCCTTCATAATCAGAGAAGAAACAGAGAGGTACAAAGTTATCGTGATTACAGCAAACTATTTTTCAAATTTGGCCAAAAGTTGATGGCTTAAGATGGAAAGGAATCACCATTATCAAAACATAACAGACATTCTAGACACACTGGTAGCATTAGAAAACCTGTATTAATTCGGCAAGTATAGCACACCATTAGTGGTAATCATGGAAAATCCACAAGATCTGTTAAAAAAGAACATCGTGTATGAGAAGGGACAATCTGAAATGTTGTCCACAAAGACATCAGATAGTCTTACATGATGAGCAAAGGTAATTTTACGTCAGAACAGGTCAAGGAAAATCACCTTACCAGTGCTAATAATAGAAATGGATTGGTTTAGTTTGGTAGTTTTGTTTTACGGCATATCAACCCTTTTTGGGTTATTTAATGCCGAATCTGGTCATTATAGTGAAAGTTTTTATGCTTCAAGTTCTTTATATCTTTAAATGTTTAATCATGGTTTTTGGTTTGGTAGTTTTGTTTTACGGCATATCAACCCTTTTTGGGTTATTTAATGCCGAATCTGGTCTTGTTTTCTTCTCTTTTTTGTTTCTTTCCCCTTTTAATATCTGTTTCTATTTAACCCATAGTTGGGACCCTAACAGGTACTACCACTCCGGGTCAGGGTGGACCTGGGAGCAATGGTAATTAAGAGGAGCTCCACATTCCCCAAAGTCCGTAAGCCGGATCTCACCATCGGATGTAGTTTAAGGTCATATCCAGGACCGGGAGTAGGGTAGGAAAAATAAAAATAAAAAAGGGGAGGGAGAAAGGGAGAGGGGCTGTTGTTTTTGTTTTTGGTTTTGTAGAACATAATTAAGTTTTACAAACAAAAAAAAAAAAAAAAAAAAAACGTCAATGTAGGTGAATTTCGTCTCAGGGAGCCACAGGGCAGCCTGATCTGGTATCACCAGGAAATGGATTGCAGAAAATTGTCATGATCACATGACATCTAGCATTTGGCCTCCTAACTCCCCAGATCCCAATCATTTGGACTACTATCTATGAAGCGGTTGAGAAAATAGTTAATTAGCATCCTCATAACATTAGATAACCTCTTAAAAGTCTCCACCGAATAATGACCAATATGAACACGGACCACTTGATTCTAGCATAAATCACATAAAAGCTGTTATCGTAGTGTAATGGACTGAGCCAATCACCTCGACATGAACGACAAAAAATAGCCTGTGCCGTGCATGAAATTTGCATAGCGTACAGGTGAATTGATTTAAGAATGAACGAGAAGGCGGCAGGAGCGACAGTTGATTGTTGGACGGATGTTTCGTTTTGCTTTTTGCATTGCTTTCTTACAAGCTATTTCGGCATCATGATGGGAGATAAGATTGATCTGAAGCGGAGTTGAGTTGTTCCGACCCCAGCCAATCCATTATTGAATGAATTCAGAAGGCTGAGCTTGTGTGTCGGCTGTGCTCTGTAAAGAAAGTAGAATGCATAATCCCTATGCATTTGACAGGCAGCGCGTTTACAGTGTACCAACAATTGAGTGAAGAAAAAAAGAGGGATTATGCCCTCATAAAGGAAGCTTTATTTACAACGTTCATCCTGGACTTTGATGCGGCATATGCACAGTTTGTGGCGCCCCACATGCACCCTTAGATGTTTATCTGGAGGACGTGCGGAAGCTTTCTGTACCATTCGATGGTATGATGGATCAAGACCTCAAAGCAGCCTTTGTCCATGGGTTGCCCGACCATGTCCAGCAGCTACTAAGAGCTTCTTCTCGAACGGAGGAAATGAGTATTTCTGAATTTCTGGCTCGAGCGAGAGCTATATTGGAAGATGATCCACCTGGACCCGTGTTAATTATGGCAGTTAATGCAAACCAAGGAAAGGCAGACAAAGAACACCAGGATAAGGTGTTTCGAATGTGATGGAATTAACCACTTA
>OY744532.1:17976680-18001680 GCA_963556195.1 Sepiola atlantica | reverse complement strand
AATATTCCTCAGCTAAGTAAAGGAGCTTCTCTCGTCTCTCTCTCTATATATATACATATTCGCACATTGGCTAACAAACTTTTTTTCATTTATTTTAATATTGACACACACACACATCGCATCACATTTCGTTTAAACAATAATATGTCTCTCCTATCTTTCGAGGACAACATTTCTTAAATAAACCTTTCTTCAGTTTTATATTTGTAAATCATTGTCTGTGTTTTGCTTTCACCGTGTATTGTATTTCGTGTTTTTAGCTTATCAGTTCTCGTCCGACAGACACCTCTAGCCAACAAAACATCGTTAGCTGGACTGACAGAGGTGCAAAAAAGACTAAAAATATAAATATCCTTAGTCACGAATACAGGTCGTGATAAATGCAACTACAGGACTAGAAAAATACATCACAGAATACAGAGAGGCTGATCACTGCCAGAAAAAGCAGCACGAAAGTGAACAATAAGAAAACCGTGAAATAGCGACAAAATAGAAATGGGACTATTTGAAGATACGGATGAAAGAAATTGCGTCCAAGAACAAAGAAATGGAATCGCTACTGACATCAGCACAAAACAATGTGATCAGAACAAACTACATCAGCACCATGATAGACAAGACTCAGGAAAACAGCAAATGTAGACTCTGTGGACAAATGAGCTACAAAGTAAACCACAGCATGAATGAATGCAGCAAGCTCTCTCAAAAAGGTATAAAAAACAGATAGGACTGAGCTTGCAAACTACAACATTTTGAAAATACAGACAAATGGTACAAACACAAATCAGAGCTAGTATAGGAAAATGAAAGTCCCATCATCATCATCATCATCATCATCATCATCATCATCATCATCATCATCATCATCATCATCATCATCATCAGCAGCAGCAGCAGCAGCAGCAGCAGCATCATCATCATCATCATCATCATCATCATCATCATCATCATCATCGGTTTAACATCCGTTTTACATGCTGGCATGGGTTGGACGGCTTTTAGAAATGAACTTCCACACTAACCTTTCTCTGGCCATGTTTTTATTTTCCTTCTTTCTCTCAAGTCCATCCTTTTCACGCCCTTCCATGTTTTTCTTGGCCACCTCCTGCCAACTGAACCTGCCACCTCAACTGTTCTACATCTACTAACCCAAGAACCTCCATCCATTCTTTCAATGTGGCCATACCATCGAAGTCTCCTGTTCTGCACACCTCTCTCTATACCATCCAGATTTAATCTTTCTCTGAGGTCATCAGATCCACGCCTGTCTAGAACGTTGAAATACAACAGGCTCCTTCAAGCAAAAAGACCGGACACGATAATAATCAACGAGAAGGGAAACACCAGCTAAATAGTAGATTTCGCTGTCCGAGTAGATTGAAGGAGTTAAGTAAATACTACTTCTCGATTTGGTCATTTTAAAAATTTCTGTCCATCCGTTTTGGAGAGCTGGATATTCCCCACATGAAACCGATCTTGTGTCACAGCCAGCCATTGTAGGTAGACGGTAAATGGGGACATGGGTGTGTAATTTCAAAACTGTGGTAATACTAATAATTGTATGAGCACTAGGAATAGTTCCGAAAAATCTGGAAAACGACGAGGAGAAATTAGAATCAAATTGACACCATACAAACCACAGCACTGTCGAGAACAGCTAATATGTTGGTCAGGTGAGACTAACCAACCACAGGTAAGTAGAAATAAAATGGCATTTCGTAAACACAACTAGAAGTGTAGATGAACCATAGTAGGACGAAACCAAGATAACTGAGACTGCAATAATCTGGCCCCACCCCCAACGGAAGGATCCCAGGTTTCGACTAAAAGAGTATGGTAATTACTGGAATCTTGAGGAGAATTATTGCCACTCACATTCCAGAGAGAACCATTGACCGTCGAATGAGAAATCACCACAGATGATGCATGTACACCAAATTAGTTTCAATTGTGATGTAAAAATCTGGGCAGACACACGGTTACAGAGACATCAGAGAAAACTATCTGTTTTTTTTTCAGTGAGAGATCACTGGTAACGATTCATGTGAGTAAACAAATTCATAATAATCCCATGATCTGACACTTCCAGCCGCTCAACAAAAGAGTCGTGGCGCCAACATTGGTTGGTACCACACGAAATGGTCGTAAAGGGTCTAGGAGGATGGAAAGACCAAAGAGAGATAGCACCAAGCCCCCACGGTAAGGACACAAAGAATGCTAAAATCCTGAGGTGCCTTATTGTCACTCAAATTCCAAAGAAAGCCGTTATCAACAAGAACCCGTAAACGGCTGCTGCGAGAACGCAATTGTGTTCAAATAAGGTAAAAAAGTCTATTCACTTGAATGAAGTTTTATTTTAAGCAGTTATGTTATGTTATTCTTCCACCCGAGAAAAGCCGGGTATCTCCACTAGTAAAAAATACGAGTCTTCATCGTATTAGTTGCACATGATGACCAGCAGGGGTCGCTGTAAACACGACTAAAAGGGTTATCTTTCTATCCTCCCTACTCATTGGCAGGGTCTTAAGTTTCCAGGTATCGACGGATTTTTATTCGTATAGACATAACTCAGCACTTCGAAAACGCTTGGGTCATGTTGTTGAAGGTACCTCCTGGCGGCCATCTCATTTGGACACACGTATCGGGTACCGCACCTGTGAAATAGAAAGACACCATGAGATGTATGTACGTAACAAGATCCTTTAGAAAGTGTCCATAAAGTATAATGTGAATTATAATAATTCTACTACTACTACTACTAATAATAATATATATAATATTTAATAATTATAGTGATAGAAATAACGGATAATAATAATAATAATAATAATAATAATAATAATAATAATAATAATAATAATAATAATAATAATAATAATAATAATGACACCACGAAAATTATGGACAGAGGGTCGAGGAGGGAAAGCGCAAACCAGACCTCCACTGGAAGAGTGTGGACAGCTCTGGGACCTTCGGGAGGCTTGTTGCCACTCGGGCCCCAGAGGGGACCAATGGCCCTTATCAGCGGGAAATCGATGGTAGGTGGCTGTTGCGATACCACAAGGTCATCAGCGGTGATGAGGGAAAAGAAGTGGAGCATACTGGAAGTCTGAGGAGACTTGTTGTCACTCAGACTCCAGGGAATACCACAGGTTGTTGGCAGTGGGCGATCACTGACGATGACCAGTGTGATAACTCCTAGTGAGTAAATAATAATAATAATAATAATAATAATAATAATAATAATAATAATAATAATAATAATAATAATAATAATAATAATAATAATAATAATAATAATAATAATAATAGTGCTAGGACGTTGGGGAGGCTTATTGCCACCCAAATCCCAGGGGAGACCAATGGTCGTTGCGAGTGAGAAATCAATGGTAAACGGCTGTTGCGATACCACAAGGTCATTTGCAGTTGTTAATCGAAAAGAGGTGGAGAGTACTCGAACTCTGGGGAGGCTTGTTGTCACCCAGACTCCAGGGAACACCACTGGTTGTTGTCGGTGAGCAATCACTGACAATAACTTGTGTGAGAACTCCTAGTGAGCACAGATAATAATAAGTATTTTAGAACTGACTACATTAAAGCTAAAATAGATAAACCCCAGGAAAACAGTAAATGTAGACCCTGTAGACAAAGACACGAAACAGTAAACCACATAATAAGTGAATGCAGCAAACTAGCCCTAAAAGAATACAAGAACAGACACAACCGCGTGGGGAAAGCAGTACACTGGTAACTATGCAAACGACTGAATTTTGAACATACAGACAAATGGTACAGACACAAACCGGAGACAGTACTGGAAACCGAAAGCCACAAAATCATCTGGGACATGGAGGTACAAACAGACAAACTTATCCAAGCAAGGAGATCGGATGTCATAATAATTAACAAGAAGGAAAGAAACTGCCAAATTGTAGATTTTCTCGTCCCAGCAGGCCACAGTGTGAAGATCAAAGAGACGGAAAAACGAAGCAAAACCACACGAGCTTACGAGAGAACTATAAAGAATATGGACCATGAAGAAAGTTCATATAATACCAATAATTGTAGGAGCACTAGGAACAGTCCCGAAATGCTTGGTAAAAAGAGTAGGACAAATTGGAATCAGGGGAAGCCTGAGACTATACCACGGACGGCTATGATGAAAATAGCTGAAATCTTAAGGAAACCCCTTGAATGCGGAAACCAACCCACATAAACTACAGGCACTAACCAGCCACATAGAAAACTGCAACAGAAATAAAACAAAAGCATGGAAGGAACACCACATGAAACCAAGGGAACTGATACTTCTAGAAATCTTATAAACTGTGCCCCACCCCAATAGGTATCACTCTCGGCTGATATTACACACAATAATTGTGAAGAGTGAAGGAGGTTTGAAAAACTGAGGAAAGAGATCACTAAACAGACCTCCACTAGACGAGTTGGGGAGGCTTATTGTCACTTTAATCCCAGAGAAGACTAATGGTTGTTGTCAGCAAGAAAGCAATAGTAAGCGGCTGTTGCGATAACGCAGAGTCATTTGAAATAGTTATCGAAAGAGGTGGAGAGTACTGGAAATATGGGAAGATTTGTTGCCACCCAGACTCCAGGGAACACAACTGGTTATTATCAGTGATTAATCACTGATGATGACCTGTGTGAGAACTCCTAGTAAGTAAGTAAGTAAGTACTACTACTACTACTACTACTACTACTACTACTACTACTACTACTACTGATAATAATAATAATAATAATGGGACCATCCTTGGCTGATATCATACAAAATAGTCGTGAAGGGTCAAGGAGGATGGGAACACCGAGGAGAAAGAGCACTAACCAGACCTCCACTGAAAGAGTGCAGAGAGTACTGGAACATTGGAGAGGCTTATTGCCACCCAAATCTTAGAGGAGACTAATGGTCATTACCAGCAATAAATCAATGGTAAGTGGCTGTTCGATACCGCAAAGTTATTTGCAATGGTTAATAAAAAAAAGGTGGAGAGTATTGGAAATCTGGCGAGGCTTGTTGTCACTCAGACTCCAGAGAACACCACCGGTTATTATCAGTGAGCAATCACTGACGGTGACTTGTGTGAGAACCTCTTGTGAGCACAAATAATACAATTCATAAGAATAATAAATTCATAATGGCGTTAAAACAGTTCGAATTTTGATGAAGCAAAAAGTGACACCGTCTTAACTTTTATTGACACATCCTGAACATTGTTCTAATTTAATATTTTCTTTCGTTCAAAAATTGAAGTTAGAATTTATGTTTTCAGACTTGGAATTCATTTTTAATTGAATTTGAAATTGCTTACATCGACAATTCTTTATCTAAAATTCCAAACATGGTTCAATTATAACTAAATAAACACGTACACAAATAATTTGGTTATTTGTATGAAGGCAAAAGGATTTTTCATTGCACGAACCATTTTTTAAATAATCAAAGGAAGTTTTGCATTCACCCATGCGCGAATAACAAAAACACAATTAACACAGAAGTTGGTGCCCAATAGATCGTTTGTAATGAATATAAGTAGCACGACAGTTGGTGCCCAATAGATCGTTTGGAATGAATCGCTTACAATTGAAATTGCACTTCGGTATTGCGTCAGATAAGCTCGATGATGGTCGTCCAAATAACCAGAAAACCTTCACATTGCATTTGGTATACATAATTGAATAGAAAAAGAACGCAACCCACTCTCTCCACTGGGCAAATGATAACTAGACAGGTGCACAATGAGATATAACAGTTACTTTGTTATTTCGCATTTCAATTACTTCTAGACAATTTGCCAACCAGGGGTTCCCAACCTTATTTTGCTTGTGCCCCCCTAAGAGAGCTATTTTATTATCTGTTGACCCTATACACACACACACAAACACACACACACACACACACACACACACACATATATATATATATATTTTTTTTTTTGAAAAAAGTGTTTTTCTTTTCTTCTTTTTTTTCTTCATCGTCCGATGGAAATGGACTTTTTGGTTAGAAAATCACGTTATGTCTGCAAGCGAGGATACGCCGATTTGGATAAGAAAGGGTGTTTAAACATATTTTTAAACCATTGTTTCGTAATAGTATTATTATTTTTTTTTGCTAAGATTAAAATAAATTTTATTTATTTTACACTACCATTGTTATGGTTTTTTCAAAAAAAAAATACTATTACGAAATAATGGTTTTAAAAATATGTCTAAACACCCTATATATATATATATATATATATATATATATATATATATATATATATATATATATATATATTGTTTTTTAAGTCAAATATTTGTTTATAGGTTAGTAAAAACTAACAATGGGTCAATTTTGTTGTATTCATAGCATAAAATCCAAATACAAATCTTGAAAATTCCAATAAACGCATGTACATCTAGGAAACAACAAAATAAAACCTCTTTTTTCGTGGTTCCCCTTTAAACTTCTGTGGTTCCTCAAAGGTTCATGTGGACCCCAGTTGGGAATCCATTGTTTAGACTTTTTATCATTAAACAAATGTGGATATGCCGTAAAACAAACGAATAAAACAGACCAACCTTAGAACATTTACGAACTAATATTCTTGGGAAAACATATGAATTAAGAAATTAAAAATCGTTTCTTCCTTTCCATTTTGTGTTGACTTAATCATTTTTGTTAATTTCCCGTCTACGAGAATAACACATTCACTTACATGTTCATACCACCAGTGACATCTGTTCGGAAGACGTTGAGGAAGAAAGATTCCGATGCTTCGGCCCAGTATTCCCATTCTGTAGCCATGGCGTATGTACCAAGTCTCCAAGTTCTTCTGGATTTTGCTAAACTGTAAGCTCTGGAAATCTACAAAAGAAATATAACCGGAAGGAATCAAACAGTGTGATCGTATTACAACGGTATAAAGACCGTGCACACATCTGACAAATCGTGCAAGATGCTAGAAAATATAAGTCTATTGACAGAAATGTCTATAAAACATTAAAAAATATTTTCTTTTAAGATAAAAATCAGATAATTGCAAGATGCTAGAAAGTATAAGTCTCTTGACAGAAATGTCTATAAAACATTAAAAAAATATTTTCTTTTCAGATAAAAATCAGATAATTGCAAGATGCTAGAAAGTATAAGTCTCTTGACAGAAATGTCTATAAAACATTAAAAAAATATTTTCTTTTCAGATAAAAATCAGATAATTGCAAGATGCTAGAAAGTATAAGTCTCTTGACAGAAATGTCTATAAAACATTAAAAAATATTTTCTTTTCATATAAAAATCAGATAATTGCAAGATGCTAGAAAGTATAAGTCTCTTGACAGAAATGTCTATAAAAAATAAAAAAAAAATTTTCTTTTCAGATAAAAATCAGATAAGGGCAAGATGCTAGAAAGTATAAGTCTCTTGACAGAAATGTCTATAAAACATTAAAAAAATATTTTCTTTTCAGATAAAAATCAGATAATTGCAAGATGCTAGAAAGTATAAGTCTCTTGACAGAAATGTCTATAAAAAATAAAAAAAATATTTTCTTTTCAGATAAAAATCAGATAAGGGCAAGATGCTAGAAAGTATAAGTCTCTTGACAGAAATGTCTATAAAACATTAAAAAAATATTTTCTTTTCAGATAAAAATCAGATAATTGCAAGATGCTAGAAAGTATAAGTCTCTTGACAGAAATGTCTATAAAACATTAAAAAAATATTTTCTTTTCAGATAAAAATCAGATAATTGCAAGATGCTAGAAAGTATAAGTCTCTTGACAGAAATGTCTATAAAACATTAAAAAAATATTTTCTTTTCAGATAAAAATCAGATAATTGCAAGATGCTAGAAAGTATAAGTCTCTTGACAGAAATGTCTATAAAACATTAAAAAAATATTTTCTTTTCAGATAAAAATCAGATAATTGCAAGATGCTAGAAAGTATAAGTCTCTTGACAGAAATGTCTATAAAACATTAAAAAAACATTTTCTTTTCAGATAAAAATCAGATAATGGCAAGATGCTAGAAAGTATAAGTCTCTTGACAGAAATGTCTATAAAACATTAAAAAAATATTTTCTTTTCAGATAAAAATCAGATAATTGCAAGATGCTAGAAAGTATAAGTCTCTTGACAGAAATGTCTATAAAACATTAAAAACATATTTTCTTTTCAGATAAAAATCAGATAATTGCAAGATGCTAGAAAGTATAAGTCTCTTGACAGAAATGTCTATAAAACATTAAAAAAATATTTTCTTTTCAGATAAAAATCAGATAATTGCAAGATGCTAGAAAGTATAAGTCTCTTGACAGAAATGTCTATAAAACATTAAAAAAATATTTTCTTTTCAGATAAAAAGCAGATAATTGCAAGATGCTAGAAAGTATAAGTCTCTTGACAGAAATGTCTATAAAACATTAAAAAAATATTTTCTTTTAAGATAAAAATCAGATAATTGCAAGATGCTAGAAAGTATAAGTCTCTTGACAGAAATGTCTATAGAACATTAAAAAATATTTTCTTTTCATATAAAAATCAGATAATTGCAAGATGCTAGAAAGTATAAGTCTCTTGACAGAAATGTCTATAGAACATTAAAAAATATTTTCTTTTCATATAAAAATCAGATAATTGCAAGATGCTAGAAAGTATAAGTCTCTTGACAGAAATGTCTATAAAACATTAAAAAAATATTTTCTTTTCAGATAAAAATCAGATAATGGCAAGATGCTAGAAAGTATAAGTCTCTTGACATAAATGTCTATAAAACATTAAAAAAAATATTTTCTTTTCAGATAAAAATCAGATAATTGCAAGATGCTAGAAAGTATAAGTCTCTTGACAGAAATGTCTATAAAACATTAAAAAAATATTTTCTTTTCAGATAAAAATCAAATAATGGCAAGATGCTAGAAAGTATAAGTCTCTTGACAGAAATGTCTATAAAACATTAAAAAAATATTTTCTTTTCAGATAAAAATCAGATAATTGCAAGATGCTAGAAAGTATAAGTCTCTTGACAGAAATGTCTATAAAACATTAAAAAAATATTTTCTTTTCAGATAAAAATCAGATAATTGCAAGATGCTAGAAAGTATAAGTCTCTTGACAGAAATGTCTATAAAACATTAAAAAAATATTTTCTTTTCATATAAAAATCAGATAATTGCAAGATGCTAGAAAGTAATAGTCTCTTGACAGAAATGTCTATAAAACATTAAAAAATATTTTCTTTTCATATAAAAATCAGATAATTGCAAGATGCTAGAAAGTATAAGTCTCTTGACAGAAATGTCTATAAAACATTAAAAAAATATTTTCTTTTCAGATAAAAATCAGATAAGGGCAAGATGCTAGAAAGTATAAGTCTCTTGACAGAAATGTCTATAAAACATTAAAAAAATATTTTCTTTTCAGATAAAAATCAGATAATTGCAAGATGCTAGAAAGTATAAGTCTCTTGACAGAAATGTCTATAAAACATTAAAAAAATATTTTCTTTTCAGATAAAAATCAGATAATTGCAAGATGCTAGAAAGTATAAGTCTCTTGACAGAAATGTCTATAAAACATTAAAAAAATATTTTCTTTTCAGATAAAAATCAGATAATGGCAAGATGCTAGAAAGTATAAGTCTCTTGACAGAAATGTCTATAAAACATTAAAAACATATTTTCTTTTCAGATAAAAATCAGATAATTGCAAGATGCTAGAAAGTATAAGTCTCTTGACAGAAATGTCTATAAAACATTAAAAACATATTTTCTTTTCAGATAAAAATCAGATAATTGCAAGATGCTAGAAAGTATAAGTCTCTTGACAGAAATGTCTATAAAACATTAAAAAAAAATTTTCTTTTCATATAAAAATCAGATAATTGCAAGATGCTAGAAAGTATAAGTCTCTTGACAGAAATGTCTATAAAACATTAAAAAAATATTTTCTTTTCAGATAAAAATCAGATAATGGCAAAATGCTAAAAAGAATAAGTCTCTTGACAGAAATGTCTATAAAACATTAAAAAAATATTTTCTTTTCAGATAAAAAGCAGATAATTGCAAGATGCTAGAAAGTATAAGTCTCTTGACAGAAATGTCTATAAAACATTAAAAAAATATTTTCTTTTAAGATAAAAATCAGATAATTGCAAGATGCTAGAAAGTATAAGTCTCTTGACAGAAATGTCTATAGAACATTAAAAAATATTTTCTTTTCATATAAAAATCAGATAATTGCAAGATGCTAGAAAGTATAAGTCTCTTGACAGAAATGTCTATAAAACATTAAAAAAATATTTTCTTTTCAGATAAAAATCAGATAATGGCAAGATGCTAGAAAGTATAAGTCTCTTGACAGAAATGTCTATAAAACATTAAAAAAATATTTTCTTTTCATATAAAAATCAGATAATTGCAAGATGCTAGAAAGTATAAGTCTCTTGACAGAAATGCTTATAAAACATTAAAAAAATATTTTCTTTTCAGATAAAAATCAGATAATTGCAAGATGCTAGAAAGAATAAGTCTCTTGACATAAATGTCTATAAAACATTAAAAAAATATTTTCTTTTCAGATAAAAATCAGATAATTGCAAGATGCTAGAAAGTATAAGTCTCTTGACAGAAATGTCTATAAAACATTAAAAAAATATTTTCTTTTCAGATAAAAATCAAATAATGGCAAGATGCTAGAAAGTATAAGTCTCTTGACAGAAATGTCTATAAAACATTAAAAAAATATTTTCTTTTCAGATAAAAATCAGATAATTGCAAGATGCTAGAAAGTATAAGTCTCTTGACAGAAATGTCTATAAAACATTAAAAAAATATTTTCTTTTCAGATAAAAATCAGATAATTGCAAGATGCTAGAAAGTATAAGTCTCTTGACAGAAATGTCTATAAAACATTAAAAAAATATTTTCTTTTCAGATAAAAATCAGATAATTGCAAGATGCTAGAAAGTAATAGTCTCTTGACAGAAATGTCTATAAAACATTAAAAAAATATTTTCTTTTCAGATAAAAATCAGATAATGGCAAGATGCTAGAAAGTATAAGTCTCTTGACAGAAATGTCTATAAAACATTAAAAAAATATTTTCTTTTCAGATAAACATCAGATAATTGCAAGATGCTAGAAAGTATAAGTCTCTTGACAGAAATGTCTATAAAACATTAAAAACATATTTTCTTTTCAGATAAAAATCAGATAATTGCAAGATGCTAGAAAGTATAAGTCTCTTGACAGAAATGTCTATAAAACATTAAAAAAATATTTTCTTTTCAGATAAAAATCAGATAATTGCAAGATGCTAGAAAGTATAAGTCTCTTGACAGAAATGTCTATAAAACATTAAAAACATATTTTCTTTTCAGATAAAAATCAGATAATGGCAAAATGCTAGAAAGAATAAGTCTCTTGACAGAAATGTCTATAAAACATTAAAAAAATATTTTCTTTTCAGATAAAAATCAGATAATTGCAAGATGCTAGAAAGTATAAGTCTCTTGACAGAAATGTCTATAAAACATTAAAAAAATATTTTCTTTTCAGATAAAAATCAGATAATGGCAAAATGCTAGAAAGAATAAGTCTCTTGACAGAAATGTCTATAAAACATTAAAAAAATATTTTCTTTTCATATAAAAATCAGATAATTGCAAGATGCTAGAAAGTATAAGTCTCTTGACAGAAATGCTTATAAAGCATTAAAAAAATATTTTCTTTTCAGATAAAAATCAGATAATGGCAAGATGCTAGAAAGTATAAGTCTCTTGACAGAAATGTCTATAAAACATTAAAAAAATATTTTCTTTTCAGATAAAAATCAGATAATGGCAAAATGCTAGAAAGAATAAGTCTCTTGACAGAAATGTCTATAAAACATTAAAAAAATATTTTCTTTTCAGATAAAAAGCAGATAATTGCAAGATGCTAGAAAGTATAAGTCTCTTGACAGAAATGTCTATAAAACATTAAAAAAATATTTTCTTTTAAGATAAAAATCAGATAATTGCAAGATGCTAGAAAGTATAAGTCTCTTGACAGAAATGTCTATAGAACATTAAAAAATATTTTCTTTTCATATAAAAATCAGATAATTGCAAGATGCTAGAAAGTATAAGTCTCTTGACAGAAATGTCTATAAAACATTAAAAAAATATTTTCTTTTCAGATAAAAATCAGATAATGGCAAGATGCTAGAAAGTATAAGTCTCTTGACAGAAATGTCTATAAAACATTAAAAAAATATTTTCTTTTCATATAAAAATCAGATAATTGCAAGATGCTAGAAAGTATAAGTCTCTTGACAGAAATGCTTATAAAACATTAAAAAAATATTTTCTTTTCATATAAAAATCAGATAATTGCAAGATGCTAGAAAGTATAAGTCTCTTGACATAAATGTCTATAAAACATTAAAAAAATATTTTCTTTTCAGATAAAAATCAGATAATTGCAAGATGCTAGAAAGTATAAGTCTCTTGACAGAAATGTCTATAAAACATTAAAAAAATATTTTCTTTTCAGATAAAAATCAAATAATGGCAAGATGCTAGAAAGTATAAGTCTCTTGACAGAAATGTCTATAAAACATTAAAAAAATATTTTCTTTTCAGATAAAAATCAGATAATTGCAAGATGCTAGAAAGTATAAGTCTCTTGACAGAAATGTCTATAAAACATTTAAAAAAAATTTTCTTTTCAGATAAAAATCAGATAATTGCAAGATGCTAGAAAGTATAAGTCTCTTGACAGAAATGTCTATAAAACATTAAAAAAATATTTTCTTTTCAGATAAAAATCAGATAATTGCAAGATGCTAGAAAGTATAAGTCTCTTGACAGAAATGTCTATAAAACATTAAAAAAATATTTTCTTTTCAGATAAAAATCAGATAAGGGCAAGATGCTAGAAAGTATAAGTCTCTTGACAGAAATGTCTATAAAACATTAAAAAAATATTTTCTTTTCAGATAAACATCAGATAATTGCAAGATGCTAGAAAGTATAAGTCTCTTGACAGAAATGTCTATAAAACATTAAAAACATATTTTCTTTTCCGATAAAAATCAGATAATTGCAAGATGCTAGAAAGTATAAGTCTCTTGACAGAAATGTCTATAAAACATTAAAAAAATATTTTCTTTTCAGATAAAAATCAGATAATTGCAAGATGCTAGAAAGTATAAGTCTCTTGACAGAAATGTCTATAAAACATTAAAAACATATTTTCTTTTCAGATAAAAATCAGATAATGGCAAAATGCTAGAAAGAATAAGTCTCTTGACAGAAATGTCTATAAAACATTAAAAAAATATTTTCTTTTCAGATAAAAATCAGATAATTGCAAGATGCTAGAAAGTATAAGTCTCTTGACAGAAATGTCTATAAAACATTAAAAACATATTTTCTTTTCAGATAAAAATCAGATAATTGCAAGATGCTAGAAAGTATAAGTCTCTTGACAAAAATGTCTATAAAACATTAAAAAAATATTTTCTTTTCAGATAAAAATCAGATAATTGCAAGATGCTAGAAAGTATAAGTCTCTTGACAGAAATGTCTATAAAACATTAAAAACATATTTTCTTTTCAGATAAAAATCAGATAATGGCAAAATGCTAGAAAGAATAAGTCTCTTGACATAAATGTCTATAAAACATTAAAAAAATATTTTCTTTTCAGATAAAAATCAGATAATTGCAAGATGCTAGAAAGTATAAGTCTCTTGACAGAAATGTCTATAAAACATTAAAAAAATATTTTCTTTTCAGATAAAAATCAGATAATGGCAAGATGCTAGAAAGTATAAGTCTCTTGACAGAAATGTCTATAAAACATTAAAAAAATATTTTCTTTTCAGATAAAAATCAGATAATTGCAAGATGCTAGAAAGTATAAGTCTCTTGACAGAAATGTCTATAAAACATTAAAAAAATATTTTCTTTTCAGATAAAAATCAGATAATTGCAAGATGCTAGAAAATATAAGTCTCTTGACAGAAATGTCTATAAAACATTAAAAACATATTTTCTTTTCAGATAAAAATCAGATAATTGCAAGATGCTAGAAAGTATAAGTCTCTTGACAAAAATGTCTATAAAACATTAAAAAAATATTTTCTTTTAAGATAAAAATCAGATAATTGCAAGATGCTAGAAAGTATAAGTCTCTTGACAGAAATGTCTATAGAACATTAAAAAATATTTTCTTTTCATATAAAAATCAGATAATTGCAAGATGCTAGAAAGTATAAGTCTCTTGACAGAAATGTCTATAAAACATTAAAAAAATATTTTCTTTTCAGATAAAAATCAGATAATGGCAAGATGCTAGAAAGTATAAGTCTCTTGACAGAAATGTCTATAAAACATTAAAAAAATATTTTCTTTTCATATAAAAATCAGATAATTGCAAGATGCTAGAAAGTATAAGTCTCTTGACAGAAATGCTTATAAAACATTAAAAAAATATTTTCTTTTCAGATAAAAATCAGATAATTGCAAGATGCTAGAAAGAATAAGTCTCTTGACATAAATGTCTATAAAACATTAAAAAAATATTTTCTTTTCAGATAAAAATCAGATAATTGCAAGATGCTAGAAAGTATAAGTCTCTTGACAGAAATGTCTATAAAACATTAAAAAAATATTTTCTTTTCAGATAAAAATCAAATAATGGCAAGATGCTAGAAAGTATAAGTCTCTTGACAGAAATGTCTATAAAACATTAAAAAAATATTTTCTTTTCAGATAAAAATCAGATAATTGCAAGATGCTAGAAAGTATAAGTCTCTTGACAGAAATGTCTATAAAACATTAAAAAAATATTTTCTTTTCAGATAAAAATCAGATAATTGCAAGATGCTAGAAAGTATAAGTCTCTTGACAGAAATGTCTATAAAACATTAAAAACATATTTTCTTTTCAGATAAAAATCAGATAATTGCAAGATGCTAGAAAGTATAAGTCTCTTGACAAAAATGTCTATAAAACATTAAAAAAATATTTTCTTTTCAGATAAAAATCAGATAATTGCAAGATGCTAGAAAGTATAAGTCTCTTGACAGAAATGTCTATAAAACATTAAAAACATATTTTCTTTTCAGATAAAAATCAGATAATGGCAAAATGCTAGAAAGAATAAGTCTCTTGACAGAAATGTCTATAAAACATTAAAAAAATATTTTCTTTTCAGATAAAAATCAGATAATTGCAAGATGCTAGAAAGTATAAGTCTCTTGACAGAAATGTCTATAAAACATTAAAAAAAATTTTCTTTTCAGATAAAAATCAGATAATGGCAAAATGCTAGATAGAATAAGTCTCTTGACAGAAATGTCTATAAAACATTAAAAAAATATTTTCTTTTCAGATAAAAAGCAGATAATTGCAAGATGCTAGAAAGTATAAGTCTCTTGACAGAAATGTCTATAAAACATTAAAAAAATATTTTCTTTTAAGATAAAAATCAGATAATTGCAAGATGCTAGAAAGTATAAGTCTCTTGACAGAAATGTCTATAGAACATTAAAAAGTATTTTCTTTTCATATAAAAATCAGATAATTGCAAGATGCTAGAAAGTATAAGTCTCTTGACAGAAATGTCTATAAAACATTAAAAAAATATTTTCTTTTCAGATAAAAATCAGATAATGGCAAGATGCTAGAAAGTATAAGTCTCTTGACAGAAATGTCTATAAAACATTAAAAAAATATTTTCTTTTCATATAAAAATCAGATAATTGCAAGATGCTAGAAAGTATAAGTCTCTTGACAGAAATGCTTATAAAACATTAAAAAAATATTTTCTTTTCAGATAAAAATCAGATAATTGCAAGATGCTAGAAAGAATAAGTCTCTTGACATAAATGTCTATAAAACATTAAAAAAATATTTTCTTTTCAGATAAAAATCTGATAATTGCAAGATGCTAGAAAGTATAAGTCTCTTGACAGAAATGTCTATAAAACATTAAAAAAATATTTTCTTTTCAGATAAAAAACAAATAATTGCAAGATGCTAGAAAGTATAAGTCTCTTGACAGAAATGTCTATAAAACATTAAAAAAATATTTTCTTTTCAGATAAAAATCAGATAATGGCAAGATGCTAGAAAGTATAAGTCTCTTGACAGAAATGTCTATAAAACATTAAAAAAATATTTTCTTTTCAGATAAAAATCAGATAATTGCAAGATGCTAGAAAGTATAAGTCTCTTGACAGAAATGTCTATAAAACATTAAAAAAATATTTTCTTTTCATAAAAAAATAAGATAATTGCAAGATGCTAGAAAGTATAAGTCTCTTGACAGAAATGTCTATAAAACATTAAAAAAATATTTTCTTTTCAGATAAAAATCAGATAAGGGCAAGATGCTAGAAAGTATAAGTCTCTTGACAGAAATGTCTATAAAACATTAAAAAAATATTTTCTTTTCAGATAAAAATCAGATAATTGCAAGATGCTAGAAAGTATAAGTCTCTTGACAGAAATGTCTATAAAACATTAAAAAAATATTTTCTTTTCAGATAAAAATCAGATAATTGCAAGATGCTAGAAAGTATAAGTCTCTTGACAGAAATGTCTATAGAACATTAAAAAATATTTTCTTTTCATATAAAAATCAGATAATTGCAAGATGCTAGAAAGTATAAGTCTCTTGACAGAAATGTCTATAAAACATTAAAAAAATATTTTCTTTTCAGATAAAAATCAGATAATGGCAAGATGCTAGAAAGTATAAGTCTCTTGACAGAAATGTCTATAAAACATTAAAAAAATATTTTCTTTTCATATAAAAATCAGATAATTGCAAGATGCTAGAAAGTATAAGTCTCTTGACAGAAATGCTTATAAAACATTAAAAAAATATTTTCTTTTCAGATAAAAATCAGATAATTGCAAGATGCTAGAAAGAATAAGTCTCTTGACATAAATGTCTATAAAACATTAAAAAAATATTTTCTTTTCAGATAAAAATCAGATAATTGCAAGATGCTAGAAAGTATAAGTCTCTTGACAGAAATGTCTATAAAACATTAAAAAAATATTTTCTTTTCATATAAAAATCAGATAATTGCAAGATGCTAGAAAGTATAAGTCTCTTGACAGAAATGCTTATAAAACATTAAAAAAATATTTTCTTTTCAGATAAAAATCAGATAATTGCAAGATGCTAGAAAGAATAAGTCTCTTGACATAAATGTCTATAAAACATTAAAAAAATATTTTCTTTTCAGATAAAAATCAGATAATTGCAAGATGCTAGAAAGTATAAGTCTCTTGACAGAAATGTCTATAAAACATTAAAAAAATATTTTCTTTTCAGATAAAAATCAAATAATTGCAAGATGCTAGAAAGTATAAGTCTCTTGACAGAAATGTCTATAAAACATTAAAAAAATATTTTCTTTTCAGATAAAAATCAGATAATTGCAAGATGCTAGAAAGTATAAGTCTCTTGACAGAAATGTCTATAAAACATTAAAAAAATATTTTCTTTTCAGATAAAAATCAGATAATTGCAAGATGCTAGAAAGTATAAGTCTCTTGACAGAAATGTCTATAAAACATTAAAAAAATATTTTCTTTTCAGATAAAAATCAGATAAGGGCAAGATGCTAGAAAGTATAAGTCTCTTGACAGAAATGTCTATAAAACATTAAAAACATATTTTCTTTTCAGATAAAAATCAGATAATTGCAAGATGCTAGAAAGTATAAGTCTCTTGACAGAAATGTCTATAAAACATTAAAAAAATATTTTCTTTTCAGATAAAAATCAGATAATTGCAAGATGCTAGAAAGTATAAGTCTCTTGACAGAAATGACTATAAAACATTAAAAACATATTTTCTTTTCAGATAAAAATCAGATAATGGCAAAATGCTAGAAAGAATAAGTCTCTTGACAGAAATGTCTATAAAACATTAAAAAAATATTTTCTTTTCAGATAAAAATCAGATAATTGCAAGATGCTAGAAAGTATAAGTCTCTTGACAGAAATGTCTATAAAACATTAAAAAAATATTTTCTTTTCAGATAAAAATCAGATAATGGCAAAATGCTAGAAAGAATAAGTCTCTTGACAGAAATGTCTATAAAACATTAAAAAAATATTTTCTTTTCAGATAAAAAGCAGATAATTGCAAGATGCTAGAAAGTATAAGTCTCTTGACAGAAATGTCTATAAAACATTAAAAAAATATTTTCTTTTAAGATAAAAATCAGATAATTGCAAGATGCTAGAAAGTATAAGTCTCTTGACAGAAATGTCTATAGAACATTAAAAAATATTTTCTTTTCATATAAAAATCAGATAATTGCAAGATGCTAGAAAGTATAAGTCTCTTGACAGAAATGTCTATAAAACATTAAAAAAATATTTTCTTTTCAGATAAAAATCAGATAATGGCAAGATGCTAGAAAGTATAAGTCTCTTGACAGAAATGTCTATAAAACATTAAAAAAATATTTTCTTTTCATATAAAAATCAGATAATTGCAAGATGCTAGAAAGTATAAGTCTCTTGACAGAAATGCTTATAAAACATTAAAAAAATATTTTCTTTTCAGATAAAAATCAGATAATTGCAAGATGCTAGAAAGAATAAGTCTCTTGACATAAATGTCTATAAAACATTAAAAAAATATTTTCTTTTCAGATAAAAATCAGATAATTGCAAGATGTTAGAAAGTATAAGTCTCTTGACAGAAATGTCTATAAAACATTAAAAAAAAATTTTCTTTTCAGATAAAAATCAAATAATTGCAAGATGCTAGAGAGTATAAGTCTCTTGACAGAAATGTCTATAAAACATTAAAAAAATATTTTCTTTTCAGATAAAAATCAGATAATTGCAAGATGCTAGAAAGTATAAGTCTCTTGACAGAAATGTCTATAAAACATTAAAAAAATATTTTCTTTTCAGATAAAAATCAGATAATTGCAAGATGCTAGAAAGTATAAGTCTCTTGACAGCAATGTCTATAAAACATTAAAAAAATATTTTCTTTTCATATAAAAATCAGATAATTGCAAGATGCTAGAAAGTATAAGTCTCTTGACAGAAATGTCTATAAAACATTAAAAAAATATTTTCTTTTCATATAAAAATCAGATAATTGCAAGATGCTAGAAAGTATAAGTCTCTTGACAGAAATGCTTATAAAACATTAAAAAAATATTTTCTTTTCAGATAAAAATCAGATAATTGCAAGATGCTAGAAAGAATAAGTCTCTTGACATAAATATCTATAAAACATTAAAAAAATATTTTCTTTTCAGATAAAAATCAGATAATTGCAAGATGCTAGAAAGTATAAGTCTCTTGACAGAAATGTCTATAAAACATTAAAAAAATATTTTCTTTTCATATAAAAATCAGATAATTGCAAGATGCTAGAAAGTATAAGTCTCTTGACAGAAATGCTTATAAAACATTAAAAAAATATTTTCTTTTCAGATAAAAATCAGATAATTGCAAGATGCTAGAAAGAATAAGTCTCTTGACATAAATGTCTATAAAACATTAAAAAAATATTTTCTTTTCAGATAAAAATCAGATAATTGCAAGATGCTAGAAAGTATAAGTCTCTTGACAGAAATGTCTATAAAACATTAAAAAAATATTTTCTTTTCAGATAAAAATCAAATAATTGCAAGATGCTAGAAAGTATAAGTCTCTTGACAGAAATGTCTATAAAACATTAAAAAAATATTTTCTTTTCAGATAAAAATCAGATAATTGCAAGATGCTAGAAAGTATAAGTCTCTTGACAGAAATGTCTATAAAACATTAAAAAAATATTTTCTTTTCAGATAAAAATCAGATAATTGCAAGATGCTAGAAAGTATAAGTCTCTTGACAGAAATGTCTATAAAACATTAAAAAAATATTTTCTTTTCAGATAAACATCAGATAATTGCAAGATGCTAGAAAGTATAAGTCTCTTGACAGAAATGTCTATAAAACATTAAAAACATATTTTCTTTTCAGATAAAAATCAGATAATTGCAAGATGCTAGAAAGTATAAGTCTCTTGACAGAAATGTCTATAAAACATTAAAAAAATATTTTCTTTTCAGATAAAAATCAGATAATTGCCAGATGCTAGAAAGTATAAGTCTCTTGACAGAAATGACTATAAAACATTAAAAACATATTTTCTTTTCAGATAAAAATCAGATAATGGCAAAATGCTAGAAAGAATAAGTCTCTTGACAGAAATGTCTATAAAACATTAAAAAAATATTTTCTTTTCAGATAAAAATCAGATAATTGCAAGATGCTAGAAAGTATAAGTCTCTTGACAGAAATGTCTATAAAACATTAAAAAAATATTTTCTTTTCAGATAAAAATCAGATAATGGCAAAATGCTAGAAAGAATAAGTCTCTTGACAGAAATGTCTATAAAACATTAAAAAAATATTTTCTTTTCAGATAAAAATCAGATAATTGCAAGATGCTAGAAAGTATAAGTCTCTTGACAGAAATGTCTATAAAACATTAAAAAAATATTTTCATTTAAGATAAAAATCAGATAATTGCAAGATGCTAGAAAGTATAAGTCTCTTGACAGAAATGTCTATAGAACATTAAAAAATATTTTCTTTTCATATAAAAATCAGATAATTGCAAGATGCTAGAAAGTATAAGTCTCTTGACAGAAATGTCTATAAAACATTAAAAAAATATTTTCTTTTCAGATAAAAATCAGATAATGGCAAGATGCTAGAAAGTATAAGTCTCTTGACAGAAATGCTTATAAAACATTAAAAAAATATTTTCTTTTCAGATAAAAATCAGATAATTGCAAGATGCTAGAAAGAATAAGTCTCTTGACATAAATGTCTATAAAACATTAAAAAATATTTTCTTTTCAGATAAAAATCAGATAATTGCAAGATGCTAGAAAGTATAAGTCTCTTGACAGAAATGTCTATAAAACATTAAAAAAATATTTTCTTTTCAGATAAAAATCAGATAATGGCAAGATGCTAGAAAGTATAAGTCTCTTGACAGAAATGTCTATAAAACATTTAAAACATATTTTCTTTTCAGATAAAAATCAGATAATTGCAAGATGCTAGAAAGTATAAGTCTCTTGACAGAAATGTCTATAAAACATTAAAAAAAAATTTTCTTTTCAGATAAAAATCAAATAATTGCAAGATGCTAGAAAGTATAAGTCTCTTGACAGAAATGTCTATAAAACATTAAAAAAATATTTTCTTTTCAGATAAAAATCAGATAAGGGCAAGATGCTAGAAAGTATAAGTCTCTTGACAGAAATGTCTATAAAACATTAAAAAAATATTTTCTTTTCAGATAAAAATCAGATAATTGCAAGATGCTAGAAAGTATAAGTCTCTTGACAGAAATGTCTATAAAACATTAAAAACATATTTTCTTTTCAGATAAAAATCAGATAATTGCAAGATGCTAGAAAGTATAAGTCTCTTGACAGAAATGTCTATAAAACATTAAAAAAATATTTTCTTTTCAGATAAAAATCAGATAATTGCAAGATGCTAGAAAGTATAAGTCCTTTGACAGAAATGTCTATAAAACATTAAAAAAATATTTTCTTTTCAGATAAAAATCAGATAATGGCAAAATGCTAGAAAGAAAAAGTCTCTTGACAGAAATGTCTATAAAACATTAAAAAAATATTTTCTTTTCAGATAAAAAGCAGATAATTGCAAGATGCTAGAAAGTATAAGTCTCTTGACAGAAATGTCTATAAAACATTAAAAAAATATTTTCTTTTAAGATAAAAATCAGATAATTGCAAGATGCTAGAAAGTATAAGTCTCTTGACAGAAATGTCTATAAAACATTAAAAAATATTTTCTTTTCAGATAAAAATCAGATAATGGCAAGATGCTAGAAAGTATAAGTCTCTTGACAGAAATGTCTATAAAACATTAAAAAAATATTTTCTTTTCAGATGAAAATCAGATAATTGCAAGATGCTAGAAAGTATAAGTCTCTTGACAGAAATGTCTATAAAACATTAAAAACATATTTTCTTTTCAGATAAAAATCAGATAATTGCAAGATGCTAGAAAGTATAAGTCTCTTGACAGAAATGTCTATAAAACATTAAAAAAATATTTTCTTTTCAGATAAAAATCAGATAATTGCAAGATGCTAGAAAGTATAAGTCTCTTGACAGAAATGTCTATAAAACATTAAAAAAATATTTTCTTTTCAGATAAAAATCAGATAATGGCAAAATGCTAGAAAGAATAAGTCTCGTGACAGAAATGTCTATAAAACATTAAAAAAATATTTTCTTTTCAGATAAAAAGCAGATAATTGCAAGATGCTAGAAAGTATAAGTCTCTTGACAGAAATGTCTATAAAACATTAAAAAAATATTTTCTTTTAAGATAAAAATCAGATAATTGCAAGATGCTAGAAAGTATAAGTCTCTTGACAGAAATGTCTATAGAACATTAAAAAATATTTTCTTTTCATATAAAAATCAGATAATTGCAAGATGCTAGAAAGTATAAGTCTCTTGACATAAATGTCTATAAAACATTAAAAAAATATTTTCTTTTCAGATAAAAATCAGATAATGGCAAGATGCTAGAAAGTATAAGTCTCTTGACAGAAATGTCTATAAAACATTAAAAAAATATTTTCTTTTCATATAAAAATCAGATAATTGCAAGATGCTAGAAAGTATAAGTCTCTTGACAGAAATGCTTATAAAACATTAAAAAAATATTTTCTTTTCAGATAAAAATCAGATAATTGCAAGATGCTAGAAAGAATAAGTCTCTTGACATAAATTTCTATAAAACATTTAAAAAATATTTTCTTTTCAGATAAAAATCAGATAATTGCAAGATGCTAGAAAGTATAAGTCTCTTGACAGAAATGTCTATAAAACATTAAAAAAATATTTTCTTTTCAGATAAAAATCAGATAATTGCAAGATGCTAGAAAGTATAAGTCTCTTGACAGAAATGTCTATAAAACATTAAAAAATATTTTCTTTTCAGATAAAAATCAAATAATTGCAAGATGCTAGAAAGTATAAGTCTCTTGACAGAAATGTCTATAAAATATTAAAAAAATATTTTCTTTTCAGATAAAAATCAGATAATTGCAAGATGCTAGAAAGTATAAGTCTCTTGACAGAAATGTCTATAAAACATTAAAAAAATATTTTCTTTTCAGATAAAAATCAGATAATTGCAAGATGCTAGAAAGTATAAGTCTCTTGACAGAAATGTCTATAAAACATTAAAAAAATATTTTCTTTTCAGATAAAAATCAGATAATTGCAAGATGCTAGAAAGTATAAGTCTCTTGACAGAAATGTCTATAAAACATTAAAAAAATATTTTCTTTTCAGATAAAAATCAGATAATGGCAAAATGCTAGAAAGAATAAGTCTCTTGACAGAAATGTCTATAAAACATTAAAAAAATATTTTCTTTTCAGATAAAAATCAGATAATTGCAAGATGCTAGAAAGTATAAGTCTCTTGACAGAAATGTCTATAAAACATTAAAAAAATATTTTCTTTTAAGATAAAAATCAGATAATTGCAAGATGCTAGAAAGTATAAGTCTCTTGACAGAAATGTCTATAGAACATTAAAAAATATTTTCTTTTCATATAAAAATCAGATAATTGCAAGATGCTAGAAAGTATAAGTCTCTTGACAGAAATGTCTATAAAACATTAAAAAAATATTTTCTTTTCAGATAAAAATCAGATAATGGCAAGATGCTAGAAAGTATAAGTCTCTTGACAGAAATGTCTATAAAACATTAAAAAAATATTTTCTTTTCATATAAAAATCAGATAATTGCAAGATGCTAGAAAGTATAAGTCTCTTGACAGAAATGCTTATAAAACATTAAAAAAATATTTTCTTTTCAGATAAAAATCAGATAATTGCAAGATGCTAGAAAGAATAAGTCTCTTGACATAAATGTCTATAAAACATTAAAAAAATATTTTCTTTTCAGATAAAAATCAGATAATTGCAAGATGCTAGAAAGTATAAGTCTCTTGACAGAAATGTCTATAAAACATTAAAAAAATATTTTCTTTTCAGATAAAAATCAAATAATTGCAAGATGCTAGAAAGTATAAGTCTCTTGACAGAAATGTCTATAAAACATTAAAAAAATATTTTCTTTTCAGATAAAAATCAGATAATTGCAAGATGCTAGAAAGTATAAGTCTCTTGACAGAAATGTCTATAAAACATTAAAAAAATATTTTCTTTTCAGATAAAAATCAGATAATTGCAAGATGCTAGAAAGTATAAGTCTCTTGACAGAAATGTCTATAAAACATTAAAAAAATATTTTCTTTTCATATAAAAATCAGATAATTGCAAGATGCTAGAAAGTATAAGTCTCTTGACAGAAATGTCTATAAAACATTAAAAAAATATTTTCTTTTCAGATAAAAATCAGATAAGGGCAAGATGCTAGAAAGTATAAGTCTCTTGACAGAAATGTCTATAAAACATTAAAAAAATATTTTCTTTTCAGATAAAAATCAGATAATGGCAAGATGCTAGAAAGTATAAGTCTCTTGACAGAAATGTCTATAAAACATTAAAAAAATATTTTCTTTTCAGATAAAAATCAGATAATTGCAAGATGCTAGAAAGTATAAGTCTCTTGACAGAAATGTCTATAAAACATTAAAAACATATTTTCTTTTCAGATAAAAATCAGATAATGGCAAAATGCTAGAAAGAATAAGTCTCTTGACAGAAATGTCTATAAAACATTAAAAAAATATTTTCTTTTCAGATAAAAAGCAGATAATTGCAAGATGCTAGAAAGTATAAGTCTCTTGACAGAAATGTCTATAAAACATTAAAAAAATATTTTCTTTTAAGATAAAAATCAGATAATTGCAAGATGCTAGAAAGTATAAGTCTCTTGACAGAAATGTCTATAGAACATTAAAAAATATTTTCTTTTCATATAAAAATCAGATTATT
>OY744532.1:17956680-17974180 GCA_963556195.1 Sepiola atlantica | reverse complement strand
CATCATCATCAGCAGCAGCAGCAGCAGCAGCAGCAGTAGCAGCAGCATTTCCCTCGAATCCTTGCTGAACGGAACAGCGTTTTCACTATCACAACAGCAGCAGCAGCTTCGACCCTTACTTTGATAGCACGCCGACAATGACTGCCATCATAATTACTATCGTCACAGCAGCTGCGTCAAAAGCAACAGCTAACAGTGAAATGACCAAAGGATGATGATGATGATGATGATGATGATGATGATGATGATGATGATGATGATTTGGGTAAGCATCATCATCATCATCATCATCATCATTCTAGCAGCTTCAACCGATCCATGCATCAGCATCATCAGCCCAAAGGACACTTCAACCTGAATAACCATTATCATCATCCTACGGTAAGGATCGATCATTTCCTGTCGACTCACTGAATCATGAACTCTTTTCTTCAGGGTCTCATATTCATTTATTTCAAATAAATGCCATATTTTTGTTTCATTTTGCAGCACACATAAGTTTGTTTTTCCTTCTTTGCCATTGCCGTATTTTTGTCCGTGTTTCCTTTCTTAGTTGTCGTACCGCTCAACCAGCGACCGTCCCTTGCGACAAGCTTACCTTTGAACATAAAGAAATTAAACTAATTGAACTTCTCACGGACATACAAACGCTTGATATTTGGTTGCCGGGATTTATTCGTACTGTTTTTACATTTAGAAGAAAAACATCAAATATTATTATTAATAATTTAGATAGAAAACAAATAAAATATTTAAGAATATTCTCATGCTGTATTAGCGAAAAGCTAACGTCGCGCGCTGACGTCATGACAAATAAATTTGAAAACTACCGTTAAAATTCGCTTTTCAATTTGGACTTGCACTCAAGTGTATAAGGATGTATAATACATTTCTGAGGATCAGGTCTACTGTGAAACTGCAGTAAAGTGTTAATATTTCTTCCATATAATTATATGTGTGTGTATGCATTAGGAAATTACCTTGTTTCTCCATACCGCTGGCATAGACCTCATGATAAGATGGGCAAACTCGTGGCTCAAAATGTTCTCCTTCTGGCCGTAGGGGTCCCGTTTATTACACAACACAATGTCATCCAAGCAGACTGCTCGGGAGTTTGTAAGTCCTGCAACGCGCGACCACTTCCGGCCGTCAAAAGTGCAGGTAATTGCGCAGCGTCCATCGCAACGGCCTGCGAAATGACAAAAATCAAGACATGTAATCAATTAAAAAAAAAAGAAGAAATTTCAGCTCACGAAAATAATCATAATTACAAGCAAAACCAGTTTGCATTTTGGAGCCATTAAATAAACGCACTTTTAACGTAGCAATGTTTATGCGTACCTTGTACTCACATGTTTAAAAGTTCTAAAAAAAATCAATCAATTGTCAGATTTTCACAAAATTATCGAAACTTATTCACTTTTAAATGAATTGATTTTTCAAATGTTTTTTTTTATCGATAAATATTTTAGGGGAAATACATTTTGTACTCTACTTTTTCATTACGGACAATTCACCAAAAATCATTAACATTTCCACTGACTTGAATAATAAAAAATACATTTTCTTGATGCATCAAGGGAAATGTCGGCGATTTCGGATACTTTCGCATCATAACGGCGCATACAGCTACAGTGGCCTGATACTAACAGATTCAGACCACCTCTTTGAATACAGTGCTATACCTTAACATAAGCCTTTTCAAGTGACCCTTAACAAACGCCCTTTTACAAAGACTTGAGCTCTCCGCCCTCAGCCAATCAGAATACTTCACATATAACCCAGCCTTTATGACTAGGTAAGTAACTTTCATGCATAAGGATTCCTATATTTTTGAGTATCTTTTATGCCCTTTTCCGTGGTTTTGTTTTTCTTTTTTCAGTCAAATCTATTTGGAAGAAGTTAATGTTGCGTTTGTGACATTCGTTCAGCGCCTTGACGGTCCGTAAAATCTCTGCGACCGACTTCTACAGGATCATACTGCATATCCCATGTATTCTGTCGACATTATTCGGCTAGTTCACAGTATCTGGGTTTTTGTCATTTCTTCCTCCCAAATTATGAACTGTTTCGTGCTGTCAGAATAAAGAATTAGCTCTTATATGAGTGATGCTATCAGGACCGGCGGGACAGTTATAAAAGTAGGGGGGGGGGCTCTCCTAAAAAGTGGGAGGGGGGCCGGTTAAACACATGCATATATAACTTCATTATTGATGATCGTAAAGTGGGGGGCCAAGTCAAAAAGTGGGGGGACTTGAGCCCCCTCCCCCGTGCCCCCCCGGTGCCGCCGTCAATGGCTATGGTTATATGTTAGGGGAATTATACTTATGTCTTTAGGCCCACCACCAACAGCCAATCAACTGCGGGTGATGACATCTTCTTCATACTTCGTGTCTGTTTGTGCGTACTCACTCCAGCTTTTATGAAGTTAATTTGATTAAAATTATTTCCCCGTTAGTATGTACTGGTCTTTGTTGCTTTAAATACCTCATTAAAAAAAAACAAAAAAAAACAGACTTCATAAATTAAGTAAGCGATTGATCAATAAAAATACGAAATTATGTTTGGAATGTTTTTACTTTTTTTGTTTCATATTAATCTATACTCTAATCTGTTTGTATTTCATTTGTTCCCATCCCATAATTTATTCTTTAGACAAACTATTGTTTTTTTTTTTATTTGAGACAACTTTTTATGAACGTAATTCGTTATATTATTTTTGGTTTCCAGTAAAAATGCGGTAGGAAAATAAAAAAATAATTCAATGTGTATGTAATGAATAATTACGAGTAACTTTCCTTACTCTGACTTATCTCCCCTTTGGAGAACTCTCCTGCTTCTACTAATCACTATAAATAGTAGCACTAATACTGTACCGACATTGTGTGCTGAATAAAGCTTTCCCAAGTCATTACACCCCCCACACACAAAGTGTCTGATAGTTTTAGAAATACAGAGATAACAACTGTGTATATTGTAATGAGTCATATGCAGAAAGATCTGGACTTTTTAGTATAGTGTCATTGTTTAATTTCTTTTCTTTTTTTTTATTGAAAAATAGTTTCTTAAAGAATATTTTCTTGCTAGCCGCAGTGATGGACTCGTTGCGATGAGACACGCTGCAAGAACCAATCCGTTTCGCGAGGCTCGTCGTTTAACCTAGCACCAATCTCGCTAATCATCCGAAGAAACGCAATTGAACGAGGGACAACAACCCCAGAAGTTTCCACTGCCATTGGAGTAAAAATGTCTCTCTTCGGAAGAGAAGAATATTTATTTATTTAATCTCTATGTTTTGAGTGACAGAGCCAAGTTCAATTGCGAACCTGACCAAATTAATAATAAAAAATGTGTCGCTAGGGGTAGCGTCCTGTGTAAACGAAAGGGAAAATGATACACCCATAGATCAAAGTGTAGTATCTGTTCCGATGGATACTGCACGTCTGTCCTGTGCAGTTCGAGGAGGTCCACCCTCCCAGGCTTTGCCTCTCCTCTTTGGGGAGGAGTAAGTTTATTGCTTACTGTCTGAGGCGCCCCATACCTGGGAATGCCGACGGGGCTGCCCAGGCAATTTTTAAATGGCCAGAGTGCTCACCTCTCGAGCGCTGGCTTTTCAAACCCCACTTTCTCGACCCGATCTTGGGTCACATCTTACTTGTGGGAGTAGGATAAAACTGGCCTTGTGCCTAACTCCTGGGGAGGAGTAAATAAAACACCCATCCGCTCTCTTTCTATCATCACAGTTGGAGGCCTACCGGTTGGATTTGGGAGAAATAACCCAGTTGTATCAAGACCGTTTTTCTGGAAATGTTGTTTATTGTTGCGGGTCTTGAATGTTGGTGTAACGTCTCAAGTCAGCGTTGTAAGCCAACGTAACGAGCTAAGGTTGTTGGGAGTCTACAAAAAGATTTAAGGCAACTTTACGAAATCGTAAATATAATGGTGAAGTCACGTCACGTGAAAAAACATGTTTCACATCTGCAACGATCCTGGTGGCAAGTGTGAGTAGGTATTAGTATGATGTTGCATCAGCACACCCGCTAAATAGGTAAGCAATATCTTCGATGTCAAACCAATATAAAAAATAAAGCATTTAAGGGTTAAGTGAGTAACGTCCGAATTGAAATGTAATTCGAACATTATTCCTGTGATGAATTTTAAGCGAAAGAACATTTTCTTACGAGATTATTGACTAAATTAAACCGGTTTTATATTAGCTAAGGAAGTGTTGGTGTGTAGTGGTTATAGGTACGAACTGTGGGCTTAGTGTGTCGGGTTCGAGTTCTGCCTGGGTGAGTGAATCATTTTCACTAATACTCTTGGGGAAGAAATTAATCTATATATCCTCCTTCTCGCTAAGAATTAAATAGTAGGGTAGACTTGACTTTTAAGACTTGATTGTGCAACCTGTCTAGGAGAAGGAAAACTCCGAAATAATACTTCCCTTTGCTTATCTCGGTATTGTTTCCAGTCATCCTGGACTTATCCTTGCTACTGGACGTCTTGCTACGGGACGTCTTGCTACGGGACTTACGCAATGCCAGTTCAGGAGAGACGCCGTTGAGGTTGCGCAGCACTTGCTTCACTATAAACCTCACGCGCAGGCAGTCTTAAATGGTATGTCCATTGCCTCTAGAGGCCGAAAGGAGGCTAATATCAATATTAGCTATGAGAGTACGTGTTCTGCCAAATATAATCGTGAGAAATATAACATTTGTTGAACAAATGAACGGAACATTGAAAAGGTAGGTATTTTTTATTTTATTAAATAAAAAAAAAATCTACATTCACACAATGAACGATCTGTTAAATGTAAATAAGGTATTTAGGGACACACGACACAAACAAAAACACTAAATAAAATAAAAGTGCACACGACGTGTATGCCACGTGACAATACGACCTGGATGGGCGGATTAACAACAACACGTGACAGAGAAAACAGTCGTGACATATGACAAACATTTCAATCCCCAAAAAGAGGACAACCCGAAAGGCGAACAAAAAAAGAATGATTAAAAAAAGATGAAGCGTGTGTGTGTATGAAGGGGGGGGGGGGTAAAGCAAAGGTAAATACAAACAATTAGGCAAATAGATTAATTTACCATAAATAAATAAATACATAAATAAATAAATAAATAAATATGTGAGTATGTTTGCAACGAGCTAATTAAAAAAAAAACAATTAGATAAAGCTAGATATAAAATAAATACCATCTGAGTTTAACATTTCCCAAGGAAGAAAATGAAACGCCTTAAAAAACTACAGAAACTATGTTCATCGATATTTTGATTCTTAAAGACTTTTCTTAAAAAAAACTCTGTAATATATCGAGATGGCTAAGTTAGCTAGTTTTAAATAACGGCCAATGTCTAGTTCGGTTGTACTGAGAATTATGAAGAACGAAACTGTCTAGGGGGTTAAGAGGTAAAAAACCATCTTAACGTGGGACGGAAGTGAGAAAAGCCAACCGAATAAGTAATAACGTCATAGAGAGGTAGATGGATTTTATTAAGGTTAAGAGAAATTTATTCAATAAATCATAATTCAACATTTGACAAAATATGAATATAAGATTTAAATTAAACAGAATATGAATATAAGATTTAAATTAAACAGAATATGAATATAAGATTTAACTTAAACAGAATATGAATATTAGATTTAAATTAAACAGAATATGAATATTAGATTTAAATTAAACAGAATATGAATATTAGATTTAAATTAAACAGAATATGAATATAAGATTTAAATTAAACAGAATATGAATATAAGATTTAAATTAAACAGAATATGAATATAAGATTTAAATTAAACAGAATATGAATATAAGATTTAAATTAAACAGAATATGAATATAAGATTTAAATTAAACAGAATATGAATATAAGATTTAACTTAAACAGAATATGAATATTAGATTTAAATTAAACAGAATATGAATATTAGATTTAAATTAAACAGAATATGAATATAAGATTTAAATTAAACAGAATATGAATATAAGATTTAAATTAAACAGAATATGAATATAAGATTTAAATTAAACAGAATATGAATATAAGATTTAAATTAAACAGAATATGAATATAAGATTTAAATTAAACAGAATATGAATATAAGATTTAACTTAAACAGAATATGAATATTAGATTTAACTTAAACAGAATATGAATATTAGATTTAAATTAAACAGAATATGAATATTAGATTTAAATTAAACAGAATATGAATATAAGATTTAAATTAAACAGAATATGAATATAAGATTTAAATTAAACAGAATATGAATATAAGATTTAAATTAAACAGAATATGAATATAAGATTTAAATTAAACAGAATATGAATATAAGATTTAAATTAAACAGAATATGAATATAAGATTTAAATTAAACAGAATATGAATATTAGATTTAAATTAAAAAGTTAATGTAAACATTATTGCCGTACTATTCCAAATAATTTTTGCCAACTGCGAAATTCAAAAAGCCTATGTTCATAAAACCAGGAAGATTTATCAGATATCCTGCTGACTTAGCAGACCCAGGGCAGGCTTAAGGCGTTCCCTCGAATAATTGCGATAGAGACGCCGTTGTTAAGTAATACGTTATTGATCGAGGAGAGGTGATGTTCATATATGTATTTAATATGGACTAGTTGATAGAAATAGTAAGTACTCACCATCCTCTCCGGCGTGACTGTGTTACACAACCTCAACAAAACAGACTACCAATTTACCATAAAAATGATGATGTCCGTGTTTTTACTTTTTTTTAATCAAAGAGAAAAGGTATCTAAATGATTTGATTTCAGCTTCCCTTTACGCATGGGTGAACCACTTCCTAAAAAAGGCCCAGCCTAACCTCCCCGTTGACGCCAAAACTAATCACTGGAAACCCCATACATCAGTGGTTCTCAACCAGGTGTTAATTGGCACCGCAAATTAGCAGTGCCATTTCGTTCAAATTCCCAGCTAATAATACTTTTATGCAATACCTTGCGTTACTGTTGTTACGTCAGCGTGTTGTGTTTATTGACATTCTCTGAAACTCTGAATTTAGGAGAGTAGAAAGCGGACCTTCGGTTTACTTTCGGCAGCCTCGTAACTCTCGCTTTCCTTATTTTGTCCTTTAGTCCTCACATTCCATGAGCGATGTTTCTGACAAAGGGGGAAGAATTGCTGTTTTCTGGATCGGAATCTACCCATCTAATACTTATCGTTGGCTAGTTTCTGATCTTGAAGTAGATTTGTTTTTAGCTCCTTACATCAAGTGGCTTCATGCCTTGTCTGGAGCGACTTCCATTAAAAAAACAAACAAACTCAAAGTGAAGTTAAGGACGGATAATCATTTTTCTTTTCATCTTTCTTTTATTCCCATTTGGATCCGGGAAAATATATTGTTCACACCCGACGATAGCGGATTTCTTTGTGTAACACGTTATCGGCGATCCATATTATTATTTACTATAGTTACCGAGGATTGTTATCTCAAGAAGCATCGAAGTCGTGCCTAACGAGAAGATGCAAAATAAAGTGTCAAACTGTCGAGTAAATCCTGTGAAACATTTGTAAATTCCCGTCGGCAAACCGGAAAAGAAAGATCTAATATTTAAGAAGTAGAATAATAAGAAAGCGGACAAAACATTGTATACTCGTCTTGGTAGGTAAGACAACAAACCACACGTAATCTTCGCATTGAGAAGAACAGAAAAACAAATAAATAAATAAATTGAAAAAAAAAAAAAAAATAAATAAAAAATAAAAAATAAAAATAAAAAATAAAAAAATAAAAAAATAAAAAATTGAACGTTTAATCCGAACATAAAAGGTGAGCGAGGAAATTTACAAAAAAAACAAAAACAAAATTGTGGTGGTGTAGGTAAGTGGATTGGGTTATTTTTATATACAACAAGCAGGGATACCTGATGTTGCTCGAGGCATGCATAACAAACTAGTTTCTCTCTCTCTCCCTTCTCTCTCTCTCCCTTCTCTCTCTCTCCCTTCTCTCTCACCATCCAACGTCCTGGACCCCTTCCCTCTCAACTGCAACCCTCTATTTTCAGGGTGACGTATAATCACACAAAATAAATAGAATCTCATTTTTTTTTCCTTCAACAAAAAGGCATAAGATTTTGAAAATAAGATTATTTGTTTTGTAAAGGAATTGAGAAATAAAACGAAATAGAAGCGTTGCAAAAATATAAAATGCGGATGTCATTATCGATTTTATGCTCACATTTAAATATCGGAATTTGAAGATTAATTTGTAAATATGGAACACACAATATAATTCCTCAACCGACGCTGATTTCTTCGATTTGAATTCCAGATGTCATGACCGTCGCTTGATTTTTAGTCTTGTGTCTCTTAAAACAAGGACCAATAATTGGCCTAAATCATCGACGAAACATATTTTTGTACCTACCTTTTTGTTATTAAAACTATACCAGTCCTAGAAATAAGGGACGTCTGACTTTACTTTATTTATAAGAATACACGCACACCGACAGGGGCTACACGAGAGAGAATGAATAAACAAAAGGAAATATCTCAAATCGACGCGTTAAAACTTATTGCATTTAATGTGATTATTATTAGTTCAGACGACTGAAAAGATAACTTGTTAAAATATTGCATCATCATCATCATCATCATCATCATCATCATCATCATCATCATCATCATCATCATCATCATCATCATCATCATCATCGCAGCAAAAATGTTATTTTGTCCTGGTCTTTTCATCATCTGGGTCCATATTTACTTGCCTCCCCACAAGGTTCAGAGTTAGGCATTCATACATTCTATAATCAATCATCCAGGCATTGGGTTACAGTATCGATTGGCCTTGTGCCAAACCTGGACAGTTAAGAGACGAACCGACCATTATCGGAAATGACTCTCAGCGAAGGTCAGAGGTCAACAAAAAAAAATGAGACGGGTGAGAAGTTTAATAATAAATAAATTCCATTAAAAAATACGTTGGCAGAGCATTTTTATGTAAAGGAATTCGAACAAAAAAATGCAGTAATTTATTCTCAAAGAAAAATGGCTGATTTTATTTTTTTTCTTTAAGAAATGATTCATTTAGTTTAAAAGAAAACAAAAGAACGAAAATAAAGAAATTTTATTTGTTTGAAAAAAACAAAAACAAATAAAAAAAACAAAAAAAAAAACAAAAAAAACCCAAAACAGTAACGATTTCTTGTTAGTAATTAACTTGAAAAAAGAAGTTATTTTGTATAAAATAAAAGTAATTAGTAGATCTGTGGTGAACCGAGACGCGATCCGGACGAACGCTAAAAGTAAATGGCTTGAATTGCTACTCTCTTTCTTTCTTTGCTTCGTCGGGATACGCTTTCTATTTTTACACGCCAAAACAAACAAATGATTTCTCGCAGAAACGTGTTAGCTCAGTATCGCCCAACGAATCAAAAACTGGCACGTCTATGTTGAGTGGCGGGTTCCATAACCCATATAAAAGAGCGAGGAAATAGGCAGAGCTCTCTCTTTTTTCTCTCAGACAGATCCAGGTTACGGACCGTGAAAGACCACACCAGAAGTACACTCTCACTACACCCGGCCTCTTGGACGGCGTGACAAGATGAAGAAAAAAAAAAACGCTTCAAAAAGTATGTACAATCTTTAATTGCCCCGCGCGCACATACCCCCCCCTACACACAGTATCACATTGAAACTCACGCGCATACACGGTCTGTGACTTACGCGCAAACAAATAGAGACATACACATATTTAGCCTCTCGTGTCTATCTAATTAAGGAACATTTCTAACAAAGAACACGAGATGAATAAACTTTACAAAGAACATTTTCACTCACTGAAACTAACTTTTATATTCCTGTAAAATTGTTGTTCTATAATTTTTTTGTTAATTATTAATGTTTTCCTTAAGTTTTGAATTTGAAAAACTTTCCCTTTAAATAAATCTTTTTTAGGGATGAGATATTTTTTATAATTTAGTATCGAGTTCTCATCCCCCAAAAAGATTAATTTAAAGGGAAAGTTTTCCAAATTCATCTCGCTTCTCTGTCTTCTTTGGTCTGAAGAGGTTCACTCTCTGCGAAGAGTACAACCGAAACATGTATGCACATATGTAACCAATAATGTTTATATAAATAAAATTTATACTTGAGAACAGCTCTACTTGCTATTGAGCACTTTTTATAAACACTGGAGTTTCAACGAATTTACATCTACAGAAACATTACGTGTACCATATATATAATATTTATAATTATTTATTACCTATAGACATCGATGTTTCATGCTAACGCAATCTTCAGTGCAGGAAGTTAATTCTCAACGGTCGGCGGGCGCGAAATCCGATCACAAATCGCCACTGATTTGCAGTCAAGAGCGTCAACTCCTCTGCCATTTAACTTTGTAAATAGCGAGTCGGCGGCTAATTTTACACGAGCAGTTAAAGTGATCAACAAACTGTATTTGGATCTTGCATGAAGCTATTTGTACTGCTTGTTATTAAACCCACTCAGAGTGCCCGGCCTTATATATATATATATATATATATATATATGTATATATATATATATATCTTTCTCTCTCTCTCTCTCTCTCTCTCTCTCTCTCTCTCTCTCTCTCTATATATATATATATATATATATATATATATATATATATATATATATATATATATATATATATATATATAATTCACACGGTTCGTAGTTATTGATAAGTTCGTAACCTCTCAGTGGAAAGAAAAAAAGAAAAAGTTTGTACAAAACCTATTTACATTGTTTCTGATTAACGAAAAAAATATTATATTACTTTTTTCTACGCTGTTGAACGACTTTTCAACACTTTTTTTTACAACTATTTTGTTCTACTTTTTATTCATTCTTTTCGAGTCTTTTTCAGAAATTTCGCGCTTTGCTTGTTAAAATTCAATATGACATAAACTTCTTGCTCTATAATTAAGAAATAACTAGAACATACCACTAAAGTCTTTCGTCTTAAAAAAATCCAACAATTAAATTGTAGACATAAATCTGAGTTTTCCGTTGCCAGTATTTGTATGCAACTTAAGTTCGGTTTATTTTCGTGGTTGAATAAATCAAAAACTAGTTGTGCAACATGCCTTCGTAGAAAAATATCGGTCAGAATAAGTCCGAGTATCTTGTTTCCAGTGTTGTGGGATGTAGGTTTCGAATCCTTTCTTCTGGTGTTGTACGACACCGGTTCGGGTAATTTTCGAATAAATCCTTAACGTCAGTGTTATGAAATGTAGATTTTGAATCCTCGCCGCCATTATTGTGGCTATAGAGTCGATACTTAGGGCTCAACTGTACAACCAGTTGAGCAGCAAGATAAGTCAGAGTGCCAAGCACATCAAAATGCCGGTTTATAATAAGGCTAGAATATTCCATTATGCTCAGAAGGGAAAGTCCATTCTCTGTGTTCTGATTGGCCGAGATTCATAAGTGGCCATTCTAGTGCATAAATGTTCATTCATTCGAATAAGTATTCTTCTATGAGATGGATGCCAGTTGAGGCCTTTATGCTGGTAAGTGTGAGTTTAATTCTATAGTGGCGATGTAAGTCTTCAATCCTCGTCGCCAGTGTTGTGGCCTAGCAGGGCCGGTAATAATCAAGACAAACACAGAGGTAGTGTCTGATAGGTTATTATAATGACAACCGAACAAGTACTACCATACCACCTCCGAAATAGAATACAGTCTTACGACAACAGGACCGAGGTCCACCCTCACAGGCTCTGCTTTCTTTTTAAGAAGGGGTTAGTTTATTGCTAATCGCCTGAGGCGTCCCTACCGGGGAATGCCGACGAGGCTGTTCAGGCATTTCTTGTAGGCCAGAGAACGCTAATTCTAGTGTACTGGCTAACCATACCTGGATTTGTGTATAGCCTCCTGGAAAGGAGGTAAATACAAATACTTTGACCGTCTTACTATTGACGAAACTATTGCATATATGTAAGAAAATATGACAATGCAAATTACAAATGTATATTAAAGAACATTAATTTATTAGAAACTGTTTAAAAATAAATATGCAAATTAGGAATACCTAAAGGTGTTTAAGAGTCGTTGCAGGTCACTATATATACTGTATTACAAAAGTTTCGCTTCTCGGCCTTTTGGCTAAGATCAAAGTGTAGTATCTGTTCCGATGGATACTGCACGCCTGTCCTGTGCAGTTCTAGGAGGTCCACCCTCCCAGGCTTCGCCTCCCCTCTTTGGGGAGGAGTAAGTTTATTGCTTACTGTCTGAGGCGCCTCTACCGGGGAATCCCGACGGGGCTGCCCAGGCAATTTTTAAATGGCCAGAGTGCTCACCTCTCGGGCGCTGGCTTTTAAAACCCCACTTTCTCGACCCGATCTTGGGTCACATCTTACTCGTGGGAGTAAGATAAAACTGGCCTTGTGCCTAACTACTAGCGAGGAGTAAATAAATATCATGTATCATAGAATTAATTAGGTTTTCGGCTATAACCGGAAAAAAACGAGCAGTTTATACTCTTGATAGGTTTGAGAGGGCCCTACTAACCCACTCCATTTAACATTTTATTTGGTTCTTTTATTTTCATTATTGTTGTTTTACTTTATTTTTTGGGTGGTTTTAGTTTTTTTTTCGCACACCCCTATCATCATGAACATTTAAACTATTTCTTGTAACTAAAATTAATTCAAAAGACATAGGGGTTATTTTAAGTAGATTAGCCCATAGAGTGAACGCGGTATTTTGTTGATTGAATCTAGTTTACAGAATAGACAAAGTGGACGACCCCCGACCCCTCACTCTCATAAACCTTTTGGGCCTTGTGTCACATGGTAAAGACGAAATAGTTCAGTTTCGATTAAAGATTGCGAATTAATGATGCATACAGGAATACAATATCGAAACAACTGGTATAAAAAAACAAAACGAAAGTGACATCTTATTTTAATTCGTTTTTGTTTTCCCTCATTGTATTTTTGATTTACAATAAATATTCAATTAATAGTAACTTAAAAAAAAAAAAATAATAATTCAATGTGTATTTACCAAAGTTACGTTTCGGTGAGAAAGACACACACACACACACACACACACACACACACACACACACACACACACACACATGTGATATTGTCTCATAGTTTCATTAATACAGAGATAAACCGCTTCTTGTAAGTCGTGTTCAACATTACAGTCTTAACGAATAAAAAGTATGCGTGAAAAAAATTAGTCATGGGTAAAAGAAAATTTGGATAAGATTTTTAACAATTCGTTTTTGTTTTCCCTTATTTTATTTTTGTTTTCAATACAAATTCGATTAATATTGAATAAAAAGGTAATCAAATGTGTATTTATGAAAGTTATGTTTAGGCGAGAAATTCACACATACGCACATACGTGATCATGTATGATATATAATAGTTTTATTAATATTGAGATTAGCGTTCTAAACCTTTGGGTACTTATATCGATCTTGACCCAGTTTCCGCGAGTTTCTTGTCGGAAGCGTTCGGCTATCCTACACAAACGCCCGAGAGATGACGAGCCGATTTGTACCAGACGACAATTCTGATACGCCTGTTTTGTTTTTTGTTGTTGTTAGGGTTAGGGTTTAGGGTTAGGGTTTAGTGTTAGGGTTTAGGGTTAGGGTTTAGGGTTAGGTTTTAGGGTTAGGGTTTAGGGTTTAGGGTTAGGGTTTAGGGTTTAGGGTTTAGGGTTTAGGGTAAAAAATATTTATTTGATAACAGTAACCTCGCTCTGTTTTGCTTGTTTTATTTGTTTTGTTGTTTAACAAATTTCTTGCAAATATAACTAAAAATTATAGGACGCAGCAACGTATCAAAATAACAAAAAATATTTATTTGATAACAGTAACTTCGCTATGTTTTGCTTGTTTCTTTTTTGTTTCTTTTAGAAAATTTCTTGAAAATATAACTTTAAATCATAGGACGCAGCACCGTATCAAAATTGTCGTCTGGTACAAATCGGCTCGTCATCTCTCGGGCGTTTGCGTAGGATAGCCGAACGCTTCCGACAAGAAACTCGCGAAAACTGGGTCAAGATCGATATAAGTACCAACCTTTGTGTTAGATATAACAGATAATATTATTTATCACCCCTCCCCCAATAAATTAACTTTGTTCACTTTGAGGTACTTACCGTAACATTCTGGTCTATCGGCCAATTGTTTGTTTTCTGGATAAATTGTAACTCCTTCAGATGCCGAGAAAAGACCGACGCCTTGAGATCTGGACAACGGAATGAACACTTCCGATGGCATGTGTTTTACCATCAGGCGGACAATCTCGGTGGCCTATAGAAAGGGGGGAAAAAAGAGAAATTGGAATTCAAATATAAGGTACTCTTATAAGTTCTGTTCAGATTTTAATTCTCTGAAATTTAATAGTAAATGAGCGTGTCTAATTGAACTGTCCAAAGTCATCTTCAACAACTCGTGAAGGCCTTTCAGCTTGGAAAATGGGTGCCTCGTGAATTTGTTTGAAAGAAACCATAGACTGTGAGTTGAGATGTTCAGAGAATTGATGAGGTACCCATTTTTCAAGCTCAGGAACTTTTATTAGTTGTTGAAGATGTCGATGGAAAGCTACCATCAAGATTGAGACAACACTTAAAGTTTTCAAGATTGAATTCACCCTACTTCCGACACGACGAACCTGCTGGGAAAGTGCTTCTGTGGTCCCCGAAATTCAACTGAGGACTGGAAGATCTCATATTAAAATTGAAACACTTCTGAAGAAGGACAGTGGTTTCTTAGGGTCGGAATTCTTGTCCGCAATCCGTAATCGAGCATCAATGTTTCACCATCAGTTGATGGATGATTCAAAACAAGACAAGACAAGTAGATGACAATGAAAAGTTGTATGGTTTGAGAAAAGCTTCATTGCCAACTCATCAAGTGGTAGGTACGGCAAGGTTTCCTTAAAGTTAAATTGATACCACATTGACACAAGAAGCTCTTCATCAAACTCAACTGGATACCTTGATCGCTCATCATCTTCAAGAGCGAAATTTCCATTTTTAAAGTTTTTAAACAATTTTGCGCATGTTCTTTCATTCAGGCATTTTTCTCAATAAGTTGAGTCAACGGACAAGGACAATTAGAATATGGCAAAAAAGTATATTTTCAAAGTAGTTAGAATAAGTTATAAGAAATTAAATAAACAAAATGATATTAGCAAAACTATCCCATCATAATAAACAAAAAAGATTGTGACGACGTAAATCCGACGCAAACGATTTGTTTAAATACCAACAGAACAACGGAAGAGATTCAACATCCGGAGAAAGATAGCCAGGAGGAGAAAAGAGCAAGATGGAAAAATTTACGCATCGGCCAGGCATTGAGACAAATAGCGCGTAATAGTTACTTCACTTCACTGAATAAAATGTTAGCTTAATTTTGTTGGTAATTTATAAATAAAACAATAAAACATCTTTTTATAACCAAAGGGAACGTTGTACGCGTTTTCTTACTTTTGAATCTGTATGACTTACATGTATTCCAATCCTATAATTTCAATCGACCAACAGCGCGTTAGAACCCCCCCCCCAAAAAAAAAACACAAACCACGCCCCAAAATCACATCTATAAAGGAAATTACATTTTTATACAAAACCGGCTCCCAGAGAAATATTTAGCAAAAAAGAGCAAAAATAACGGTCACGTGATGTGCTTTCAACTACGTCCGCCGCACCTCGTGCGATTGAATTCCTTTTTTGCGCCCAAAATAAAATCATGCGTCTGGAGCAGATCAAACATTATTTAAGGTGAGGTTTTCGTCGAGTAAACCAGTTAGAAAAAAAAAATCAGCACAGTGCAACATCTATAAAACACCAACCTTCTCTTTCCCATTAAAGGGGTATAGGTACGGCTCATCAAGTCTCAACTCGCGCGCACACTGTCATGCAACACGCACACAAATGCCGACACTGTCTCATAAAAAAAGGCAGAAAAACATTCATTTTATTGCTCGTAACATTTCTCACCGAATATTTGTAGGGACGGTTTAAGATAGGAATTTGTTGACATTGGCTTTGGAGACGATCAAGTTGTAATATACGGGGAAGCAGTCCAATGGCAATGTGTTCCACAAACGAGAAGCCCTGCCGAAGAATTTCCGTCCAGGGAAATTTCGCCTGACACTTGACAAAATGAGGGAGAAAAGAAAGTTTTTCTTCGTTGTGGAAGTAACACAAGTTCTCGCTGTGCATGTCTTACAACGAGTAACCAGAGATTTGAGCCCAGTCGAGTACCTTGCATGGCAATAACGATATGTTAAATATCCAGGCCGGGCGTACTTGATCATCTGGTCATCTATCAGAAGTAGGCACACTTGACACGGACACACGCAACATAACATGATTGATTGTCGAAACTAAAATAATCGTTTGTTGAGTCAAGACACCTGGTCGGGAGACACACACAAAGTGAATTGTCAGAAATTGAATAATTGTTGATTGAAACCTCATGAAAAAGTTAGCGGCAGAAGAAAATATCCCATTGTTGAATAAACGCCCATTGGGCGTGGCTACATTGACAGCGAAGTCCCATAATGGGCGTTTGCAGGTGGATGTGTGGATGTCACAAATTGTAATATAATATTAACCCGAAATTGATATCGTCAGTCAATTGGTGATTTGGGGTCGAGAAAACCACCCGTCAAATTTCTGTGCGTGCGTTCTCCTTTCTCACAAACCTCCACTTGTTCACCGCCACCGACAGGAAATATATATCATATATTTTTATACATCAGAGTTGTTATTTCGAGCACAGCACAACAAAAATACAACAGATAGAGTAGAGAGAAACGTTTGTTCTGTGAGAAAGGGCACGGAAGGGATAGAAAATATCATCATCCACTAGATTTCGAAAGAAAAAAATTAAGAACTAGGCACAATCCAATTTAAATATTGTTACGAAAATGTTCCGTTACTTTTTTTCTATATTTTTTTATTTCGGTAACACACCAGTAAAAAGTTTATGAAATTAAATGCATTTCTTTTTTGCTTCTGTGTGAAAATATTCAAAACATAAAATAAAATATGAATTACATAAAAAAGACATTAACTATTCTTCTTAAAATATTTATTACGCTAAACGTATGTAACATATTTTGAATTATTTAACTCATGTAAAACAGAGAATGTGTATGATCCAAATAAGAGAATAGAGACGCTGGCTCTTCCATTCGCTCCTATTTCATTGTAACATTTACTCATTCAACTATTTAAGAAACTAAATAAATTACAGGTATTTTTTTTGATTGATTGCTTTTAATATTTATCTACAAAATTATTAAATTATGAATTTAAATAAAATTAAAGAATTAGTCATAAATAATACTCGGGGGAAACAAAAAATCAAGTGTCATTTTTTATGTTTTTTTTTTCGTCGCAATGGTGTTAGAATTTACATCATAAAATAAAAAATTGATTTACCTTTTGCTGGGCCAACTCAGGAACGGTGTTAGT
>OY744532.1:17949180-17951680 GCA_963556195.1 Sepiola atlantica | reverse complement strand
CTAATAAAATTTGACTCGCACCTTATTTTATTACTTCATTTTATATTATGCTATATATATATATATATATATAAATATATATATATATATATATATATATATATATATATATATATATATATAGTACGTCAATGAAAATTAATAAGACCTGTAAATGGAAGCAAATCGGTATTTTCAGTTGTTCAAAACAAATTATCCAGTATATTGAGCTTTCCTTATTTCACAATAAGTCCAACTCTCTAAAAGTTTACCTTTTAGTTATAATTTACATATATATATATATATATATATATATACATTATATAAACATTTAAAATGATCTATACAAATCAATTCCTGTTTCGATACTACAATATACCTCGGCAAGACCTAAAATTCATAATGAAAACAAGTCCCCCCCTCCAAAAGAAATCAGATGTCGAAGCTACAGACGGTCGAATTATATAATCAGCAGCAATTGCTATCTGACATGCTAACGCAGTTACTTGGCTTAAAAGATAACAGTGGGGGGGGGGTGTCAAGAAGCATATCACTTTGTTCCTTTAACCACAACTTAAACACCAGAGCGAACACATAAACGCCTGCCACACACATGCATAACATGATCTATATTTATACATACAAGACATTGCAAGCAAGCACACGCAAACAAGCACACCCATATATAACCACTTAAATTCTAATATACATACACACGTCGAACACATCACATGGTTTACCTACAAATTAAAACTCTCTTGAATGTTAGCAAACACACACACACACACACACACACACACACACACACACACACACACACACACACACACACACACACACACACACACACACACACACACACATCTACGTAAGTTACAAGAACACATACTTACACCCGCACACAGATATAAACAGCTATATAAACAACAATAATTACACTCACATACAGTTCAACACGCACCCACTTAGATAATATGATAACATATATTTTAGCATTGAAGACAGTCCTCAATATTCAGACAGAACGTTTTTTCCTTTACTTAAATTAACCTGTGTACAATACAGTTAAGGTACAATGTACGCAATCACTTCCTCATTATATCATATTTATCCATTTTTATAGTAACTGCATTTAATAAGTAATTTGGAATAGTATCTATCAAACTTACCCATTTTATTTATTAAGTAATCTATATATGTGTGTGTTCGTGTGTCACGCTTACATAAAAAGCTCTGCGCATGCGTGCCGCACCTAGATTTGGAAAAGCATTCAAGTCATCTGATTTTCGTAATATTTTCAAGTATTTCCCTTTGGTGCAACGGTTAGCGACGTAGGATTTTGACGTCGGTTTTTGACGTCGGCCCGACTAGTTTATAGTTCGATCCCAACCAACCTCTAAGATTTTTTTTTCTACATCGAGGGTGGGGGAGGGAGGTAGGTAGGTAGGGGTCGACCGGGAAGACACATATTAATACGATAGCGTGTGTGTTATTTTGTGTGTCACGCTTACATCAAAAGCAACGACCTTCCAAATCTTTGTATGCTACTCATGAATTGGAGCCGTGCAGTTCTAGGTCCACCCTCCCAGGCTTCGCCTCCCCTCTTTGGGGAGGAGTAAGTTTATTGCTTACTGCCTGAGATGTCCCTACCGGGGAATGCCGATGGGGCTGCCCAGGCAATTTTTAAACCCCCACTTTCCCGACCCGACCTTGGGTCACATCTTACTTGTGGGAGTAAGATAAAAACTGGCCTTATGCCTAACTCCTGGAGAGGAGTAAATCAATACTCATGAATTGGAGCCAAATTTAATTTAATCTATTTTATTCAAACATGTATAGGTTAGGAACAAGATAATGAGTATTGAAAACAATATTTCGTGTAATTTACACAGGTTCCGCTAGTTATTATTATTTAAATAAGAATTTAACTGTTAACAACCAAATTTGAAACTAGCATATAATTACAGTAACAAATAAACATATACAAAATTCTATAAAAATAAGTCAAAAAAGCGCACAACAATACATCAACATAACAATAATTATATAAATATGTTTGTATACTGACACCGACAGTGTGCGTTGAGCTGTATGTGAGTGTAATTATTGTTGTTTATATAGCTGTTTATATCTGTGTACGATGTACATATGTTTTATAACTTGTGAGGATGTGGATGATAAATTGCGTTTATGGGATGTGCGTGTGTTCGTGTATGCTAACATTCCCGATAGGTTTGATTTGTAGGTAAACCATTTCATGTGTTCAACGTGTGTATGTATGTGAGCATTTAACTGGTGATATATCCCTCTTTTTAAAAAAAAACATTATTTCTGTTTTCGTTAGCATAGGGACGGGCATTCTTCCAAATGCCAGACTATCACCTGCTATTTAGAGGCTCCAACCGAGTGCTCTTTTAAGGATTTTGGCCGTTCCCTTAAGTGCTATTATGTGGATTTCTTTTGCACTTGATTTTCCGGGAATATGTCCTAGTAATTATGTCTGTTAAATTGCATACAATTG
>OY744532.1:17939180-17944180 GCA_963556195.1 Sepiola atlantica | reverse complement strand
ATACACATATTAAACGTGTATTTCTTTCTCTCTCTCTCTCTCTCTCTCTCTCTCTCTCTATATATATATATATATATATATATATATATATATATATATAGGTATTAGTATTTCTTGTATTCACATAAGATTTTATACGGTGATATCATTTTTTATACATCAATTTTCAGTATTTACTTTAACAGTGCTCGATACGTAAGTAGAGATAGGTAGTAAGCTATGAAAATATATTTATGGCAATTAAGCTACACAGAGGCTCCTGCGTTTCATCCCCGGGGGAATCTTCAGGCTAAAATTTTAGCCTGAAGATTCCTCCCGGGGATGAAACGCGGGAGCCTCTGTGTAGCTTAATTGCCATACATATATTTTCATAGCTTACTATATATATATATATATATATATATATATATATATATATATATATATATATATATATATATAATAAATCAATAAATAATCAATTATAATGTTTTTAAATATAAACGCTTTCAACACGCGCATTATATTTTCTCTAAACATATTCAAGCATATTTAAGCTCCTCTGAACTTCTCGTGAAACACAAAACCATTATAGTTATTAATTGAGACAATACATAAGCAACAGACCTACACACATCTCTCCTGTCTAGAAAAAACATCTCCTAACATTACACACCATTTTAAATCGTTTAATTTTACCCACATAAAAATCAAAACAAAAGCTATACAACTTAATATCCCCCAGCAGATGGTTATCTATCTACGCCCTGAACTCATTTTAAAGCTCACAAATACTGCACTCTCCAATAATGAGGTGGAAGTCTTTAGTCTCGGATTGAAAATCGCAACCGGAACTAACGCAAACAGTACAACAAATACCCAGACTTTAGACATGAGGATACAGATTTCACTAATGGTTTTATCCAAAGAATCTACTCCACTACAACCACTAAAACCATAGATGTAGTATTACCTAAAAGACATATAGACTCACTAAAACTCATAGCAAACAACCAGAACATATTTTAGCCAGAACAAATACACTTATAAAGAGATTGATTCATCTTCATCTACAAAGAAATGGATACATTTTATAAGTCATATGAAAAAACTAATAAATAACAATAAAACCTGGTTATCGTATATCGATTACTACCCCACCGAATGCTGATAAAAACAGTATACCAACGCGCATCGTAATATCAAGTATTGGCAGTAGTACCCATAAAATTGCATGCGCTATTACTAAGGTACAATTAGTCAAGCTAACTTTAAAAATTACTTAATAAAATATTATTTTTTTTAAATAACCAAGAAAACTATGAACAATTTTTGACACCCAAATACTAACATCCTCATAAAAAATGCCTTAATTTACTCAAAAACATCTTTAAAATTTACATCGGTTTAACAATCAACAACATAATTAATATGGTTAATATAATTAGTTTATGCACACATATGACGTATTTCACCTGTAATAGATAGAATACATGAATACTGGGTAAAAAATTACGAACCGACATGAAAAGCCAGCACAAAACTGAGATGCAACAGAATGAACGACTAAAGGAAAAAACTATACTAATAGAAAAAGATGCCGTAAAGATCCAAAGCAACTACAGACCAATAACCTGTTTACCAACCATGTGAAAAATCCAAGCGGCACAACTGAGAAACAGATCTACTACTCCCTTAATAATCGTTGGTCCGAGGAACAGAAAGGATGACGGAAAGGGGGAAAACACGTATGACGTTTTATACATAGATCAAAAGATCCTGATAGAGGTAAAAAGCAGGAAAAAAACACGGCCATTGCATGGAGTGCCTATAAGAAAGCTTACAACAGAATTCCTTAATCATGAATAATTTAATGCTAAATAATGTACAAAGCATCTTATATTGTCAATCTGACGAAGAAAATAATGGGAACATGGCGACTGGAACTGACAGCTGGATGACAACACCAGACTGTAATAAGAATACATAAAGGCATCTTCCAAGAAGACCCTGTATACTACTACTGTTTAGCATGGCCATGATGGAACTCAAGAACATACCCAGAAAATGTGATGCCGGATACAAGCTTAATGACACAGAAGAGAGAATAAACCACCTCATGTATATGGACGACCTGAAACTATTTGCAAAAAGCAGAAAAAGAATTGGAAAAGCTGATAAACACGGACACAATCTTCAGTTCAAATGGAATTCAGGATGGGGAAGCGTGAACTGCTAGACATTAAAAGATAAAAACTGGTGGTGGTGGTGGGGGGGGGGATTGGACTGCCTAACCAAGATGAGGTGAGGGCACTTGGCGAACATGATACCTATAAATATTTGGGAGTTCTGAAAGCAGACACCATCAAATAAACAGAAATAAAAAAGATAAAAAAGAATACCTGAAAAGAACAAGAAAACTCTAATAAATAAAATTATATGAGGAAAAATCTAGTAAAATAAAACATCAGCAACTGGGCAGTATCACTAGTAAGATATTCTAGCTCAGGGGCGGCCAACCTTTCCAGAGTGACGGCCAGATGAGACTTTTGAAAGGAGATCGCGGGCCAGAGTGAAAAAGGAAATCTTAGAATTACTATATTTTGTTTACATGAATAAATTGTACAAAAATTGCATTGAACACTCTACAAATCTGATATTTTTTCTCAAGAGACTTCTGTATGTGATGTTATAAAAGGCGCCGACGAAGAGCCATTTTGGAATCATAAAAAATAATGACAGGGGAAGTAGCAAGTTGATCCAGCATTCGTTTTGACACACCTCACATAAGTTCTCTGTTTCATGACCTTTTATCGTCTCTCGTTTCCTCTTTGCGTCTCTCTTTCTCTTTTTCTATTTTTATCTCAGGCCAAGGATTTGAAATTAATAGTTAAAGAAAAATGAAATATACATGCATCATCGCTCGTGGATATTTATACATTTTTATCCCACTGTGAATTTTAATTGAAACCTACTTTTACGTCTATGTCACAAAATGATATGAGTTTTACTGGGAGGTCCGCGGTCCGGATTGCAATAATATAGCATGGCGGGCCGGACGCTAAGCCTTCGCGGGCCGGATGTGGCCCGCGGGCCGGAGGTTGCCCGCCCCTGTTCTAGCTCATTCATAGAATTAGTTTGCTATTATGCGTTCATCGAAAAAGGTGACTCAAAACCGATGTAAACATTTTGAAAACAAAAAGGTAAAAACGAAATGATATTGTTAGATTTGTTTTTCGTTTTATCATAAGGAACGACAATTTTGTATTCATAATTATAATTAATCTATGACGCTGAAAACGTACACAACGAGATACAACGTAATACTGTAATATTCATTCCGTTATGAGTCACCATTGATCCAATTGGTGCATACCGGTCGGGTTCTTTTTTATTCTTACTGATAGTTGTTTCGAAAACCACACTGAAATTAGGTCAAACTGTCAGCCAGCTTAAAAAAAAATTTTTTTTTTACTTTTGTTCACCCCAAACAAAGCATATTGCTAGTGAAGCGTAAGGAGCTAATGCGATAAGGGTCAGATTTATAGGGGATAACCTAACAAATTTTATTATCACATAAGCGACCACGCGCTCCGAAAAAGTTGACATATAAAAAGGGACGTTGCTCATTTTAAATCACACCACAACGGTATCTGCCGCCACTTTAACAAGATCGAAGTTTTGAACTACCATCACGGAAAAATAAAGGTATTACTTTTGATTAGATTCAGACTCTCTTTTCTCTGAAGAAGGATGAGTTATCATCCGAAATTAATAAGAATAAAAGTAAAGAATTTTTTTTCAATAACTTTTAATAAAAATATTGCATCTTACAACGTAAATTCCAAAGGCATTTTGTTTGTCTGTTTTCAAAGTTTCTCTTGCTCTCTCTCTCTTATATATATAACCCGATTTACACAGAACTTAATAAACTAGGCATAAACATATCCCAAATAACTTCTGCAAGTATTATAAATTTAATCAAAACACCTAAACTGAACACGACACCCAATGTCAAAGCTGGCATATACTCCATTCCTTGTCTAGACTGTAATAAGGTCTACATTGGAGAGACGCAGCGTAATCTGGACAAGCGGATTTATGAGCAAAAGAGCGATTAAAACTAACAACACACTTAACGCCTTATGTGCTCATACTATGGAATATGGTCATTACTTTGACTTTGAGAAATCCACTTTAATCAAAATAATACACAACAAGTCAACACGTCGAATAATTGAATCTGCCCTCATAGCCCTTTCCACAAATAAAATTAAACAAAGAATGGGCTTCTACAATATCTCCCCCAACCTATCAAAAGCAATCATTAGTGAAAACAAGATAATTCTAGACACCGGATGATTCCCTGAGCTTTAAATTAAATATCCTTTGGACCCCTTTCTGCTCTTTATTTTCTCCTCTTCTTTTCCAATGCTATCTTCTATGTATATTTGATATATATGTATGTATATGTGTTATATATATGTTTCGATCACATTTATGTGCATATATATATATTTATTTCTATTTTTTTTTTTTTTTCTTTTTTGCATACCCTTTATCTCGACATGAACCCAACCACTATATATATTCCCCATAATTTACAGACTTTCTCGTCTTTTGTCATTTTTGTATTCTTTCGTCCGCTCTTGACAAAGCCCACGTGAAATTTGGGCGAAACGTTGAGCGAAAAGGTCTTCCGCTTTTCCATTTTTAATTTCATACCGTCGGATTATTTTTATCCTTTCATATACTCATATATATATATATATATATATATATATATATATATATATATATATATATATATATATATATATATATATATATATATATATATATATGTGTGTGTGTGTGTGTTTTGTATTTATATTTAAATGCAATACATTACACACACAGGACAAAGATATAACTCTAGATTGGAACGTTATTTCGCGAATACGTACGAATGATTTAAAAATATTTATAGTTTGTAAAATAACGACAGCTTTCAACAAAAATGTATAGTTTTTAAATAAAAT
>OY744532.1:17904180-17936680 GCA_963556195.1 Sepiola atlantica | reverse complement strand
TCAACCGTTTAAAATTGATGCCAAGACACGCACGCACATACAGATAGAAAGACAGACGCACACATATACACATACAGGGGTCATACGCATATCTCTTGTTCGGAACGTTATCTTGCGAATACGTACGAATTATTTAAAAGTATTTATATTTATATTATAAAAACGATTTTAACAAAAAAATGCAAAAGAAATTAAATAAATAAAAGTATAAATACCCCAGAGCAATACCAGACTGTGAAACTTAGTTTATATATATATATATATATATATATATATATATATATATATATATATATATATATATATATATATATATATATATATATATATATGTGTGTGTGTGTGTGTGTGTATTCTGGTACAGAAAAATTAGTACAACATTCATACCGTCGGTTTCAAGCACGGAAGGTCTTACCCATCCGGCTCTCTTCAGCTTCTCTGAATGTTGTCCTAATTTTTCTGTACCAGATTAAATAAATATTATGCTCTTAATTTTTAACTTTTATTCTTAATTAATCGAGCACGCTGCTGGGATTTTTCCTACCATTTTACAAAGAAGTTAAATTCCAGAAACAGTTTTTCATGGTAAACAACTGATGATCCCTTAAAATAGTGTTAGAAATAAACTAATATAATAACTGTAAAAAATAAATTGACTTACATGAGTGATTTTCCACTGGAAGACTTGGGACTATAATTTTTTTTTATTTTTTTTTTTTTTTTTTAATATAGTTTTAATGGTTGAGAAACTTCCGAGACTATATATATATATATATAAGTATGTATATAAAAAAATAAAATGAAAAAAAGTTTATATTGTGTTATAACTTTTTATTATTTATTTTTCTATTTATTTATTTTGTGACGTGTAGGAATATAAGTTGTTCTGTAAAGAAAAATAGTTTTTTCTTGTTGATGGTATGGAGAACAACAATATATATTTCAACAACATCTACAAACACATAACTGCTTTCCTTCTGATTTAAGACAAATTCTAATTAATAACACAAAAATTATATATTCCGAAACCAATTTAAAACAATTAGAAATACTCGAAGCTATCTACATAAAAACACAACCACCTAAAACTAACAACATCGCATATGAAACCAGTGGTAACATTTTAAAATGATTAACGTAATGCGATTTTTTTCTGTGATGCCATTCCAGCATTGCTGAATTTAAATCGTCAAGGATTTTCCCGGAAGATTGCGAAAAACCTTATCTGCGCATTTCTCCGCCGTCTTTAATAAAAATCTCTTCTTTCTCCAGCTATTTTGTTCATTTTCTTTTGACACCTGAGAATGATTCGACGAAGAATCAAAAACATTCGTGAAACCTATGGAACATTTATTATTTTTTAAATTTATTTTAATACAAAAATGACCATCAGAAAAATTGAAAAAATAAAAAAAGGTATAATTAAACAGACGAATTCTGTTATTCTTAACAATGTTTGCATAAATGAGAAAATGCTCCCTAAATACACACATACAATATATATATATATATATATATATATATATATATATATATATATATATATATATATATTAAGTTATGGAAATATATTTATGGCAATTAAGCTACACAGAGGCTTCTGTGTTTCATCCCCGGAGGGAGTCGTCAGGTTAAAATGCATTTAGCTTAATTGCCATAAATATATTTTCATAACTTACTACCTAGCTCTACTCACGTATCGAGCATTGTTGAAGTAAATACTGAAAATTGATAGATGAAAAATTATATCTCCTTATAACATTTTATGTAGATACATGAAATAATATGTATATACATATATATATTTGTTATTGTTTATTTATCTATGGGCGTATACGTTTAGTCTCTTTTCAATCGAGACTCATCAGCATAGAAGTATGACTATTCACTACCGGTCACACGATTCGAAACCCTGGATTACAAGCATTTTCAACCCCAATCCAACGTCGCTAACCGATCGGCCAATTCTGAATAGCTTATAAACAATGATAATTTTGACACATTTAAGGCGGCGAGACATACAGGCATTCTACTTCTATAAGGGAAGGAATGATGCATATAAAGCAAGTGACGTCACGCTGTGTTAGTACTACCATTTACAGTGCTCTACTTTTTTACGCGGAGCTTTATATATATATATATATATATATATATATATATATATATATATATATATATATATATATATATATATATATAAAGCTCCGCGTAAAAAAGTAGAGCACTGTAAATATATATATATATATATATATATATATATATATATATATATATATATATATATATATATATAACAAGACAGAACACCCCTGAACAAAACTCCTTTAAAATATTACATTAAAACCACAATAATTAACTCGATAATATCTCGAATAAACAGTATTTACAACTTATTCACCAATACAGCATTAAGATCTAAAATGAGGCAACTATTTGAAAACGAGACAAAAATGTTTCAAACAAATCAGTTGGCAGATCGACATATTTGAATTTACTGACAATACACTAGACGATCTTTACAATTTTTTTTCTGAGGAAATGCTTGACAATATTGTTTATATCAATTAGTTTAACAATTTGGCTCAGTTTTTTGTTATAAGTTTCTTTTGGCAAAGAATGGTACCATATCAAGTCGACGTCTAGTGGGCGATCACCATGAATTTCATTTTGAATTTGGACAAACAAAATAGGTGCTTTAGTAGAGATATAGCCACGGTGAGGTGCACAAAAACACGAACTGACGACCTGGGGTGCCACGTTAAAATCTAGCACCTCTTTAACGTGATCCCTCCTGTAATTACCCGAAATAATTGTAGAAACAAAATCCAACAACAGAATAGTTTAAAGAGGTTAAATATTAAAGTAAGACTGACAGGAGTGATTAGATATTTAACGTACGTAAATTGGCATCTATTTTGCAATGTTTGAATATATATGGCGTACTTGGTTTAGAAGAATATTATGGTCTGGCGTGCGAAATCCTAATTGAACATTTCACTACAAATCAGGAGAAAAACGTCTTATCATCGCAACAGTTAAATATGTCGGTAAAAATATGATTATTTAGATTTTTCTGCTTGTATGACATATTAGATGACCCATGAGTTATTTATTTGCAAATACTGAAGACGAAATTTCTTTAATCTATAAAATATTGCCAATTGCCTTAACGATTCTTCAAGATGTGAAAATCAATATTCTTACCGGTGGTGATGCAGGCCAATAGGGAGATCGCGGTGGCGAGAACAGCTACCATTTTACCTGTTGTTTCCACACACAGATAACTAATATACAAATAAATAAATATATATATATATATATATATATATTAAAAAAATATATATAAATAATGCACTCCGCGAAGGTGTTCAGTGTAAAAAAAATATCTGGGGAAGTCCCAGACGGACGATAAGAAGTGAAGACGTCTACATGCCGACAAGCAGTTTATCTGAGGGGAAAGCGATAATGTTTATTGCTTTCCTCACTAGAAAGCTGATAATCTCAGCCTAATTTTAGGGTCAAACTCTACAAAATGTGTCGCACGTGTCTCAGCCGATTTTCTCAGCTTCGAGTGACAATTCACAGGATTACGTCATGCCCATCTTTCGAGGGCGGCGAAGAAACGGAGGATTACGGGAGGCTTTTTGTTTTTCATTATATAAGATCACAGTTTTAACCTGTTTTACAATGAAAATTCCATATCTATCTATCTATCTATCTATCTATCTATCTATCTATCTATCTATCTATCTATCTATCTTTCTCTCTCTCTCTATCTATATATATATATATATATATATATATACAGGGTGAGCCAAAAGTAGGTGGACAGTAAAAAAACACTTTCCTTCTTGATTTACACAGCTTTGAAGTCTGCCTCTTACGCTTCGACAAAAAATGTTTTTTACTGTCCACCTACTTTTGGCTCACCCTGTATATATATATATATATATATATATATATATATATAGTCATCCACATACAGACTGTTTCGCTGTTTCACAGCTCATCAGTGCGGCTAGACCAATTAGTGTCTCAAGCCGGGATTGAAACTCGACCGTCGAGCTTCTAACCCTTACGCTATCATGCGACACTGACTAAATGTAAGATATATCTCAATGTAAACATTGCAATTGCCTTGGCTCGAATTAGTTTTACCTAATGAGCTATGCCTTAAAGCTAATGACAGTTGACGATATCCTTACAAATTAAGCTGTACCCTGGGAGGGAGCTTTATATAGTCATCCACATACAGACTGTTTCGCTGTTTCACAGCTCATCAGTGCGGTTAGACCAGTTAGTGCCTCAAGATTGTGAGTTAATCAACGTTTGTTTCCCTAAGGCCTTTTCTCTATATACTTTAAAAAAATCAAATTACATGATAAAATATATGTTAGTTCTGGGATTAAGTTATGTTTGGGAAATAATCTGTTCTAATTAGCCACAATTTCTAATCAACTGAACAAGACGCCTATCCCCCTTAGCTAGCTATGTATTTCTGTCGCATCTCTCAATGCTGACTGAACTACTCTTTTATATTTCTGAATGTCTCTGTGCACATTTGCAGAAAGAGTGATTTTTTTCCTCAGCGGAGTCATCTAACTCTCATACGTGTCTCTATACACACCACAAACACGTATGTGAATATAAGTCTCTTTACTTCTATATAAGAGTACTAAGAGAATTAAAGAAAACCTACGTCTATATAATGATGATGATGATGATGATGATGGTGATGATGACGATGGTAATGATGATGATCACCATAATAATAATAATAATAATAATCATGCTGCTGATGATGATAATGATGATGATAATGATAATAATCATAATAATCATAATAATAACGATGCTGCTGTTTCTGAAGCTGCTGTTGCTGCTGCTGATAATAATAATAATAAAGCTGATGATAATGATGATAATGATAGTAATAATAATATTAATTCTAATGATGCTAATGAAAAATTAATGCTGCTGCTGTTGCTGCTGCTGATACTACTACTACTACTACTACTACTATTACTATTAATGATAATGATAAGGTTCCGCAGTGCAAGCGAGACTTGAAAAACGGCGGTTGTAGAAATGCGAAGAGCCGAAACGCTTGGTGATCGGAGTATCGAAGTACCAGAAGAATGGGAGTTTACCGATGTTTATGGCATCGATGAAGCTTTATTGGCTATGGTACCCAAGCCCCCTTGTTAAGCTTTCGTGTCCGCTGCCTAAAAATACGACTCATAAGCAAGTTGGTACTGTGAAGGAATCCCCTGACTTGTATTTCATCAAACAGACAATTGGAAGTGCTTGTGAAACAATTGCTTCAGTTCACGCTCGGATAGACAATGCAGAGGAAATTGCTTTCCAATCGGATGTATATATGAACGAGTTTCTAGCGGAAACCAAGTATGTGACCTCAGCAAGAAAAAAACTTTCATTAGACAAAAGTATGTCAAAAGATTTTTATATGTGTGTGCGTAGCTGGTGTAAACCATCCGGTGATGGGAAATAAAGAAAACCAACATTTTTCAATATACGTTCTGTTCTTTGCCATTCTTGTTGGATCTTACCGGGTACCCCGAAAGAACTGGTAATGCAACAATAATAATAATAACACATACTCCAGGGAACACCACCGGTCATCATCAGTGAGTAATCACTGATGATGACCTGTGTAGGAACTGCTAGTCAGTAGCAATAATAATAATAATAATAATAATAATAATAATAATATTAATAATATTAATAATAATAAAAATAATAATAATAAAAATAATATTAATAATAATAATAATAATAATAATAATAATAATAATAATAATAATAATAATAATAATAATAATAATAATAATAATAATAATAATAATATTAATGTGTGGACAAAGAGACGAAACGATAAATCATATAATAAGTGAATGCAGCAAGCTAGCACAAAGGGAATACAAAAACAGACATGACAGCGTGGGGAAAGAAGTACACCGGGAAATGTGCAAACAACTGAATTTCGAATATGCAAAAAACGGTACAAACACAAACCAGAAACTGTACTAGAAAAAGAAAAACACAAAATCATATGGGATATGAATGTACAAACAGACAAACCCATAACAGCAAGGAGACCGGATATGATAATTATCAACAAGAAAGAAAAATCCTGCAAAATCGTGGATTTTGCCGTTCCAGCAGTCCACAGAGTGAAGATCAAAGAGACGGAAAAAAGAAGCAAATATACTGAACTTGCCAGAGAATCGAAAGGAATATGGAACATGAAGAAAGTCAGTATAACACCAATAATCATAGGAGCACTAGGAACAGTCCCCAAAAACATGGAGAAAAGACTAGGAGAAATAGGAATCAAAGGGATAACTGAGACCATACAAAGGACAGTAATGATCAAAACAGCTACAATCCTGAGAAATGTCCTCGAATGCGGAAACCAACCCACATAGCAACGAATGGAGGACAAACACATGGAAGCACAAGACAACAGAACCGGGGAAAATACAACCGCACGAGAGAGGCACAAGCATAGGCTGACGCCACGAAAATTATGGACAGAGGGTCGAGGAGGGAAAGCGCAAACCAGACCTCCACTGGAAGAGCGCGGACAGCTCTGGGACCTTGGGGAGGCTTGTTGCCACTCGGGCCCCAGAGGGGACCAATGGCCCTTATCAGCGGGAAATCGTTGGTAGGTGGCTGTTGCGATTACCGCAAGGTCATCAGCGGTGATGAACGAAAAGAGGTGAAGCATACTGGAAGTCTGAGGAAACTTGTTGTCACACAGACTCCAGGGAATACCACAGGTTGTCGGCAGTGGGCGATCACTGACGATGACCAGTGTGATAACTCCTAGTGAGCAATTAATAATAATAATAATAATATTAATAATAATAATAATAATAATAAAAATAATAATAATAATAATAATAATAATAATAATAATAATAATAATAATAATAATAATAAAGGAATTTACAACAGGGAGAAAACAAAACGAAGAACACCACAACACGAACCAAGGAACAGAAACTGCAAGAAACATCACTTCATAATCCTCCCCAATAAATTACACCAGCTTCAAACAAAAATGAACCAAGGAACAAAAAATTACAAGAAACATTATAAGCTCCCCATTTCTCTCCGCACTTCACCCCAGCCCCCCCCCCCAAAAAAAAAAATTAAAAAATCAACAAATTAAAAAAATAAAAAATAAATAAAAGAAAAAAAATGATGCCGGCCTAGACTGACACCAGACAAAATATTTGTAGAGGGTCGAGGAGGATGAGAAGACCGAGGAGGGACAGCACAAACCAGACCATCACTGGAAAAGTGCAGATAATGCTGGGACCTTGGGGAGGCTTATTGCCACCCAAATCCCAGAGAATACCAATTGTCCTTACCAGCAAGAAATCAATGGTAAGAGGCTGTTGCGATACCGCATTGTTATCTAAAAGAGGTGAAGAATACTGGAAATCTGGGGAGGCTTGTTGTCACTCAGACTCCAGGAAATACCACTGGTTGTTGTCGGTGAGCAATCACTGACGATGATCTGTGTGAGAACTCCTAGTGAGTACAAATAATAATTGAAACTATACAACACAAAATATTTGCATAGGGTCAAGGAGGATGAGAAGACCGAGGAGGGACAGCACAAACCAGACCTCCACTGGAAGTGCAGAGAGTACTGGGACCTTGGGGAGGCTTATTGCCACCCAAATCCCAGAGAAGACCAATGACCTTTACCAGCGAGAAATCAATGGTAAACAACTGTTGCGATACTGCAAGGTGATTTGCGGTGGCTATCGAAAAGAGGTGGAGAATACTGGAAATCTGGGGAGACTTGTTGTCACTCAGACTCCAGGGAATACCACCGGTTGTCGGTGAGCAACCACTGATGACCTGTGTGAGAACTAGTGAGTACAAATAATAATAATAGAGACATAGATGTAATTGGAATTATTACTTTTAGTTATGTAAGAATACCTACAATTATTACTTTTAGTTATGTAAGAATACCTACAATTATTACTTTTAGTTATGTAAGAATACCTACAATTATTACTTTTAGTTATGTAAGAATACCTACAATTATTACTTTTAGTTATGTAAGAATACCTACAATTATTACTTTTAGTTATGTAAGAATACCTACAATTATTACTTTTAGTTATGTAAGAATACCTACAATTATTACTTTTAGTTATGTAAGAATACCTACAATTATTACTTTTAGTTATGTAAAAATACCTACAATTATTACTTTTAGTTATGTAAAAATACCTACAATTATTACTTTTAGTTATGTAAGAATACCTACAATTATTACTTTTAGTTATGTAAGAATACCTACAATTATTACTTTTAGTTATGTAAGAATACCTACAATTATTACTTTTAGTTATGTAAGAATACCTACAATTATTACTTTTAGTTATGTAAGAATACCTACAATTGTTTAAGGAGTAGATAAGCTCTGCATATCGCACAGTTTTGCATTCCTTCTTTTGCCTATTAGCCAGGCGCAAAGTTACCATTACAGGAACACTTCAAAGACACCCAGTGATTGACCTTATTTCTTGCTTAGGACAATAAACGTTTCACACTATCTCTTTCTACGTATCTGAGCAATTTGGGGACACTTGCTTGTCCTTTAGTTTCACACGACTAGTCTGGGTCACTGTTATTCTGAAAAGTTGAGAGTCCTGGATTAACAGTTTGTCTGACTGCTGTTTTCGACTGGTAATACAGGAGCTCTAACTCTTAGGTGGCGCTAAGAGCGGCTACTTTATCAGCAGTTGTGCAATATCAGGATTACTATATTGCCATGTCGATCCTGCACTCATCTCCGGTGAGATTTTCTCGAGGCAACAACCGCATGGATAAAGATCGAGTAATAGTCTACTTGTGTGAACTTTGTTTTCTGATATCCAACAAACACGCATTTTGTCCAACACACAACACACTCTATTTAAAAACAATAGTAATGACAATGAGAATAAAGAGGAATACGTTCAAACAAGAAGCAGCTCCAAAAACAACAGCCAAATCGCCTCCTCCCTTGAGGCACTCATTCACAAATAGAGGCTTGTGCTTTAGATTAACATAGCGTTAGTTACCTATGTTTTCTCTACCGTCCTCCCTCGACCCAGGATGGTACCTACTCGACTGAGTCTTCAATAGTATAGATGAAGCACTTTCCTTGGATCAAAGTGCCCAAATCCATGTATTTGAAACTTTTAGTGTCCACCACAGATATTGGATTAGTTTCTCGAGCTACACAGACCCATCTGGTAACGCATAGTTTTTCGATTGCACGTCACTTCCGTCACTTCCTGACCCGCTTGCCAGATCGTGAAGACAAGCAAGCTTCACTTTTCGACCTATTCTTGACGACACTGCCAAAGCCTTGTGTGACATATTCCTATAGACTACTCGGAAATGCCGATCACCTAGTAATACTGTTGATATCACTATAAACCTCCGACCCACAACCGAAAGATATATTACAAACGTGCTGATTGGGAATCCGTCAGAGATCTCATCAGACATGCACTTTGATGTAAAATATTTTTATTACTGCTGAACAGTGCGTAAATAAAGTAACTGAATGGGGCAAAGAAGGCATAGAAGCTGTTGTCCTGAAGCGTATATTTTATTGTAAGCTCCACTCTCCCTAATGGTCTACTTCGACCTGTGCAAATGTTATTGCAGTAAGCATTTCGCCGTTTCAACCACCATAAGTAAGCTACAAAGAGAGAGAGCAATTTATAGCATCAAGAAACCACTGTAAGAGTGTAATAGCCGCAGCTTAGAGTAGGTATCCTGATGTATACTGAGATGACCGGAAAACGCATTGAGTCACAGAAATTAAGTACTCGGGATTTCTTGAAAATCTATAATGGTGTGGTGAACAATGGGCAATCAACAATTGCCTCACTAACAAACCACCATTTATTGTTTGCATGGCAACGGATTAGGCTGAACTGTTTACCCAGCGTTTCGCCTTAAACTCCACCTTGGACTCCACAAAACCCTCCCTCCCTCCCTAATTTCCCACCACTGACGCAAACTGCACTAAGAAAAATCTAAGTAAAAATCCTTGAACACTCCAAAACATGTGGACCAGATTTTATCCCCACTATAGTAATAAAGAAATGCTCTGCTGAGCTGGCCCCCGTCCTCACCAAACTCTATACCAAATGCTTTGCTGAATCTTGCTTCCCTGATAGCTAGACAATTTCTTTCACAATACCAGTTTTCAAGAGCTCTGGTGAAAGTTATGACCTAAAATTTATCGCCCCATGAATCTCTTCCGGTTCTTCGCTAAAATCTTTGAATCACTCTCGTGATAATCCACCACCTCGAACATTATAAACTTATTTTTGACCGACACTATCGATTTAGACAATCTCGTTCTACCGCGGATATCCATGAACGCATATGTCATACACTGGATAAGGCAGATGAAGCCAGTACGGTAGCGCATGATATATCCAAGGCCTTTGACAAGGTCTGGAATAAAGGTCTTTTCATGAAAATGAATTCGTACGTTATTAGTGGAGAGATATTTAATATAATCAGATCCTTGTTAGCTAAAAAAAAAGATCCATCCTTTTTTTGATGGCCGTACATCCGAAAACATCACATTAAGGCGGGTGTGTCCAGGGATCGATTTGGTGACACTTATTGTTCCTGGTCTTCATAAATGTCTTCCTTGATGCAATCGTGTCCGAGATGGGTATATATGTTGATGACACTACGTTCTATTCTCGACATGTGGGCAAATCAAACAAGCACATATCCAAGGCAATAGCTGAATCCTTAGAAAGTGACGCAGTCTGTAGTAGAATGAGATCAAAAATAGATGGTCACATTCAATGCTACCAAGACAAAGCTCCTTTCCTTTAATAACTATAAAAAAAAACACTTTCCAAACAAAGATTGCAATTGCTGATCACATCCTTCCCGAGATACTGGCGTTTAAACTCCTCAGCTTAAAATACACAGCTACTATGTATTAGAATAAATACATAGAAGATGCTGCCAAGTCTGCCGCAAAGAAGGTTGGCCGGGGTAGAAAACTTATCACACCTGATAGTATCCTATATCTCTATAAAGTCACCATTCGGCCATCCATGAAGTATTGTTGCAACAACTAACCACTAGTCTCCTCCCTCTTGGACAGGATATAAACATAAGTATTTAACCTAATAGGTCTCGCACTGTCTACCAAGCTCCAGCCTCTGTCCCATCGCCGCCATGTGGTATCCCTATGCTTGTTTTAAAAGTACTTCAACAGAATGTACTCCGATGAAGTTCTTGTACAGGGTGGGCCAAAATAAGGGTCCTATCTTTAAATTTGAATAACTTGAATTTGAATAACTTCCACAAAATAAAAGTTAAACTCACCAAACTTTATGTGTGTGTAGACTGACCCTTCCGAGATTTTTTGAAATAAACAAAACAAATTTTAGCCGAAAAACACTTCTTAAAACTTACAAAAACTAAAGTATTGTTTTTTACACTGTTTTGAGTTTTTTAAGCAAAAATAATGTTTTCTAAATGAGGGTACGTTCCTTAGGGCTAATACGGCTCATGCTTGCTTCGGAAGGGGTCCTTTACTTATTCTAAAAAAAAAAAAAAAAAAATCAATAAATAAAAAAGTTATGAATTTTTAAAAATAGGACCCTTATTTTTGCCCACCCTATACTTGTACCCCCCCCCCCTGAATGTAAATGCTCCCGATAAACCAGACTAGCAGCAAAATTCCACCCCTTCACTGTAGAAGTCCCTAATGCCGGAAAACTTTCTGCTTTAATAGCTTCTTTCCTCGGACTGCTATCCTTTGGAATTCCCCATCCCCCCCCCTGTTTTCTCTGACTGTATCAGCATGCAGAAATTTGAATGTAATGTGAACAAATATCTACACAACTCCCCACTTAGCATGTCTCCTATAAATATGCCCCCTAATCACGGTAGCCCCTTACGTCTCAGTGGCAATAGGCCTTGTACGACATGAAAAGAAACTGGAATCTTAGAAAGATCTGAATCATCCCAGTAAGCATAGGAGCGAGCGGACTCATGAAAAAGAATTAAAAAAACTACCTGGCGAATATACCCGGTGAACCAAGTGAAAGAGATCCAAACAATTGCACTTAAATAATCCCAAAAATATATCTCGGGTGAATGTCTGTCATCCGGTAGCATGCCCCATCCCCAGCAGTAACATGAATTGGAACAAATACACATTGAAGACATTGCCAAGGCTGCCGCAAAGAAGGTTGGCTCCCTCTACCGTGCTAGTAAACTCCTCACACCTGACATTATGCTGCATCTCTACAAAGCCACCATCCGCCCATGCATGGAGTATTGTTGCCACATCTGGGCTGGTGCATCATCTACTACTCTCTCCCTCCTTGACAAGGTCCAAAAAAAGAATCGCCAACCTAATAGGACCCTCACTGTCAACCAAGCTTCAGCCTCTGTCCCATCGCCGCAATGTAGCATCCTTGTGCTTGTTTTACAAATACTTCAATGGATTATGCTCCGATGAATTGGCTACTCTGGTGCTTCCTCGACGTAAATTCACTAGACCAACTCGACAATCAACTAAATCCCATTCATTCACTGTTGAGGTTCCCATACACCGGAGAGCTTTCTACTCAAATAGCTTTTTTCCTCGTGCTGCTGATCCCGGGAACTCCCTCCCTACCCCTGTTTTCCCGACAGTACTGACATGCAAAAATTTAAAACTAATTTAAACAGACATCTCGCTGCGCAGATCCCAGTTTAGGTTGACCCCCCCCCAACCTTCTCCCCTTTTCTTTCTTCTCAGTAGCCCCTTACGTCTACAGTGGCGGCCTGCCTTGTTTGGGGTGAACTACGTTAAAAAAAAAACAAAAAAAAAAAAACAAACAGAAAATTTGTGTTAAAGGGGATCGTGTATTGTGGAGAACACAACCCATTTATTCTACGGTGACTGTACACGTAGAAGCCTACAATTAAATGGCAAACAGATTTTTGAAGTTATAGTTCTTAAAAGCCAGTCAAGTCGCTCTCAGCACCAACTGTTACGTAAACACGAGTTATCTCCCGTTGAGTTAGTGACTCCCACCGTCACTCTTGACGGCAACCTCCCACTACTTGTATTAGTGGTAAACTGCTATGTATTCAGTGTAAATAAATTGCTCGTTACGTTCACACGTGTGTCTCGCCTCTGTTAATGAATGCTTCAATAACAAGTTACTAACATGGCTTTATTTAATACTCACTTGTATCAACGCATAATATAAAACCAACTAACCAGCCCCCTCCCCGTTTAGCACTAGAATCTAAACGATGTTTTTTGTAGTATCGCATCAGGTCTTATTTCGATTATTTTGAGAACAGTGTGGATTTAGCTCTTTTTTTTTAAATGGAAATCGCTCCAGACAAGGCATGAAGCCACTTGATATAAGAAGCTAAAAAAAACAAAAACAAAAAAATACTACTTCAAGGTAAAAAGAATATCCAACGATAAGTGCTAGATGGATAGATTCCGACCCCCCAAAACAGCAATTATTCCTCCTCTGTCAGAAACATCGCACATGCAAAAATCTATCAAAGTCGGGCAATGATACATTATAGCTTACAGACGATAAATCGAAAATAAACAAAATATACAGCAAATAACTTTTACCAAACGAGAGAAAATTTAATATTATATAGACCTGCACAGTTTTAAACTTCTGAAACAGCTTGTCAGTTTTGTTATTTTAAAAATTTGTTTCGTTACTTTCACTTAGTCGAATTTGTCAATTAAAAATGGCGGTCAATCTTTTTAAGGTGGTCGCTAATTTCAGGCATAATAGATTTAAAAAGCTCACCTTAATTTGTCTGGAAAACACCCAGGACTTAGGGTTAGTGATACAGAAAGCCTGTTTTTTTTTTGTTTAACTGTCTTTTAAGCCTGAAACAAGCGACCCCCCCCCCAAAAAAAAAAACAAAAAACAAATCGACAGCTATCTTTGATTGACGAATTCGGTTAAGTGAAAGTAACGAAACAGATTTTGAAATATCAAAACTTGCAAAAAGTTTCAAAAGTTTAAAACTATGCAGGTCGGTAGAAAATTAAATGGGTAATTGTCGAGTTTGGAGTTTTTCAACATAATGAGATAAAACATTATGTATAGGCGATGAAAATGGTTTTATGTTGTTGTTTATTCAACTAATATTTAATGAGGAACGCTTTGGAGTTGTAAAAAGGAAAAGGAAGACGTTTTAATACATGTATTGTCTAAAACAAGCAATGCCGGCATGCGAAAATGTGGATTGTGAAGCATTGAGTACTGAAACGAACTGTTGTAGTGAATTATAAAAATAATTTATTTAAGAAGTTTCTTGATTTCACAACTTATGTTATCTCAATAAAAATACAAAAATTAAAATGTCTTTCACCTTTTTTTTTCATCGTAAAGTGAATTATAAAAATAAGTGCTGGTTTCGTTTCATACTTCCATTCCATTGTTCTTTAGGCTCTACTTACGGTCTTTTTGCGTCCATTTTCTAGCATTTTCTATGCTATTTCGTAGAATATTTACACATTTCAAACATGTTTTTCTTCCGATTATATGAGAAAATAATAAATAGATTTTTACTCGAAATAGTCCCTCATTTAATATTATTTAAATAAACAACAATATAAAACAATTTTTGTCGCCTATACATATTTTTTATTGAAAAACTCCAAACTCGACCATTACCATTAAATGTCATATTTGGTAAAACGTTATTTTTTCTTATTATCGATTTCTCGGTTATTAACTCTACTACATGATTGCCAAAAGTCGTCATTAGTAATGTTACAGTAAGCTATTAATTCACAAGCAGGCATTAGTAGTCAAAGGCATTGTGAGGTTTAGGCTATGAAGTTTCGAACATGCGATCTTGAGGTGTCACAAACCTGCTGTGTCACACAAACCTGCCGTGTCACAAGAAAACAGAAATCATCACTGTTGGTTTATCACCCTCTTCCTCATCATCGTCTAGATGAATGTAACACCCACTCAAGTCTCACTTAATCCTTCCCATCCGTTCTCCTTGTCACTCCTTTTTCTTCTCACCACTTTCGCTTTTCTTGCATCTTTCTGTTGTTACGCTGACCTCATTTAATGTGCACGGATATCCTCCTTTCTTTACTGATCCCCAAATGCAACAGGTGTTGCAGCAAAAATCAAGAATCGAAAACAAGAAAGTCTTTTTTTTCTTTAATTTACAATTTATTTATAGTAGAAAGTCGACATTCTCTTGATAGACTTCTGCCTTACAGATGCATGCAATCAACTCCCCAAACTCTAGCTGGAAAGTAGCAGAAGGCAAAACTTCGACCGTTGTGTCTTGCTGTCATGTTTTGTCCCGATACTTTCTCGAATGGTGACATAATTCTGCAATTGTTTTTCATACATACCGCAAAATACAAACAATCATAGTTTTATACTTTCATCCTCGTCTCAACCCTGAAATTATAAAAAAAGTCACAGTCGCATTCCAAACGCGACGCTTACTCACACCTCTCACATGCATTTCGTTGTTATCTAGGTTATAATTCTTATTTACTATCTTGCCTTTTCTATCAACCCGCGATAATTTTGTTACTGATTCACTGGCAAATTCGTAGCTTTATATATATTACAAATGCTAATTTTTTTGGGTATAAATTTAAGTGGCCTGCACTTGCGTCTTTTCTAGCTTCACAAAACATGTGATGCAGCGTGGTTTCAGGTTTGTGACTAGAAAATCCATTACACCGCCAGCACAGTGCGTTACGTGTGCTGATAAGTAAGATTTCAGACCGACAACACACTTAGACTAGTTGCTTTATTAAAACTTAAAAATGAAGTCTACCCTACTATTTCACTGATTATCGCTGGGCATGAGAAAAGACGAATTCAAACATTACTCAAGGTACTAGTAGAAGTAACTCAATCACTGAAGAACCGTGAAGAGAGTATGTCTTGCCCACAGCTCGCGCCACTAACTATTACACCACTTCCATATAGATACGTACGTGTGTGTGCGAGTAGCCTAATGGATATAGTCGCAGACTATAGAATTAGCTACCCCCAGTCTTATTCCAGTCACACATATTATGGTAAATTAAGCACGAATAGCGTTCGGAAATGTATGAAGACCCCCCCCCCCTATAAAGCCATCATTTGTCCGTGTATGGAATATTCTTACCACATCTAGGCTAGTCCTCTAACAACTAGCACATCATCCTTGAACCGGTTGCAATAAAGATTTCCTTACCTAATATGTCCCGCACTGTCTGCCAAGCTCCAGCCCCTGTCGCATCGCCACAGCGTTGTGTCTCTGTATTTCTTTACAAGTCCTTCCACGGAATGTGCTATGCTGAACTTGCTGCATTTGTACTCTACTCAGCATAAATACACCCGACTTACCCGACCAGCAGCAACATTTTACCCCTTCACTGTAGATGTCTTTAGATGCCGGAATATTTTCTACAGTAATAGCTTCTTTCTATGGGCCGCTTTGGAATTCCCCCCGTTCCCTGTTTCTCTGCACGTACCAAGATACACACATTTAAATGTAATGTGAACAAACATCTTGCTATCTAACCTCTCCACCAAGGTTTCCTCTATAAATCTAGCACTTATCACAGTAACCTCTTACGCTTCAGTTGCAATATGCCTTGTTTGCGGTGAAGAAAAAGTAAAAACAAACACACAAACAAACAAATAAACAAACAGACACACAAAGAAACAAACAAACAAATAAACAAAAATTAAAAACAAACAAACAAACAAAAACTATTAGTAAAAAAGAAACTTTAATTAATCATGTGAAAATAAATAGTTTACAATAAATACTGTTCTTCAGTATTAAATAACTTTAAAATGGTTGATGTGCCGTCAAACAGACAAACCATACATGCAGACGACAAAGCAACCATACATAAATACATGATGACTACAACGTCTTGTCAGACGAGGACCACTCCTTCATTCAGAAAAAGCGATGTTAGGATTGGCCTAATGTTGCCCGTGTGCAGATCAGTAACTGTCAGGCCCACACGCGTCGCAACTTTTCCATCGCACAATGTCATTTTCTGAAGGACTATATGTACTGAGATTGTAAATAAAGAGATTTAGCTTTGTACGACAGCTTGATCCCTCTCTCAGTTCAAAATGTTGAGACCAGCAAAAAGCGTAAGCAAGATAGCCAGTAACAAGCTGAAACTGCAGACCAACATGATGTGAGCAGTGGTCTACCACTTGCAATTATCGTTTGACTTTTCGATGGGATACATACATACATACATACATACATACATACATACATACATACATACATACATACATACATACATACATACATACAGATCAACCAACCGTATATACACACATATATACACACAGACAAACCATACATACATATATACATAACAGATTTTTTAAATTAAATAGATATCCTGATAACCTTCATATTTAATCTTCATATTTTAAAAATAAATTTAATCTTAATACATGAGAATGGAACATGCGTTTAAAACTGGAACATAAACAATAATATTTCCGTTTCTTTCGAGGACATTCGGCATCGTAGAGTTGCATTTAACACACCACATACACACACAAATACACGCACACACGCATATTTAACATATGAAATATATTCTTCGATTCCAGGAGTTTGTCATCGATATTGATTAATCTGATAAAGCAATATTTGGTTCTGACGAGCAAATTTCTTTTTCTCCATTGGACCACGTTCTTTTCAATAATAACATGTGTGTTCGTTTCAGTTTCTTTCATAAAATAATATTCTCAGCTCGGGACATTTCTCTAATAAACAAAATGACAACACGGTCATTCGATTTTAAACTTTAATATTAGAATATATTACTGTTTTTCTCCCATTTTTTTGTTGTTGTTGTTTGACAGTAATATCGTGGGGTCTGCGTTCGCGTCTGTAATCCATGAACAGCTAATAAAGCGTTTTACTTTTTTGTTTATAACTTGAAAGTAGATAATTATAGAAATTAATACTTTTAATTAAAGCTAATAATATAGTTCTAGGATTTTTGGTTTTATCGATATATTTATACATATGTGTGTATATATGTGTATATGTGTGTATATATGTGCATATGTGTGTGTATGTGCATGTTTGTAAATCTATGTTTGTCTGTGTTCACACACACACACACACACGCACACACACACACACACACACACATATATATATATATATATATATATATATATATATATATATATATATATATATATATAGCGCCGACTGTCAGCTCGACGGTTGAGTTTCAATCCCGGCTTGAGGCCCTAACTGGTTTAGCTGCACTGAAGAGCTGTGATACAGCGAAACAGTATGTATATGGATGACTATATGAAGCTCCTTCTTATTTGTAAGGATATCGCCAACTGCCATTAGCTTTAAGGCATAGCTCATTAGGTAAAACTAATTCTAGCTCCCGGCACATGACAATGTTTACATTGAGATATTACTTACATTCAGTCAGTGTCGTATGATAGTCCAGGGGTTGAGTTTCAATCCCGGCTTGAGGCACTAACTGAAGAGCTGTGATATGACTATATATATATATATATATATATATATATATGAATTATCGAATACGTATTCTATGAAACACAGTTAGTAACGTGGAAACGGCATTCATTTATTTTTTTTTTGTAAACTATCATTTAGGCTGTTACCCCCGAAACCGAACTATACTCCCCCACCACCACCATCACAAGAAAAAAATTACATTTAAAACTAATGCTATAGTTATTGCTTATACTCGTCCTTGGACAAGTTTTCTGCTAATATATATATATATATATATATATATATATATATATATATATATATAGTCTTGGAAGTTTCTCAACCATTAAAACTATATTTTAAAAAAAATAAATAAAAAATTAAAAAAAACTTAAGTGCCAAGTCGTTCAGTGGAAAATCACTCATGTAAGTAAATTTAACTTTTTCAGTTATTATATTAGTTTGCCTTTAACATTATTTAAGGGATCATCAGTTGTTTACCATGAAAAACTGTTTCGGGAAATATATATATATATATATATATATATATATATATATATATATATATATATTAGCAGAAAACTTGTCCAAGGACGAGTATAAGCAATAACTATAGCATTAGTTTTAAATGTAATTTTTTTCTTGTGGTGGTGGTGGTGGGGGAGTATAGTTCGGTTTCGGGGGTAACAGCCTAAATGATAGTTTACAAAAAAAAATAAATAAATGCCGTTTCCACGTTACTAACTGTGTTTCATAGAATACGTATTCGATAATTCATTATAAGTTCATTAGTTAAGGAGTTTACCGAACACATACATATTATTGACGGGCATGCACGCACGGGCGCGAATCCGGTTAGAAATTTATTACATAATATAACTCAATATTTGATCAGAGTAATTCTTTTCTGTATACTTGTTTGCATCTTACTTATTTTAAAAGGATGCGAGTTGGGGTGGGGGGGGGGGGGTAGCACCCCTGGGGGTTAGCACCCCGTATATGGGGAAGTTTACAAAAAGTATTGAGCTCATCTTACTCAGAATAGTTATTCGATGATTTATAATCATCGGTTAATAAATTTAGGAGTGAATTCCACACACACATACGTAAAAACATATATACATAGCTTGCCCCCCTCTGAATTGTAAAGTTTACAACAAAATAATGTGCCAACGTCACTCTCTGTGTTGCCTACAATATATATTCCATAATTCATAATGATCGGTTAAATAGTTTGTGAGCGAATCTTATATATATATATATATATATATATATATATATATATATATATATATATATATATATATATATATATATATATATTAGGTATGTGTATATGTTTATATATTTGTATATACAGGGTTAATTTAAAAAATTCAAAACATATTAATTAAAATTTCAAATATTATAATCAAGCTACAGAAATAAACACTTAATAATGGCTACCCATATGTACGCGCGTTTCAGAAAACAAATTTAGTTATCAAAGATACATTTAACTACAGTTTGAAAATGTATATGGTTTTCATCCTCAGCATATTAGACTTTATCAATCACAATTCAAGGTAAAATTAAATGGATATATTTGAAATCGCTAAAAAAAAAATCTAGAATACCGTTCCAGGATGGGTAAAATTAATGCCCTCAACATAACAGTTCGTACTAGCTTCATATCCCCTTACAAAGATTAAAATAAAGATATAATGACATTAAACCTTATGCATAGAATCCTTATTCTAATTTTTATCTGATTCTATTATATGATTTTAATTCCAGAAAATGTTTAAAATTTAAAGTTTAAAATTAAGGGGTCTTCAATTCAGCAAATCTTGCATAATTGGTGAATTTTCACGAAGACTTCCACCCTCTTTTACCATTTTTGCATGAAACTAAATTAAACTAAATATAACCAACCATTGAACCCTTTACGACTACCAGCTGTGTTCCAAAATCCATAATAATCTGTTAATTAGTTTAGGAGTAAATCTTGTACATACATAACCATCGATTATAATCCTCTCAAGCTGTTGTTCATCGCAAACTAACAAAACCATTAACCCTTATCATCGCGTGACCTTTGACCTTGATAAGCGGTGATACATTAGTAAAGGAAACAATTGTATTTCTTTAAAAAAATTTTTTTTTTTTTTTAACATAGTTCACCCCAAACAAGGCAGGCCGCCACTGTAGACGTAAGGGACTACTGAGAAGAAAGAAAAGGGGAGAAGGAAGGGGGGGGGGTCAACCTAACTTGGGATCGGCGCAGCGAGATGTCTGCTTACATTGGTTTTAAATTTCTGCATGTCTGTTCTGTCGGGGAAACAGGGGGCAGGGAGGGAGTTCCAGAGGCCAGCAACACGAGGAAAGAAGCTATTTGAGTAGAAGACTTTCCGACATTTGGGGACCTCCACAGTGAATGAATGAGATTTAGTTGATTGTCGAGTTAGTCTAGTGAATTTACGTCGAGGGGGCACCAGAGTAGCCAATTCATCGGAGCATAATCCATTGAAGTATTTGTAAAACAAGCACAAGGATGCTACATTGCGGCGATGGGACAGAGGCTGAAGCTTGGTTGACAGTGAGGGTCCTATTAGGTTGGTGATTCTTTTTTGGACCTTGTCAAGGAGGGAGAGACTAGTAGATAATGCACCAGCCCAGATGTGACAACAATACTCCATGCATGGGCGGATGGTGGCTTTGTAGAGATACAGGATAATGTCAGGTGTGAGGAGTTTACTAGCACGGTAGAGGGAGCCAACCTTCTTTGCGGCAGCCTTGGCAATGTCTTCAATGTATTTGTTCCAATTCATGTTACCTGTGAAGGTTAGGCCGAGGAGTTTGAATGATGAACTCTCAGGTAGGGTGTTATTTGCCATGACAATCGGTGGTTGAAAAGGTTCCTTGTAGTTATTGAAGGAAAGGAGCTTTGTCTTTGCGGCATTAAAAGTTACCAACCATTTATGACCCCAATCCACTACAGCCTTTGAGGTCATTTTCTAAAGATTCAGCCATTGCCTCGGATATGATCGCGTCTGTTTTACCAACATGGCGAGAGTAGAGCGTGGTGTCGTCAGCAAATAAACCAATCTCAGACTCTACGTCATCAGGGAGATCGTTTATGAAGATCAGGAACAGCAAAGGTCCAAGGATAGATCCCTGAGGTACACCAGCATTTATGTCATGTTGCTTCGATGAACGGCCATCGAGGACAACCTGGATTTTTCTTTTGTCTAGGTAGGATCTAATTATATTTAGTAATTGCCCATTAATACCGTATGAGCGTATTTTCAGAAGCCCTTTATGCCATACCTTGTTGAAGGCCTTGGATATATCAAGCGCTACTGCCCTAGCTTCACCTGCCTTGTCGAGTGTATGATACATGCGTTCCGAGATGACCGTTAGGATGTCTGCAGTAGACCGTGCTTGTCTAAATCCATACTGGCGGTCAGAAAGAAGTTTAGCATTAACTAGGTGCCGTACTATCGCTAGATTGATTAAGGATTCAAAGATTTTAGCAAAGATCGGCAGCAGACTGATTGGGCAATAGTTCTGAGGATCGGTTCTATTCCCAGAACTCTTGTAGACTGGTACCACAGAGGCAATTTTCCAGCTATCAGGGAAGCAAGATTCAGCTAGACATTTATTGTAGAGTTTGGAGAGGACAGGGGCCAGTTCAGCAGAGCATTTCTTTATTACTATTACAGATATAAGATCAGGCCCACAAGCTTTGGAGGTGTCAAGGTTTTTTATGATGTTTCTGACCTGGGATGGGGTGATGACCAGATTATCAAGTGTGGCTTCGGTCAGCAATGGGAATTTGGAGACGGGGTGGTTATCTGAGTCCAAAGTAGAGTTAGAAGCGAAGCGTTGGGCAAGTAGTTCAGCCTTATCAGTGGCCGTGCAAACGACATCATTGTGGTTTGATAGTGGGGGAATCGTTGATTGACCATTATTCACTACACTATTGTAGATTTTCCAGAAATCACGAGTACCTAGTTTCTGTGACTGGATGCGTTTTTTTGTTAACTCATTATACCTTCTCTTTGCTTCACCTATCACTGCCTTGCAATTATTTCTTGACTCTATGAATTTATGTCTATTAGTAGCTGACTTATGGCGGCCGAATTTACGGAATACTTGTTGTCTCTCAGAAATGGCAACTGCACATTCCGAGGTGAACCATTGAGGAGAGTGGGGCTTGCTAAAGAATTTTCGCATGGGGACATAGACTTCAATGCCTGCTTTAACCCATTCAGTTAGTTCGTTTGTACACTGGTTGGCAGGGAGTGAGAAGGTTTCCTTCCATGGGGCGTCGCTGATGTGATCTCTGATTGACTCAAAATCAGTCTGCTCGTAGTATCTCGTTGTTTGAGCAACGGTTCATCAGCTTTTGGACGACTTTTTAGGGTGATATGTATCATTAGCACAATGTGATCAGCATTCCCGAGTGGGCTATGAACTTTCGTCACACAAGCCTCGGGCATTGAGGTCAAGAAAAGGTCTAGAAGTGAGGCTTGTTGGTCTACTCGATCGGGGATGCAGGTCGGCTCTCTGTCTCTTTGTCTCTCTTTGTCTCTCTATTTGTCCCTATCTCTCTGTTTATATTTGTCTCTGTTTCTCTGTTTGTCAGTCTTTCTGTTTGTTTCTGTCTTATTATGTGTCCCTGTCTCTCTATTTGTCTTTGTCTCCTCGTTTGTCTCTGTACGTTAGTTTGTCTTTGTCTCTTTATTTGTCCCTGTCTCTTTATTTGTCTTTGCCTCTTTATTTGTCTTTGTCTCCTCGTTTGTCTCTGTACGTTAGTTTGTCTTTGTCTCTTTATTTGTCCCTGTCTCTTTATTTGTCTTTGCCTCTTTATTTGTCTTTGTCTCTCTATTTGTCCCTGTCTCTTTATTTGTCTTTGTCTCTTTATTTGTCCCTGTCTCTTTATTTGTCTTTGCCTCTTTATTTGTCTTTGTCTCCTCGTTTGTCTCTGTACGTTAGTTTGTCTTTGTCTCTTTATTTGTCCCTGTCTCTTTATTTGTCTTTGTCTCTCTATTTGTCTTTGTCTCCTCGTTTGTCTCTGTACGTTAGTTTGTCTTTGTCTCTTTATTTGTCCCTGTCTCTTTATTTGTCTTTGTCTCTCTATTTGTCTTTGTCTCCTCGTTTGTCTCTGTACGTTAGTTTGTCTTTGTCTCTTTATTTGTCCCTGTCTCTTTATTTGTCGTTGTCTCTTTATTTGTCTTTGTCTCCTCGTTTGTCTCTGTACGTTAGTTTGTCTTTGTCTCTTTATTTGTCCCTGTCTCTTTATTTGTCTTTGTCTCTCTATTTGTCTTTGTCTCCTCGTTTGTCTCTGTACGTTAGTTTGTCTTTGTCTCTTTATTTGTCCCTGTCTCTTTATTTGTCTTTGTCTCTCTATTTGTCTTTGTCTCCTCGTTTGTCTCTGTACGTTAGTTTGTCTTTGTCTCTTTATTTGTCCCTGTCTCTTTATTTGTCTTTGTCTCTCTATTTGTCTTTGTCTCCTCGTTTGTCTCTGTACGTTAGTTTGTCTTTGTCTCTTTATTTGTCCCTGTCTCTTTATTTGTCTTTGCCTCTTTATTTGTCTTTGTCTCCTCGTTTGTCTCTGTACGTTAGTTTGTCTTTGTCTCTTTATTTGTCTTTGTCTCTTTATTTGTCTTTGTCTCTTTATTTGTCTTTGTCTCTTTATTTGCCGCTGTCACTCTGTCTGTCACTTTCTCTATGTGTGTCACTGTTTCGCTACTTGTTTCTGTATCACTGTTTGTGCCTGTCACTCCATTTGTCTCTGTCACTCCATTTGTGCCTGTCTCTCTGTTAATCTTTGTCTCTTTATCTGTCTCTGCTTCTCTGTTGTCTCTGTCTCTCTGTTGGTTTCTGTCCCCCTTTTCTGCTTTCCCCCTTCATTTATCTCTCATTATGTTATTTTTTGAAAACATTTAAAAGTAATATTTCATTTATTTTTGACGAAGTCTTTTGATAATAAAGACGAAACATTAAAACATATTATTTAATTTGATTGGTCTATCCGCCTTTCCCCATTCATATGTACAAGGTGAGTCAAAATGCACGCAAATTTATATTGTTAAAAATTATTACACCAATCATATATTACATATAACATTACTTTTATATATATATAAACCCCAAACACCGATGAAGACTGAAGGATCAGTCGAAAATTTTGTTCTCCATACCATCAACAAGAAAAAACTATTTTTCTTTACAGAACAACTTATATTCCTACACGTGACAAAATAAATAAATAGAAAAATAAATAATAAAAGGTTATAACACAATATAAACTTTTTTTCATTTTATTTTTTTATATACATACTTATATATATATATATATATATATATATATATATATATATATATATATATATATATATATATATATATATGCATAGCGTTTGTATAATTAATATTTTTTATACTTTACAGGTCATTATTTACATCATGCCACTAGATTTGGAAACTAGACTGGAGCTTGTAAAATTGTATTATAAGAATAATGAAAATGCAGCTGCAACAACGAGAGCATACAAAAGATAAAAGCCATGCGAAATAATCCATTTCCTTTATGTACTCTGACACGATTGATAAAAAGATTCGAGAGCACAAAAACACTCCATGATTTACCATCAAGCGACAGGCCGTCATTGCAGGAAAATCGTATGGGTGCTGTTGTAGAGACAGTCACACACTTACAGTCAACTATGCCACTTGGCCATACAAGTACAAGAGGTGTAGCTGAACTCACAGGCATTCCTCAACGCAGTGTTACACGAATTTTTCATCACTAAGGTATGCAGCCTTACCGCATCAGCCTTGTCCAATATATCGATGATGCAGACAAACCACAACGAATTGCTTTCGCAAATTGGAGTATAGAAAAACAGTTGGTGTTAAAAGATTTGCTATGATCAGACGAGACTTATTTCTCGCTTAGTTAACCGCCACAACTGTGGAATTTGGAGCTTTAAAAATCCAAAAGCGGTTTCATCTAAAAGTCTGCATCCAGAAAATTTATGTGTGGATAGTATTTAGTACTGAATATCGATTGCAACTATTCTTATTGAACTCGACAATTAATCGAGGTAATTATACCGCACTGCTTCGCGATCATCTAATCTCTCAGTTACAGAGAAAGCGTAAAATGAGGACTGTTGTCTGTCAACACGACGGAGCCCCCCCCCACTATTCGTTATTGGCTCGAGATTTTCTGGCTTCAAAATTTCAAGTACATCGTGTGATTGACCGAAGATACGGAACACCGTGGCCCCAAGATCGCCTGATCTCAGCCAACTGGACTTCTATCTTGAAGGCATGCTGAATCCCCCGCGTATTCCATCAATTTCCGACTAAAAATCTTAATGAGCAACAAGATTGCCAAAAATTTTAATGAGCAATAAGCGCCTAAAAATCTTAATGAGCAACAAGATCGCCTAAAAATCTTAATGAGCAATAAGATTGCCTAAAAATCTTAATGAGCAACAAAATAGCCTAAAAATCTTAATGAGCAACAAGATCGCCTAAAAATCTTAATAGGTAACAAATCGCCTAAAAATCTTAATGAGCAATAAGATCGCCTAAAAATCTTAATGATAAACAAGATCGCCTAAAAATCTTAATGAGCAATAAGATCGCCTAAAAATCTTAATGATAAACAAGATCGCCTAAAAATCTAAATCAGCAATAAGATCATCTAAAAATCTTAATGAGTAACAAGATCGCCTAAAAATCTTAATGAGTAACAAGATCGCTTAAAAATCTTAATGAGTAACAAGATCGCCTAAAACTCTTAATGAGTAACAAGATCGCCTAAAACTCTTAATGAGTAACAAGATCGCCTAAAACTCTTAATGAGTAACAAGATCGCCTAAAAATCTTAATGAGTAACAAGATCGCCTAAAAATCTTAATGAGTAACAAGATCGCCTAAAAATCTTAATGAGTAACAAGATCGCCTAAAACTCTTAATGAGTAACAAGATCGCCTAAAACTCTTAATGAGTAACAAGATCGCCTAAAACTCTTAATGAGTAACAAGATCGCCTAAAAATCTTAATGAGTAACAAGATCGCCTAAAACTCTTAATGAGCAATACGATCGCGTAAAAATCTTAATGAGTAACAAGATCGCCTAAAACTCTTAATGGGCAATAAGATCGCCTAAAAATCTTAATGAGTAACAAGATCGCCTAAAACTCTTAATGAGCAATACGATCGCCTAAAAATCTTAATGAGTAACAAGATCGCCTAAAACTCTTAATGGGCAATAAGATCGCCTAAAAATCTTAATGAGTAACAAGATCGCGTAAAAATCTTAATGAGCAACAAGATCGCCTTAAAATCTTAATGAGTAACAAGATCGCGTAAAAATCCTAATGAGTAACAAGATCGCCTAAAAATCTTAATGAGTAACAAGATCGCCTAAAAATCTTAATGAGTAACAAGATCGCCTAAAACTCTTAATGGGTAACAAGATCGCATAATTTCAAAGGTAAATAAAGTTTCCTGTGATGAACTATGGTGTGCCGTGAATAATTTGGTGAAACGTGTAGAGCTGGTGATTGAAGAAGAAGCTGGCATAATTGTACAATCATATAAATTTATAATTGTATAATTGTTGTAATGTTACAAACCCAATTAACCTTGCTTTCTTTTGATTACATTTAGTTGCATTTAATATGATTTAATATAACGTAATAAAGAGTTTATAATTTGCGTGCATTTTGACTCACCCTGTACATAAGATAAATTTTAAGATTTGTGCGAGTCTTTTTATTTCTCTTTTGTGACCCCCCCTTTTTAATAATGAAAATCTTTATCCAATCTATGGCGTAAATTCACCATCTGTTCTCACGATAATCAACTGGTTATTCTGTAGGAAGATAAAGAAACTTCGCATAACATTGATATGAATAACAACAGATTTGTACTCGATGTTGACGAGCCTCGTTTATTTGAGCGTTTCCTGATGAAGGGGGTAATCATGAAGAGAGTGTAATTTTTAACATGGCCCGCATGAACACGAGCATTGAGCCTACATTCAAACAGCTAACATACTACCTGCGTGTAAATGCTGACATGTATAAATGACTTTTGCAATTCATTTCGGTCGTTACAATAACACTTAACGATAACAGATTTAACTGGACAAAAATGGTAAAAATAAAATATTACCAAAGTTACCTGTATTAGAGCGATATCCTTCCCAAGATAGAGTACTCCTTTCATATCTGAAGAGTAACCGCTCAGAGCACTCTTACTTGTCTGTAGAGAGGACAAAACTGATTTCGTAATCTAGTGGGGGATGATCTCTTCTCTTCCCTTTAGCCCCTTTCACACATAAGAGATGTTGTTAGCCCCTCTCTACTTTATCCTTATGTTCATGGTAGGTGCTTGACTGAGCTTCAATCCCTGCCCCCCCTATAAAACATTCACAGCAAGAACCTGTCTAGCCACAAATACAACAATGAACTTTCCTTTCACCCTCTCTCTCTCTGTACTAAAAACTAAACGAAACTTCCATGAACAAAGTTTATATCCCAGAACACCCTGTCTGTAGAATGAAATACCACAAAGCTTCTTCCTTGCAGACTACAACATAGTCGTCTTCAAGTATAATGTAAACAAATACTTGATGAGTCGTCCTCTTGGATAATCAATTCGTTTAAATAATGTTCTGCCCTTCCTACCCACTGTTTCCAATCCTCTCGAGGTGGCCTTCATTGTCCAACCCACAATCTCTTTAACCCTTATCCTCGACTGACCCCCGGTCGTCGATAAGAAGTTACCCTATTAGTATATAAAAACTACTTTGACCGATTTTTTTTACAGATTCTCTTCTCCAGTGGTCTTATTGTGACTTCGGAGGATAATTAAAATACATAAGTCGATAGAAAAATTAGCTATAATTTTTCTATCGACTTATGTATTTTAATTATCCTCCGAAGTCACAATAAGACCACTGGAGAAGAGAATCTGTAAAAAAAATTCAAATTCACTTTTAATCGTGTATTAAATATAACACATCACTCAATAAGCCCCGAGCCTAACGGATAAAACAACAACTTTTAGGCAAAATACGACTTTATTCATCAACATAGTCTTTTTCTCTAACAATTCGATGCACCTTTTGTAGAACGATTTGTATTTGACCTCAAAATACGTCTCAGTTTGCGCTATCACTTTTTCATTGGAACCAAATCTTTTTCACTGGAGCATTCTTTTGAAGTTCGAAACCTGCCAGTAGTCGTTGATTGAGGCAAGATTTGGAGAAAAGGATGGGTGCAGAAGCAATTCTAACTGCAGTTCATATAGTTTTGGTATCGAAGGTTAGTACTCTATAAAAATCACCTGGATTTTCTTTTATTAGTCGCGCTGTCTATATGTTAGGACCGGACCTGTGATCGGTTATATAACATTAATAAGATCAAAATGGTTTCACAATATAAATATTGCATATTACTGATTGCGTGTTAGGATTTACATCCCTTGAACGAAACTTATTTATCTTGATTGAATTTCTTTTTCTGGATTCTCTTTTTCAGTTGCCTTATTTTAATGCTGGACTGTAATTAAATTGCATACATCGATAGAAGAATTTCAGCTGAGTTGAAATTTAAACGAATGTTTGTTGTGCGATAAATATATACGACCTTAATATGAACAAAGAAATAGACATAAAATAGTAGTTTTATCCATTGGTTGTTCTTGTAGATCAAATAACATTCCTTGAACCAGAGTTATCTTCCTTAGAAGAATCTTTAAAGTTCGGAAATTGTTTAAGTGGAATACAACTAAATGAAAGCGTAGTGATTGCCGCGGTTAAAAGAGTTGACGATGGCTCAAAGCGTTCAGTGTTTGAATGTTTAGGTGCACGAAACTTGGTAAACGTCAGTATCGTAAACATTTTGTGCTGGCATAGTCTCATAGAGTGGCTGACAAGTTGACGACACCCGTAATCTAATATATACAGAGAAGTCAGCCTAGATTCTCAGAGATTCGTCATCGATAGCTTCTGTCTTACAATATCTATTTTTCATTCTCAATAACCACTTTTCACATCAATTACTTTTAAACATACTTATACCGACGCGAAACATTTTTAAGATGAAGCCATTTCTCATTAATCCGCGTTCCAGAATCGACTGCTTACGTCGTTAATAAAAAAATCAACATTTCACTATGCCAGATTTCAGATAACCAATTATCTTTGTTTTTGATAATTAATTGTATATCGCATTAATAAATAGAATAATTTGCTTTAAAAATCTGTCTACAATGTGGTCTTAATGAAATGTTCCAAAAGGCCTTCAGAATGAATGATATTGTACGTCTGATTCAATTTAAACCCATTTCACAAACCTAATGCATATGCAATCATTCGTACAAAATATATACATCTTTTACATTGTCGAGAAACTTTTACATAATTCCTAAAAGGTGCAGACGAATAATATTACTGCTTGACAAGTACGAAAGAAAATCACTGTATTTGTAGTAATTGAGGCGTATGCGTTAATTTCTTATTGTTTGTAAGCGTACTTGGTCAAGCGGGTAGCAATAAAGGAGTTTATGAATGTTGTCATAGCAACTGTTTTGTGCGTGCATATTTTAGCGTATAACTGTTTGTTGTGGAGAGAGTACCGGTGCCATCCGAAAATACGTTCAACTCGGTACTATTACTGCTAATATATCTCGCCAAAAAGAGTTGCTTCTTTTCATATTTATTGCTTAGAAATATGTAAAAAAATTAAAGAATATTAAAACAATAACAAATCTAAAAGACAATTGGAAAGAACCGGGTCACGAAATTTCTTTTTAAAGGTAGGTAAGTGTAGAATTTCGAATTATTTCTTAGCACGTAGAAAATGCATGTTGTTCGCTTGATTTCCTGTATTTCGGGCTGGGATCAAAGTGAAGTATCTTTTCTTTCCTCACCCCGAGCAGGAGGTCATTTCTATTTTTATTTCCAATTCTATTCTTGGAGGTTACATTATCCCAAAATACGCTCCACATTGTAGCTATACGGACTCTTTCGTATTTATTGTGTCGTCTTGATTATAAACAAGTAAAACAAAAACAAAACAAAAAAATACTACACGAAGATTTTAAGAAACAACAAATCAAAAATACATTTGGCCAGAATATGTTCCAAACATTTTTCTTACGGAGATACGTGTAATCTTTCGATTTATTTCTTAGAACATAGAAACTGCATATTGTTCAAGGAAGTGATTATTCTGCTGTTGATTGCCCACGTGGGATAAAAGTATACTATATATTGCCGTACTCGGCCAGAAATTATTATTAAATAGAACATTAATTTCAGAAAGAATATTGATAGAATTTTTAAAAAAGTAATTATAAAAGCAATATCGATAAGGAATTTTATAACGGTTATTGAAAAAGCCTTTACAAGTTATTCTAAAACAATATAAAATGTCATTTTAAACAGAATATTAATAGAAAACTTTAAAAAGCCATTCGAAAAACTATGTGAAAAAGGAATTTTAAAACAATTAGTAAAAAAAAAACAAGTAATTCTAAAAATATAAAAGAATAAAAAATATAAAAAATGAATCGAGAAAAATATATATAAGTAAGCATATTAAATAAACAGATTTTCGTATATTAAATAAACAAATTTTGGCGCTCCTGGAGAAGCCGTAACCGATCTGAGGGAGATAACTCTATTTTCTTAGACGCCGCTATTACGAATTCACTGTAACTTTGGCAAGGGAGATAACTCTTTTTTTAAATTTTTATCGCTGCATGAAATAAAATGCGAATGTTTTTGTAAATGTCCGTTTTTATTTACATGTTACAAACTTTATAAACTTTACAACAATTAATAAAAAATAATGTTAGGCTTTTTAATTCAAAGAAAGAAAGAAAATGCGACGCTAATTTTTCATAAATGCCACAAACTTTATAAATTTATAACAATTAATAAAAAATAAAAGAAAGAAAGAAAATGCGACGCTAATTTTTAATAAAGTCTCCATTTTTAAATGTCACACAGTTTGTAATATTAATAAAAAAAAATGTCAGTGTCTTTACCAGAAAGAAAGAAAATTCGACGATAGTTGCAGTCTTTGCATCTCCATTGATAACTATCTCCAAGTTGTTTTCTTTTTATCAAAGACCTCGGTATTTCACATGCCTCACATCTGCTAGAATTAGCTATCAAACCCACTGAGGCTGCAAAGTGGACTTCGTCTTCGATTAACTTTGGTAAAATAGAAGTAAAACTCCATTTGACATCTTTCATTTCTTGTGGAGTGAACACATGGTCCACTCTAGTTATCCGAGCACACCCTAAGCTTGCCATTTCCTTTGCTTTAAAATCTGAAAAATGATTAGTGAAATAGCCGAAATCGTTTAAATATTAAATTCTTATAGGATTCACATGTATCATAATTCTATAATTAAATCGACCAATGACATGTAAATAAAAACGCTCAAAAGTTATCTTTAATGAGACTTTATCAAAAATTAGCGTCGCATTTTCTTTTTATTAATTGTTATAAAGTTTATAAAGTTGAGTCGAGTTGCAAGGAGAAGTCCAACGCTTGGGAGTCTAGTCTACTCTACTTGTTTAATACATTGCCGAAGGAGGGATATATGGATTCATACCTTTTTCAAGTGTATTATTAGTAAAAGTGACACAGTAGCCCTGAAAGAACGCGAACCCGACACGCCAAGCCCCCTCCCCTCCATCCCGTGCTTGTAACAACCATACCACAACACTAACATATTTTACATATTTAAATAAACCTAAAGGGTTGATATGCCGTAAAATAGACCAAACTAAACTAAAGTTGAACAGGAGTTGTCTAACCTTAAGTAATTAGTAGTTATTTCCCTTAGAGGAAGTAAGTCAAATAAAAAGTGTATTCTTAAATGTTATGAATCAAGTTATCTCCCT
>OY744532.1:17874180-17899180 GCA_963556195.1 Sepiola atlantica | reverse complement strand
GCAAGGATACTGTGGCTGGTTGTAAGAGAAAGAGGTGGGGGGATGAGCGGGAATAATGTGGATGGCAGTTTGTGAGGGAGTGGAGGGGTGGAGGAGAAGGAGGAAGGAAGTATTTTAACAGGTGGCTGCGGTCAAGACTGAAGGAGAAAAATAGGTTGGAAGGTTTGGGGGGTGTATGCAGAGAAATGGAGGGTGGATAGAGAAGGAGGGGGACCTGTGATTTTGGTGGATGGGTGAAAGTCACGCTCTTAGAGAGGATTTGAGGAAATGAGGGGATTTAAGAGTGGGAGGTATGGAAGAGTGAGGGTACGAAAGAAGTGGGTGAGAGAGGGAATGGGTGAGGGGGAGAGGGGAGATTTGTTGTGATAGGGTATGAAATATTTGAAATATTTTGAAAAGTGAGAAAGTTTCATCGGCTTGCTGTGTTAAAAATGTAAGGGGAAAAAGAATGAGTTAGAAAAAGTAAAGATTCATGGAGAAAGAGGATGGGTGTGTGTAAGTGGGAGAGTGTCATTAAGGTCAGAGATAAAAATAGATGTTATTTATGATCTGGCATGAGTCTTTGTTCAGTAAGGATGATTTTGCTTATTAAGGGTGATAGGTTAAAGAAGCACTTCGTTGCTTGATGGTGTTGGAGGCGGTGATGAGTGCAGTTTCCAACAATCTTCGCCGAGATTTGTTGTGGATGTATTTTGTGATTTCGGCTTGTTCTAATTTGAAGGGATGACCATGCTCTAGTGAATGGGAGAAAAGTGCACTGAGAGGGTTGTTGTTGTTTTATGTCCTTTTTGTGTTCATTCAATCTTTTCTTTAATTCACGTTGTGTTTCTCCCACGTAAAATTGATGGCAGTCATTGCATGGGACAGTGTATGAGCCGGCATAGGATGTGGGTTTTATTTGGAAATGTCTTGATGTGTTTAATGTTTGTTTTATGGATTGAGATGTGGTTTGTACGGTTGGAATGCCTAGTTTGTTAAGCGTGTTGCATATGGATGTGTTATTGGAATGCGTGGGTAAGAGAAGGGGTCTGTCTATGAGAGGGGTGTTTGGAGTCTGATTTTTGTGTGTGTTATTTCTGGAGAATATTTGGAAGCCTTTTTTCTTGGCATGTAATATAAAATGTGTGGGGTATTTCAGTGTTTTTTATGGAATTAAAAATGTACTTTATTTCTTAATCTATGTATTGGGGGCTACATATTCTAAGGGCGCGTAAAAAGAAGCCTATAATTATACCTGTTTTGATCTTGCTATGGTGGTGGGAGTAGAAATGTATGTAGTCATTTTTGTGAGTGTTTTTGCGGTGTACCTTAAATTCTAGTTTGTTGTTGGACTTAATTATGAGGGTATCTAGGAAGGGTATCGAGCCGTTTATTTCAGTCTCATGGGTAAATTTTATGGAGGGTTCTACTGTGTTGAGTCTATCTTTAAGATTATTGATTTGTATTCTGTGGGGAGGAAAATTAAAATATCATCTATGTATCTAAAGTATTCGATGTTAGGGGGTAGTCTGTATTTGAAAGGGCCGGATTCTAAGAATTCTAAAAAGAAGCAGGCTAATAAACCGCTAAGGGGGTTGTCCATGGGGAGTCCCAATTTTTGTTTGTAGAATACTTCGTTAAATTGGAAATATGTTACGTCAGTGATGAGTCTAATTATTTCTATAAAAATGTTGGGGGGGAAAAGGTAGGTCGGTTTTGATTTTCTTTAGATGTGTGTGAAGTAAGTTTAGGCATTTTTTAACAGGTACATTAGTGTAGAGCGATGTTATATCTAGGCTATGAATATTTTTATTTTCTACGTTGATGTTTTTTTATTCTACTAAGAAGGTCGCCTGAGTTTTTGATGTGGGAAGGATTGATGGTGCCCATTAGTGGAGTGAGGATGTAAGCTATGGCCCGTGCGATTTTGTGTGTGGTGCTACCTATGCTCGATACAATGAGACGCATGGGTATGTCAGGTTTGTGGGGTTTGGGAATCCCGTATAGTGTGGGAATGATGAAAGTGATATTCAATATGTGATGCCCATTTTTTGTTGTTCTTGATTATATGTTTCTCTTACAACCAGCCACAGTATCCTTGCTCACCCCCATCTTTCCACTCTTCCCCACTCATTTTCATAAACATTCATTTCTTTCCTAACTACTGACTCAACCAAGCACGGACGTCAACCCTACTGTTTTCTCCAGTAGTGGCTACTTTTTCCTTCCCTTCTTCTCAATATGTCAACCCTATATGTGTTTGTACTTGCATGAAATTTTTCTTTATATTATCATCATGATGAAGTCTTATAAATAAAGACGAAAGATTGATGTACACATAAAAAAATCCCTTTTTCGTTTTCCTTTTTCATTTTCCCATTGCGTCGGATTACCTTCATCCTTCTCTTCCCATATATGTATGTATATATATATATATATATAGTTTTAACTATATATATATATATAGTTTTAACTATATATATATATATAGCTTTAACTAATATATATATATAGCTTTAACTAATATATATATATATATATATATATATATATAGTTTTAACTAATATATATATATATATAGTTCTAACTATATATATATATATACATATATAGTTCTAACTAACTATATATATATATATATATATATAGTTTTAACTATATGTATATATATAAATATTGTTTTAACTATACATATATATATTGTTTTAACTATATATATATATATATATATATATATATATACATATATAGTTCTAACTATATATATATATATATATATAGTTTTAACTATATGTATATATATAAATATTGTTTTAACTATACATATATATATTGTTTTAAGTATATATATATATATATATATATATATATATTGTTTTAAGTATATATATATATATATATTGTTTTAACTATATATATATATTGTTTTAACTATATATATATATGTATATATATTGTTTTAAGTATATATATATATATTGTTCTAACTATATATATATATTGTTATAACTATACATATATATGTATATATATTGTTTTAACTATATATATATTGTTTTAACTATATATATATGTATATATATTGTTTTAACTATATATATATATATATTGTTTAACTATATATATATATATATATATATATATATTGGTTAACTATATATATATATATATATATATATTGGTTAACTATATATATATATATATATATATATATATATTGTTTAACTATATATATATATATATATTGTTTAACTATATATATATATATATATATATTGTTTAACTATATATATATATATATATATATATATATTGTTTAACTATATATATATATATATATATATATATATTGTTTAACTATATATATATATATATATATATATATATATATTGTTTAACTATATATATATATATATATATATATATATATATTGTTTAACTATATATATATATATATATATATATATATATATTGTTTAACTATATATATATATATATATATATTGTTTAACTATATATATATTGTTTAACTATATATATATATATATATATATATATATTGTTTAACTATATATATATTGTTTAACTATATATATATATATATATATATATATTGTTTAACTATATATATATTGTTTAACTATATATATATATATATATATATATTGTTTAACTATATATATATATATATATATATATATATATATTGTTTAACTATATATATATATATGTATATATATTGTTCTAACTACATATATATATATATTGTTCTAACTATATATATATATATATTGTTCTAACTATATATATATATATATTGTTCTAACTATATATATATATATATATATATATATTGTTTTAACTATATATATATATATTGTTCTAACTATATATATATATATATATATATTGTTCTAATTATTATGTATATATACAGTTTAAACTATATGTATATATATATATATAGTTTTAACTATATATGTGTATATATATATAGTTTTAACTATATGTATATATATATATATAGTTCTAACTAAATATATATATATTTTAAACTAATATATATATATTGTTTTAACTAATATATATATATAGTTCTAACTATATATATATATAGTTTTAACAATATGTATATATAGTTTTAACAATATGTATATATATATATAGTTTTAACTATACATATATATATTGTTTTAACTATATATATATGTATGTTGTTTTAACTATGTATGTTGTTTTAACTATATATATATATATTGTTTTAACTATATATATATGTATGTTGTTTTAACTATATATATATATATATATGCTGTTTTAACTATATATATATATGCTGTTTTAACTATATATATATATATATATATATATATATATATTGTTTTAAGTATATATATATATAGTTTTAACTATATATATATATATATATATATATATATATATATATATATAGTTTTAACTATATATATATACATATATATATATATATATGTTTTAACTATATATATTGTTTTAACTATATATATGTATATGTATATATAGTGTTTTAACTATATATATATAAATATATATACGTTGTTCTAACTATATATATTGTTTTAACTATATATATGTATATGTATATATAGTGTTTTAACTATATATATATAAATATATATACGTTGTTCTAACTACACATATATATATAGATTGTTCTTACTATATATATATATTGTTCTAACTATATATATATTGTTCTAACTATATATATATATATATATATATATATATATATATATATATATTGTTCTAACTAACTATATATATATATACTTATATATATATATACTTATATATATATATTCTTATATATATATTGTTAAAACAATATATCTATATATATATATAGTAAAAACAATATATCTATATATATATATATAGTTAAATATATATATATATAGTTAAAACAATATATATACATATATATAGTTAAAAAAATATATATACATATATCTTGTTAAAACAATATGTATAGATATATATAGTTAAAACAATATATATACATATATATATAGTTAAAACAATATGTATAGATATATATAGTTAGAACAATATATATACATATATATATAGTTAAAACAATATATATACATATATAGAGTTAGAACAATATATATACATATATATATAGTTAAAACAATATATATACATATATATATATAATTAAAACAATATATATACATATATATATATAATTAAAACAATATATATACATATATATATATAATTAAAACAATATATATACATATATATATAGTTAAAACAATATATATACATATATATATATAGTTAAAACAATATATATATATATATATAGTTGAGACAATATATATATATATAGTTAAGACAATATATATATATATATAGTTAAGACAATATATATATATATATATATAGTTAAAACAATATATATATACATATATATAGTTAAAACAATATATATATATATAGTTAAAACAACATATATATATGTATATATATAGTTAAAACAACATATTTATATATAGTTAAAACAATATATATATACATATATATATAGTTAAAACAATATATATATATATATGTATATATATATATATATATAGTTAAAACAATATATATATAGTTAAAACAGTATATATATATACAGTTAAAACAAAATATATATACAGTTAAAACAATATATATATACAGTTAAAACAATATATATATATATATATATATACTATTAAAACAATATATATATATATATACTATTAAAACAATATATATATATATATATATATATATATATATATATATATATATATATATATAGTTAAAACAATATATATATATATAGTGGAAACAATATATATATTTAGTTAAAACAATATATATATAGTTAAAACAATATATATATGTATATAGTTAAAACAATATATATATATAGTTTAAACAATATATATATATATATATAGTTAAAACAATATATATATATAGTTTAAACAATATATATATATATATAGTTAAAACAATATATATATATATAGTTTAAACAATATATATATAGTTAAAACATATATATATATATAGTTTAAACAATATATATAGTTAATACAATATATATATATATAGTTAAAACAATATATATATATAGTTAAAACAATATATATATATAGTTAAAACAATATATATATAGTTAAAACAATATATATATATATAGTTAAAACAATATATATATATATAGTTAAAACAATATATATATAGTTAAAACAATATATATATATATAGGTAAAACAATATATATATATATATATATATATATATAGTTAAAACAATATACCAAATGTTGTACTAATTTTTCTGTTGAAACAATATATAAATATATATATATATATATATATATACATATATATATATATATATATATATATAGTTTAAACAACATACCGAATTTTGTACTTATTTTTCTGTTAAAACAATATATATATATATATATATTTATAGTTAAAAATATATATATATATATGTATATATATATATGGTTAAAACAATATATATATATATATATATATATATTGTTAAAACAATATATATATATATATATATATATATTGTTAAAACAATATATATATATATATAGTTAAAACAATATATATATATATATATATATATATATAGTTAAAACAATATATATATATATATATATATATATATATATATATATATAGTTAAAACAATATATATATATATATATATATATATATATAGTTAAAACAATATATATATATATATATATATATATAGTTAAAATAATATATATATATATATAGTTAAAACAATATATATATATATATATATATATATATATATATATATATATAGTTAAAACAATATATATATATATATATATATATATATATATATATATATATATAGTTATTTTTATAGTTACTATATTTTCAGAATTCTGAAAGGTTCTATCATATTATGATTTTTAAATATTTATTTATGTATTATATTTATACCATATTTTTGTAAGTTTCATCAACTTTTAGTACCAGTCTTTCTTAAAATACATACATATTCCTCATTTTAGTTTAGACTCTTACTCATCGAACCAAGAATTACTATCGTGAGTCATACTAGAATTACATTGCTTGGTGAACCGGTCACATTTGGTATCTTTAACAAGGCGGTTCGAGTTTCCAGCTTTTCCTTGAAACTGAAGGTACCGATAGATGATCATACATATGTGTAGTGTTTATTATATATATATATATATATATATATATATATATATATATATATATATATATTATTTTATATAATATATATTATTTTTATTTATACAGGCATGTACAAAATCTGCGACACTGGCATGTCGATGTTATCGATCAACAGCTGTTATAAACTGATATCTCATCAGGCAGAATTAAAATCCGATCCTTACCTCATATCATATTTGGGAAGAATGAGATAGGAGAGAAAAAGAAAGAAAGGAAAGGAAAAAGTAAATTTAAAATTTAGAAAGTCAGATATGAAATAAAATTTTATATATGAGGATAAAAATACACAATATATCATAAAATGAAATGCCGGAGATACGTGTAAACTTTTGATTTATTTCTTAATACATAAAAACTGCATATTATTCAAGAAAGTGATTCTTTTTTCTGTTGATTTCCGACCTGGAATGAAACTGTAGTATCTTTTTACGTACTCGGTCTGAAGAGGATACATTTTTTATGATATGGTACTAAACCACATCATAAAAGATATCACCAATCTATGTCAGCCATTTTAATTAATTACTTAGTGAAAGAAAAATCCTATTTAAAAACAATAATTTATTTACAAAAAATACTTTACTGATAATTTAAATCTTCTATAATGCATTTCGGTTTCTTAAAAAACAAGTCAGCCATTTTACTGAATTAAATAATGATATCAAAATCCTAAAATAATTTATTTAATTATATCCATGTAAGGAAGGGAACGTGACAGCTACATGCACTAAGATAATTTTACATTTCTTGAAATAAAATTAATGGACCAACCGTAGTCAAGGGTGACCAAAATGATCCATTTTCATTGGCTACTCCACTGATATGTAGGGGGCGCTACTTTCACTAGATTACCCCCCTTATCCATTATTCATTCCTTATAATGCCGAGTGTATAGCAAAGAGGCATTGAGTTGTTGGTATGACTCGATCGAGGATTGAACCCCATTAGCGGATACTAACTCTAAGAGAGTAGAAAATAGAAATTTGGTTTACTGTCGGCAGTCTCGTGACTCTCGCTTCCCTTATTTTGTCATTTAGTCCTCACATTGCATGAATGATGTTTCTGACAAAGGGGGAAGAACTGCTGTTTTCTGGGTCGGAATCTGTCCATCCAACGTTTATTGTTGGTTAGTTTTTGACCTTGAAGTATTTTGTTTTAACTTTTTACATCAAGTAACTTCATGCCTTTTCTGGAACAATTTCCATAAAAAAAAACTTTTTAATAGGTTTGTATCATTAATATTTTTCAGATAAAACTAGAATATTTGTTTTTCAGTCATTAAAAATATTTATTGCGATTACTCAAATAAATTAATATTCATATAATTAAATTATATATATTTAAAAAAAAATATGTAGGTATTATTTTCCTTGTATATTTCTTTCGTTTTTAAAATGAAATAATATTTTCTTGTTTTTACGAATTTCCTTCCGTTGAATAGAAGCAGAACTCTGTCATGTTTTTTTTTTTTTTTTTAAATCTGTTCGTAATTAGTGAAGAAAAAAGTTTTTACAAAATGAAAAAAAGATAATTGAATATTTTTCATAATATACATAAGGATATTTATTTATTTTTGTTTGAATGGCACAAAACAGAAAATCAACTTACACACACATAATTCAGCTTCATTTGTATAAAAATAATTTTTTTTATCAGTTTTGATTTTTTCATATCCTTTGGTTTGAACTCCAAACAGGGAAACTATTTTCAGGTCATTATTTCCATAGTTAACGTCTGTCTCTCAAGATTTCCAATTAATGACAAATATAATGTAATGATATTTTAGAAGCTCACAAATCAGCAATTATGATTTTTGAAGAATGCGACCAGAACGTTGAACGAATTGTGTTCGATAAAAAATAATTTTTATTTCAGATTAATTTTTTTTTTTTTAAACCATAATTTGGAGATAAAAAGGCGAAATGGATGGAGAAACATACTCTATTTTATTCACCTAAATTATTGACAGTGAAGTGTTTTTGTGCAGGTTCATATTTTTCTTTTATATGGAAATTTTCGTGGTTAAATTCTGCCTTCTTTTTTTAAAAACAGCGTCAGAACATGGAACTAATCGAAAAACGAATTCATTAATTTTTATGAAGCGATAGGGAAGAGTTCAAAAGCGAGGCAACTCACATTTCCATTTCCAGCTAGTAAAATTATTTAGGTCAGCCATTTTTGAATTCACGTCTCTCGGATACGATTCAACTTGCTATAACTTACTGTTTTTAATCAAATATTTCTTTACTAAAACATGGTTTTAAGTAACAGTAAGTTGTTTGGGAATAGTGCCGAAACCCATCTGAATCCATTTCACTGTCAATAATTGAGCTGACTAAAATTTGATGTAATCGGTATAATTTTGGATACGGGTTTGTTTTGGAAGTCAGTGAATTGACCCCAACAGAACGAGCGTTGACCCAGGCGCCTGGCTTGAGCTATAAGGTGGTAAAAATGTAAGGCTGTACAATAAGGGTGGGTTGGGGTTGTCTTTCCATATTCAACACATGGAGAATCGTCTGCTGCTGATATTCATGCGCGTGACCCCCAAATGCTTCAGGGGGTTGTCGTCTGCCATGTCGTATGGAATGTCGCTGACGGCGGACAGCGTTTCTCGATCCGACAGTTCGTCTTTGACATCGTCAAGTAGGTCCTGATGGCTCTCACAACTTCGCTCCAGTTTCAATCGGCTGATATCATTGCGCAAAGTTAAAAGCTGGGTCGCCAGATTGTGATCGACAGCGCGCATCTGACCCTGTAGGAACAAACAACATTATACGGATTATTATATTAGTGGTAGTAAGCACATAGGTCAGGATTTTTGTTTTATAGTTAGTATATTTTCAGCATCCTAATTATGCTAGCAGTTAAAACTAACATGTTTAGCATGACACCGTATCTGACGTCATTCGAAGGGCACGCATCGCCAAACGTAAACTGAGTAAACACGTATTTTCAAGCTGACTTGGTTTCAGAATAGCAATAGTTTTCCTTAAAAAAATACACCTTACAAAAATATATATCTGCTGTGGTGGCTTTCTTAATCTATCTGGATAGTTTCTTTTTTTAACTATCAAGGCCAATAGTAACTCGAGGATGAAAGTTAATGAGACAGCTCGATTGTCAACTGAAGGATGAAGAAAACTATGGTAGCACTAACACTTATTAATGGTATAAACTTATTACTTATGGGGCGAGTTTTAACAAGTATTTGTTAAAAAGTTATAATCAGACGGGAAGCAATCCCGCGGTAATGTGTTCCACAAACGGGAAGTCCTTGCAAGCAAGCTCTGTCTATAAAAAATCCGTCTAATGCTAAGCACATAGAGGGAGAAAAGAAAGTCTTTTTTAGATGTATTAGAAAAACGATTTCCTGCTATGAATGTCTTAAAAGGAGGACTCACAGATTGGAGCTCAGTCGAGCACTTTCAATGGTAAAAACTTTAGAGCAGAGAGAGACTAGCAACGTATCTTCTGTGAGAAAGGATTCGAAGTCGATTTTGTACTCTATCAAGACAGAGAAGGATGTTCTGTGCTCCTCCCTAAATGTGACAGCAGTATTACATCTTTGGACGCATATGCCTCTGATATAGAGAATCGCGGTAATCCGGCATACTAACCGAGACCTCACAAATAGAATGTGTACGTTTAGCTTTTGTAAGTATGGATGTCCAAAAACACAATCAGAATATTGGTGAATCTCGGTAAAAAATGAAAATTTAATAGGAAATATTTAAACGTGAAAATAACTTTTTATTTACCGAATTAATTAATAGTGAAATAACTGTTTTTTTTAAAAAGTAATATTAAATAAATACATAAATATTAGGATCCAAGCGAAAATTAAGGTCATGGAATTTTTTCATTATAGCCTTATTTCTTGAAGAAAATATGTATGTGTCCAAAAATATGAATTTAGAAAATTCAAATGAATGTTTTATACATGCATTTTTGTTTTATTTATATTAAAAAAATTAAATAAAATTAACGTCATGGAATTATTTTTTTTTATTAATAATAAAAAAATGAAATAAATCTTTAAAATTTTTAATCAGAAATTTAGTGATATTATTTACAAAAAGTCTTGAAATTTTTATTACAGAAAATTTGTTTTTGTCCAAAATGTATGTATTTCTTCTGCGTTTATTTAAACTTCATACTACAAACGGATACACCAAAGAAATTCCTTGGGTAGCTCTGGATAATTTCCGAACTAGTACCTTTCATTTTTCTACATTTTATTGTGCACTGACTCCAGTATTCTTCCACACTGTTGGTGTGGATTGTAGGATCATTCGGGCCTACAAAATTGTATTTGTGGTTCACTATAATATGGTTCGGCAGGGTATTATATGCTCGACAGCCATCGGTTATAACACGTGTTCCAGACCGAATATATCGCTTAATGATGGGTGATTATTGTCTTTTTGGACATCCATACTTACAAAAGCTAAATGTACAAATTCTATTTTTTAGGTCTAGGTTAGTATGCCGGATTACCAGGATCGCACAGGTGCCAGATATTTTCTTGAGCGGTAGAATGATCCAACCATTTGTTTTTAGTAGCTTTAGTGATCTTAGCAGCAGACAGGATATACGTTTTCCATTTTATATCTGGATGAAGTAAAATCGCGGAGTTTATCAAAACAAGGGTTTTTTTTTCGAGGAGAGAGCCATTAATTTTGACTGGGGCAAAACGGGGATCCGAGCGCTGGTGGTGAAAGGAGAGAAGCTTTGTTTTGGCGGTGTTTAATGTAACAAACCACTTTTTCCACAATGTAGGTCCGAAGAGAGAATAAACGAGATCTTCATCATCAGTGTGCTTCGAAGTGCAGCCATAGACAGTCGTGCCGCCTGTGTAGATGTCAACAAATGATCTCAGGATATCATTTAGAAGATAAATAATGAAGATCAGGAAAAGTGTTGACCCCAGAATAGATCCGGCGTTGATTATGTGTGCTTCAGAACTCTCTCCATAAACAACTACTTTTATAAACCTATCCGAGAAAAACGTTTCATTGGTTGTGAAGAAATTGCCAGATATTCCATAGTTGGCAAATTTGTGAAGCAACCCTTTGTGCTAGACTCTGTTGAAGGCCTTCGATATATGAATGACTATTGTTCTGGAAGCAAAGTCATCGTCAAGACATTCACTGATCCTATGCGATATTACAGTTAGCACATCAGCAGTTGATCTTGCAGGACGAAATCCGTATGGCTTGTCACTAAGTAGATTGTTTTTTTTACTGAGGCGATTCGTAATTGCTGTATTTATTATAGATTCAAGCAGCTTACTCACGAGTAACTAATTACTGGATTTCACTATATCAGATTTGTCTGATAAAGGCATGTCTGAAATATGTCTGTCAAAATTGCTATCAACAATTTGGAAGGATGCGTAACAGAATCGGTGGCACAGCGATAGAGAATGGTCGACCGGTCGTCTAGTGTAGCACGACTGTAATAAAGAGCTGTTCGGTAGAAGAAGAAGAAGAAGAAGAAGAAGAAGAAAAAAAAGAAGAAAAAAAGAAAAAGAAAAAAAGAAGAAAAAAGAAGAAAAAAAGAAAAAGAAAAAAAGAAGATGATGATGATGAAGATGATGAAGATGATGATGATGAAGATGATAAAGATGATGATGATGAAGATGATGAAGATGATTATGATGATGATGATGATGATGTGGGCAGGTTCGGAGGGTGCTGCTATTTGATACGGTCAGGATTGCTGCTGTTATTTTAGATAGGAACAGAGTCGCTGTAGCGGATGCTGATGATGCGGACAGGATCGGGAACTGTTTGCAGGCATATATTTTTCAAACAAATAGTCTGTTACGATGGTTTCTATTTAATCCATAGACAGGAACCTGACATGTGTCACGACTACCGATCAGAGTAGACCTGGGAGTAACGACAAATAAGAGGCTACTCGGCACTTTCCAACGTCCAAATGTGTCCAAAACAGTTTAGTTCTATTCAACCCATAGATGGGACCTTACTCCGACTCAAGGTGTGCTTTGAAATAACGGTAACTAAAGAGTGACTTCACACTCCCCAAAGCTCCCAAATTAGGGCCTCACCATCGAATTGACTGTAACGTTATACCCAAGAACTCATCATTATTTAGGCAAAAATACATTACTATTAGCCAAGTTACCAAATAAATATTAATGGGGTTGTTAATGAAAAAGATATAACAAATAAAAAACAGAACAATGTTATGTTGAAATAAAGTGAATTTGCAAATACGTGTTTACGATTTACGATTGGAAAGGCGTTCAATATGAATGACGTCATATGTAGTGTCATGCTAACCCGTTACTTTCACGTGCCAACATATTTGGAGCACTTATCTGACACCTGCAAATAATAATAAAAAAACAGTATTTGATAAAACCAGATAAAAATACATGAATTGAACTTTGTTTTAAATGACATAATAGTTTCTTAAAGACAGACTTTTTTTTTGGGGGGGGGGGGGGGAGTATTCCGGCTGTAGTCATGGTGAAAGCATTACCCTGCAGTGTCACCCATGAGACACGCTGCAAGAGCCACTCCGTTCCTCGAGGCTCATACTTTAGCAAATCCCGCCAATTATCCGGAAGGATACAATTGAATGAGGTACAAGAACCCCAGACATCTCCACTACCACTGGAGTAAAAAATACGTTTGTTAATTACACACACACACACATATATATATATATATATATATATATATATATATATATATGTATTAATTTTATACGTACATAAAAGTAATCCATCGACACGTGTTTCTGGCTCACAGCCGTCATCAGCATGGCTAACTTACACAGAGATCGAACCCTCGATGTTGATGTCTATAGTCCAGCGTTCTATCACTGGGCCAAGACGCTCTGTGTAGAAATATGTACGATTTTTATCACCCAAATATTTAATGTATTTCTATGTAATTATTTTTATAGGTGATTTTCAGCTCGTTGTTATTGAGCATCTTAATCACTTAGGAAGTGAAACAATTGAAACAAGCCGCGCATGCGTGCCCCCCCCCCTCTGTATGTGACTCGATGTGGTGAGTGTAAAATGCAATAAATTTGGCCAATTTGGGACATTTTTGACCCCCCCCTTTGACCCCCTGGGGGCGCGAATCAGAATTTTTCTGAGGTCAAGGATGCTCATTTTATATCCAGAACAATTGCCTTTACATTTTGGCCAAGTTTCCAAAAAATTGAATGGATGGATCAAATGTTATGGGAGAAAAGGGTAATTTTTTTGCAATTTTGGGGACTTTTGATTCCCTGGGGCGCGAACCAGATTTTTTTCAAGGTCACCGATACTTATTTTCTATTAGGAACAATTGCCTCCACATTTTGGCCAAGTTTCAGAGAAATTGAATGGATGGATGAAACATTATGAGGCAAAAAGTTCATTTTTTGCCATGTCGGGGCCTTTTGACCCCCTAGGGGGCTAACCAGATTTTTTCAAAAATCGGAGAATTTCACTTTCTAACCTGACCAAAGTTACAACTTCATGTAAAATTTCAGAGAAATTCAATGGATGGTTGCGAAGAAAAATCCGGACGGAAATGCCTCAAAACATAGCCCCCCCCCCGATTTTATAAATCGGGGGACCAATAATAGTAAGCTCAATAACAACGAGCTGAAAATCACCTATAAAAATAATTACATAGAAATACACCATATATATATATATATATATATATATATATATATATATATATATATATATATATATATTACCAATAGGAAGTAACATTACATATTTGAAAACGAGAATATGTTCCTAAAATTCATACTAGAATTGTCCACGTGGACTCGTGGAACAACGGATAAATTTCTTCTAAATAATAATCAGTGCTAAATGACAGACTTGTGGAGGTTGAAGGTTCAATCTTATACTAAGCATATAGTTAATACTTATTTAAGACGTCTACTCGATCATGACGATCATTACTAACCGAAAGGGAGCAGTCTTCCCTCGTGGATTAAATAAGGGGTTCCGTCTGAAATGCCGTACACATTCCTGAGTTCGACAGAAAGATTCCCGAGTTCGACCAGACTCATCTGAAGAAGGTCAGAGGTTATACTGGCGGAAACAGTATGCCGAATAATGTAAATAATACGCTGTTAAGCAACATATATAAATACCACCGTTCATTTTTCTGATTCCTAGAATTTTCCTCCTTCTTATTGACCTCTCTCTAATTCCCCCTTATTTGTTACCTTATTCATTTGTGTAATATGTTTTCTCCCGGTTAATAGCATCTTTTTTTCCAGACTGAAGGAGGTATCAATTTTACCAAAATGTCAAACAGTAGAATCTCATTTTTTTTTAGATAAAAAATGTTACCACCGTTCTTAAAGCAAAGGAACGGTGGTAGCATTTTCTCATCATTCATGTTCTGAATGCGGTTGGTTATACATCTGATGAGACCGATCTAGGTCGAAATAAGTTATGTGTACAACCCGAATGTGTGTCTAGTTTCTTTCCTCTTTAAAATTTATTCATGCTCTGCTTAATGTACATTGAACTCTCTTACTCGGATTCCCATCGAAATCATTCGAACCTACACACACACACACACACACACACACACACACACACACACACACACACACACACACACACACACACACGTGTGTGGGGTACAGTGAGACAATAAAGATAAACATTATATCTTGAAATCATATCCTTTCTATCATAGTCAATGATCGCTATACGAGATATAGCAATAGTATAAGTATATACGTGATGAGAATAAAAATTGGATAGAATCACCAGTGAAAATCATAGAAAGTTGGTTCAATCAGAGTATTCACAGCATGAAGCAAGTGTAGGGTGATGAGTTGAAGATAATCCAGACATCCGAAGTTGTGAAAAGTTCAATTCTAACAGATAGAGGTATTCAGATCCAAGTGAAAGTTTGTTGGTCCGAGTAAAAAAAGTGGTAGTGTTTGTTCAAACTGGGAGCGAAAAATAAAATTCATCAATTTTTTACCAATTCTTTCAGGACATATATTTCTGTATTTTGTTTTGTGCTTCATTTCACTACCAACGAACTTTCAACTAAATTTGAATACCTCAATCATCATTTCCTGGCCATTATAACCTTTTAGGGATGTTCACTAATTTTTTTTACGACTAACCCTAAGTCTGACTTGCAAGGTAGTAAAACCATGCGTAATCTCTTAAAAAAGAAGACCCCCTCTCCCAGGATTTATCTCCCAGAGCAAAATAAACATTTTTGGTTAATACTTTGAAGCGCTAGAATGGAAATGAGAGCTCATTTTTCGTTAAATTTATCTGTGAGACTGATCCCCCACTTTAAATTCTTAAATAATAGGATTTTTTTCAGGGTGTTCACAAAAAAAGTAGAATCTCATTTTTTGGAGGGGGTGATTTAAACAAAAGCTCATCAATAAAAAATAAATTAATTAAAAAAAATATTAAAATTTTTTTTTTTTAAATAAAATAAAAATCGTTTACTATTTAATTTTTTTATAATTATCAATATATGTTTATCAGTAATTTTTTTATTGACAAAAAATGTTTTCATTTCATTTTACAACATTTTTCCGTTACTTTGTAAATGCTGCATTCTTATGAAATTATCGGTGCCCGTTTTCTTTTGTTTTGTTCGTCAATTCACAATTATAACTTTTTGTTGTGAAAGAAAATAAGGTTTTTATTAGAGCTCTGCACCCTATGCTATTTCACCCCCAAAGAAAAATTCGATTCTCCATTTTTAAGCGATTACATGTAAACAGCCTGAAAAACTCAGCGGTAAAAATAAAATAAAACAACAAAAAATCAGTTTCGCATATAAATTTAACGTAAAATGATCACCACTTTTCAGACCAGATCGAGTTTTAAGGACATGTAACCAATTTTGTTTGCTTTTAATTTTGGCCATGTTAATGTTCCTGATAAAACCTTAGTATAAAATATTAATTGTTAAAAGTAATAAAAAACATGCCCTTTCCCTACAACTAACTCTAAGCTCGGGTGGTAATACGAAAAATAAAGCGATTACGTGTGTGTTTTATAACTTTGCCGGTCGGATATTAGGGTTAGTGGTAAATAATTTAGTTGACTAACCTAAAAAGTTAGAATGTCCCAGAAATGAGAGATCATTTTACGTTAAATTTATATGCGCGACTAACCCCCACTCTAAATTCCAAAAATTTATTTTTCAATTTGGCAAACTTCTAAATGTTTTCCATTCATGTATTGTATCCAAGATTTTGATAAATTCATTGTGAGATTTTCATCCATATTTTTTACTTGTACCATTTTTTCCTATTTATCCACTTGTGCCATTTTTACCAGTGCCATTTTTTATTTAAATTCAGTGAAAATAGCTAGTTTAGAGATAGTTTAGCAGTAATACGTTTTCAAATTCTCGGTAAAATTAAAATTAATTTAATTAATTTCAAAGGGAAATAAGCATTAGTTTTAAAGAATTTCAAACCGAAAAAAAAATACAATAGAACATTAATTATTTCAGAGGATATATACGCGGTGACCAGACAACGACCAGGGGCAAGGCGGCGCTAGCAAAATGAACAAAAAGCTTGTTTAAAGCGTTTTAATACTCCACAGTGAAATCTCTGAGAAGCGTCATATAGACGGCTAGCAAATAGGTGCGAAAAGAAATTTAAATATTTCAAATGGTTTGATAAGGGAATAGGAGTAAGTGAACTCTAGAATATTGACTTTGTTTACCATAATTTACCAATATAAGTTTTAACTTAGATCAATACTAAATGTAGGAATGGGATTCCTAACCTGCGGTTCTGTGGCCCTTAGTCTTATGCTCTAAATAAATAATCTTCTAATGAATAGATTGTGTTTGTTTCATTTTTATTGTAAAATAAGGCTCCAATTTTTTCCGATTCCGATACAACAAAAGTTCCGATTTTTCCGATTCCGGTTAATTGTCCAATATATATATATATATATATATATATATATATATATATATATATATATATATATATATATATATATATATACATAAATAAATATTAATTATTTATTACCTACAGACATCGATGTTTCATGCTAACGCAATCTTCAGTGCATGAAGTTAATTCTCTACGGTCAGCGGGCTCGAACTCCGATCACAAATCGCCACTGATTTGTAGTCAAGAGCGTTATATATATATATATATATATATATATATATATATATATATATATATATATATATATATATATATATATATTTGTTATTGTTTATTTATCTATGGACGTATACATTTCGTCTTTTTTCAATCAAGACTCATCAGCATAGAAGTACGACTATTCACCACTGGTCACACGATTCAAAACCCTGAATTACAAGTATTTTTCAACCCCAATCCAACGTCGCTAACCGATAGGCCAGTTCTGAACAGCTTATAAACAATGATAATTTTAACACTTTTAGAGGCGGCGAAACGTACAGGCATTCAACTTCTATAAGTGAAGGAATGATGCATATAAAGCAAGTGACGTCACGCTGTGTTATTACTACCATCTACAGTTCTCTATTTTTTAACGAGGAGCTTCAAATATATATATATATATATATGAGAAATGTGTTCTTCTGTATGTGTATGTACGTATCTGCTACCTTTAGGCTGTTAGACATAAGAATGTGACATTTGATGAGACTGCTCCTCTACCTATGGACAAGTCTAACAGAGGCAGGTCATCAGTCGGGGATTAACATTTTTTTAGCTACTTGAGCCAACAGAAATCAATTTCATATGAATGTTGTAGCTTTCATTGTTGTAATTACATAATAATAAATTATTATAATAGGTTACATACCAGTTCATTTTTGATCCACTCAAGGGCGCTGTTTATTCTACCCTTTCGCTCTTCGGTCAGTATCTCTCCCGTCGGGTCCTCTTGACTAAGATCAGGGAAGCGAGGTACCCCGCCAGAGCCGAAGTAGCGATCTCGCCATTGCTGGTAGCTTGGGCGACGGGTGGCGAGGTTCAGTCGATTCGCCATGGCTTTAACCCCTTCCAGGCCGGGAGACGCGTTTATATCGCCAGAGTAGCTCTCAGCTGAGCTCTCCGATCTGTAGAGACCAGAAAAGTTTCCAGCAAGTCTAGTATTAATATTAAAATATTCGTTCTTGAAGTCAACATGGTTATCACTATTGTCTGCATATTGGCAATCGCAGTTATAGTCGGCGTTAATCTCATCGAAATCGCTGGTTATTATTTTACATATATTGTTTTTGTTATTGTTATTATCATTGTTGTTCTTGGTGTTATTATTAATATTTTCATTGGATATTATGTTGTTGTCGTTGAGAGCTCGGCTTATACGACTATGAATATTGTCATTCAAGATGGCTGACGATGGTGACAGTTTTGGCGTTTCCGGACTCTTCTGTTTACCGTTTACCGAATTAACGTCGATTTTCTTCCGAGTTTCATTGGAGTTTAAAGATTCATCGTCGATACTCTCGTGCTCATTAATTACAGCTAACGTCGGCATTGGATATAGAGAGCGCGTGCTATCCGGCGTTGTTGCTTTGATGGGCCCATCGTGTAACGGCGACAAGGACAATGGCCTGATGGGTAAAGTTAGAGGCAATGCGAGAGACAGCGGCAAGGAAAGTGGACGGGTCGCAGAGACGATTGTGCTCTTTGTTCGGGTGGTCATTGCGCATGTCTCACTCGACAGTGTTTCTTGTAATTGGGGAGGTTTCGCTCTTTTTTTCCGGGGCTTTCTCTTTTTTCGCTTTCTCTTTTTTCGTGGGGTGTTCTGTGGTTGGTCAGCTTTTCTCTCTCCTACCCTCTCTTCTCCTTCTACTATTACTATTAACGCTTTTTCTCCTACCCTTCGCTCCCTGTTGTCGCTTGGTACTTTTTCCTTTCCGTCGTTGTCAATTTCTTCAGCGTTCGTCAAGGTCTCTAGATTTTCCGCCCCCGCATCCGTTTCGCGTGGAAACGTCGTAAACTTGTCGTCTGGGAAGCGAGTGTTACCATTGATGTCGTCTGTTGCGTCATCGTCGTCGTCGTCGTTGTCGTCACTCGTAGAGGAGTCGTCTTGTTTTTGCACCGCGGAAATATCTTTTGATTGAATGTCGAGGAAGACGCCCACACCCAGAGGCAGATACGACTTGGACAAGTCGGTGGGGCATTCCGGTGGAATAGATTGGTGATTCCCATTGTTTATCTGACTTGTCCCTGTCGTCTGTTTTCTACAAATCTCGGCCGTGTTTGTGTCCGTATCAAATACGTCACCGGAAATTGACTTCGACTCTTCCAAAAGGACGATGATCAACACAGGTTTTAGTCAACTTTCCTTTATCGAGGTAACAGCGTGAATATTTCGCTTGAAAACCGTCTCTTCACTCTCAAACCGTTTGTTGCCTAACAAGCATAAATTAAAAGAACACCGGAGATCTTCGTTTTCTGCTTCGTTTTTCAAAGATCATAAAATGCCGATCGCAAACAAAGACGTGAACAGTCGGTCAGCATCTGAAATTTAAAAAAAAACAGTCGTAATTTAATAATTGAATAGATTAAGCAATTAAATCTCCATTATGTTTACTAATTAATAAAATTGTGCTTTACTGTTTATTAAATATGTTTTTAATAACTTCGATTCATGCATACAATGTATATCAAATTAAAAACATCCTCTTAACAAAATTAATCATACGTTACATTTTCTCATCCTTAAATGCGGACACATTTTTGGGAGTCCCGGGGGTACACGGTTCTCATTTTCCAGTATTCTCGTATGAGGGATTTACCTCATTTGGAACAAAACGCTTTCCCCCCTTCGGTCAAGACCCACTAAGCCTTATTAACAAATTAAGGAATAAAAACAAAAACGAAAAAAAACAACATGGTCTCTGTAGATGAAAACGGTGTATACACCTATCTATTAGCACCGTTTTCAATACTAATCTCTCTACGATCTTAGCCCTTCGAGTGTTAAAACGCGATTTACAACTTCTATTAGGCTCGTCTTTTATGGATGAAAAAGCACATCAGTTACACATGGTTTATACCAGGGGCGGGCAACCCCCGGCTTGCGGGCCACATCCGGCCCGCGAAGGCTTAGCGTCCGGCCTGCCACCCTGCTATGCTTTATTATTGCAATCCGGCCCGCGGACATCTCAGTAAAACTCATATCATTTTGTGACATAGACTTAAAAGTAGGTTTCAATTAAGATTTACAGTGGGATAAAAATGTATAAATATCAGCGAGCGATGATGCATGTATATTTCATTTTTCTTTAACTATTAATTTCAAATCCTTGGCCTGAGATAAAAATAGAAAAAGAAAGAGAGAGGCAAAGAGGAAACGAGAGACGAGGAAAGGGCATAAAACAGAGAACTTATGTGAGGTGTTTCAAAACGAATGCTGGATCAACTTGCTACTTCCCCCGTCATTATTTTTTATGATTCCAAAATGGCTCTTCGCCGGCGCCTTTTATAACATCACATACAGAAGTCTCTTGAGAAAAAATATCAGATTTGTCGAGTGTTCAATGCAATTTTTGTACAATTTATTCATGTAAACAAAATATAGTAATTCCGAGATTTCGTTTTTCACTCCGGCCCGCGACCTTCTTCCAAAAGTCTCATCTGGCCCTCACTCTAAAAAGGTTGCCCGCCCCTGGTTTATACGTATACATACTATTGTTCCGGCGTGCACTTGTTCTTTTCTCACATCCAGATTCTGCACGCCAGACAAGAGCTGTTTTATGGCGATAATAACGTAAGTCAAGAAGATTATTTCCACTACTTGATTCGGGTTCTTGCTCATCAAGTCCGTTACAATGGATCTTCACAAATGAGATTTATCACATTCTAACGAAAGTTATGCCTATTTTCAGGCTCCATGAAACGATAAAAAACACAATATCATATTATTTAATTATTAATGTAGTCAACATTATTTCTTATTACCTCTTTTCCATATGCCAATAAGCGTTTCATGGCCAAGTTCATGAAACGAAACCGTAAAAGCACATTAACTCATTTGAAACTTTTTCTCTTGAATCAAGTCAAAATCTCTTTATGGAAGGCTCAGATAATGTGGTGCATAATTTCCTATGCATAAATTCTAGGTGATGTTTTGTTCAACGTGAAGTCTAGCGTTATCATAATGAAGAATGACATTGCACAAAAGACCAAAGATCTAGAATAAATGTCTTGGAGATTATGTATCAACCACCATATTCTCCGGATCGCACACAAGCAAGTTACCATATCTTTAAAAGTTTTCAAAATATTTGAAAGACGAAGTCGGAAATGAGGTAATTTCTGTTTCCAGTTAAAAATCTAAACAAAATCTAAACAAAATCTAAACATACCATTGCAAAAAGCTTACCAACAGATTGAAAGATCCCATAGAGAAGGATGAAGACTACATTGACAATTCAATGAATCTGATGTTGATTGTTTTAATCTTTTATTGCGTTAAAAAAACGGCGTAACATAATAAAGTTTGAAAAAAAAAAGAAACAGAAAAAATTAAGTTAAAAATAAAAGTTGCATCATTTTAAAAATAAATTGCTGTAATCTCAAGAAAGAAATCGGAATATTATTAAAAACGAAACGTCGTGTTAGATATAACAGGCCGTTACGTTCAAATGCGCGTATACATGAATATAATGTTATAGTTGCACGATCTATTTCTATCATGTCGTTATCCATTTTCCTGAATGTCTGGCCACTAATTGTGAAAGTTTTTTTTTTATAGATACCGGATTTTGTCCTCGTTTGATCGTTTCAAAAAAGTTATGAAGCGGTAAACACTTATTGTGTAATGATGATTCATATTTATATTCTAGGGCGTGACAGCTTGCACGACCCATTAGAATAACACTGAGCTATCAAAGAGTCACAGGTAAAAGTAATTTTATTGTTACTTTTTAAAGTTCCACTATTATTTTACCACTTTTTACAGGTGTTTGGCTCTTTTTAGCAGTCAGTTTATGAACAAAAAGATAAAAATTGGGTCGTTTATTTGAGGAATGCTGTTGATTGATTACGACGAAATGTATAAACACACATAAGACTAATCAATAAGGTAATTAAGTATATTATATATATATCTATTATATCTATTTATATATATATATATATAATATATATATATGATATATATAATGTATATATTATATATAATGTATATATTATATAATATATATACATATACATATATACATATACATATATACAATATATATATACATCTTATATATCTATACAATATATATACATATTATATATACATATTATATATATATAACATATATATATATATATAATATATATATATATATGATATATATAATGTATATATTATATATAATGTATATATTATATAATATATATACATATACATATATACATATACATATACATATATACAATATATATATACATCTTATATATCTATACAATATATATACATATTATATATACATATTATATATATATAACATATATATATATATATATATATATATATATATATATATATATATATATATATATATAATATCTATTAATAATGGACTTTATGTATCTGTCTGAAGCCGAAACTCCATCAGAGTACTATGACTATTTATTAAGTCCGCCAGCTTCATTATATACTATTTAAAAACCCGCCACAAACACGATGTGCATTTCGCAATTTACATAATCAATTGCGTTTGAACTTCTCATAAATTAGTATTCGCAAATATACACTCATTGTTCTCTTCAGATTTCCACGTGTATTTATGCTATTTTGCTTGCTTATAATCTTACTTATAAATTATAATTATTTCTTTTATTATTTATTTATAAAATGAGTTACGTAGTTCTTTCCTCTACGTCCAACTGATTGAACAGCGTACCTCCCTCTGAACGGGCGCGTTCCTCTACGTCCAACTGATAAAACAGCGTACCTCCCTCTGAACGGGCGCGTTCCTCTACGTCCAACTGATTAAACAGCGTACCCCCCCCCCCTCTGTATGGGCGCGTTAATACTTTATTGTTTATTTTCTTAATCTTATTAGCCATTATGTTTTAAAACACAAATTTATTGAATCAAATTGTTTAATTAAAATAATAATTGATAAACACACACACATTATAAAGAATTCAGTTTAGCTAAACTTTTTTCTTCTTCCGAAAGTTATCGCGGGTCCTGCAGTAAAAGAGTACCGAATTTTTTATTGATAATTTTCAAGTACACCTTTTTTCCGATTTGAAAATTAGTGTTCGCTGTATTTAGTTTTTTAAATTGTTGATTTTAACAAATTTATTGAATGATTTAAAAATTACTATTTAAAAAAACATATAAACACATGATAATGAATTTAGTTTTTTTTGTCAACAAAAAACAATAACACATTGTACTGGAAAACTACATAACTGATTTTAGAATAGTGTCCGCTGTATTTTGTTTTTTTTAATTGTTGATTTTTATTTACGTACACCTTTTTTCCGCTTTGAAATAGAGATAAAATATTACTTATTATATTCGGACGTGGATTTGGCGCAAAACGATTGAGTGTAAAGAAAAGCGAGCAGACGATAACATGGGCGGGGGGACAACTTTTACTGGGCAAGTAAATAACTGTTTTTAGAACAGTATTCGCTGTATTTTTTTTATTGTTAATTTTATTTTAGGTATACTTTTCTTTTTTCTCTTTAGAAAACTAATACTATTATTATTTATTATTTTGTATATTCTTACGTGGATTTGGCGCAAAAT
>OY744532.1:17864180-17866680 GCA_963556195.1 Sepiola atlantica | reverse complement strand
CTCTCTCTCTCTTTCTCTCTATAAATATATATATATACATTATGTCTATATTTATATATTATATCTTTATCTGGATATATTATATATATTATATCTATCTATATATGTATATATTATATCTATCTATATATGTATATATTATATCTATCTATATATGTAAATATTATATCTATCTATATATGTATATATTATATCTATCTATATATGTATATATTATATCTATCTATATGTGTATATATATATATTGTATCTATATATATACATTTATATTATATCTATCTATATATGTATATATTATATCTATATATACATTTATATTATATCTATCTATATATGTATATATTATATCTATATATATATATATGTATATATTGTATCTATATATATATATATGTATATATTGTATCTATATATATATGTATATATTGTATCTATATATATACATATATATTATATCTATATATATGCATATATATTATATCTATATATATACATATATATTATATCTATATATATATATACATATATATTATATCTATACATATACATATATATTATATCTATACATATTATATCTCTCCTTATATATATTATATCTCTCTCTCTCTATTATATCTATACATATTATATATATATTATATCTTTACATATTATATATATATATGTATTTATCTATATATATCTATATATATACATTATATCTATACATATTATATATATATTATATCTATACATATTATATATATATATATTTATCTATATATATCTATATATACATTATATCTATACATATTATATATACATATATATTATATCTATCTATATATATTATATCTATACATATTATATATATGTTATATCTATATATCTATCTATATATTATATCTATCCATATACTATATCTATATATTATATCTATCTATATGTATATATATATTATATCTATCTATATATATTATATCTATACATGTCATATATATATATTATATCTATACATGTCATATATATATATTATATCTATCTATACGTATATATATATTATATCTATCTATCTATATATCTATATATATATATATATTATATCTCTCTCTCTATATATAGATTATATCTATATATATATATTATATCTATATATATATATATTATATCTATATATATATATTATATCTATATATATATATTATATCTATACATATTATATCTGTACATATATATATATATTATATCTATATATATTTTATATCTATACATATATATATATATTACTAGCAGTTGAAATAAAAAAATTTGGAAGAAAAAAACAAAAAAACAAGTGCTATGCCTGGGTCATATACTGTACAAGTACCATGCCCGCATTATGTACTGAACAAGTGCCATGCCCCGGGTCATGTAATGCACAAGTACCATGTCTGGATCCCATACGGCAGAAGTACCATGCCTTGGTCATATAATGCACAAGTACCAGTCCCCGGGTCATATACTGCACAAGTATCATGCCTGGATCATATAATGCACAAGTGCAATGCCCCGGTTCATATACTGCACAAGTGCAATGCCCCAAGTAATATAGTGCACAAGTGCCATGCCCCGGGTAATATAATGCACAAGTGCCATGCCCGGGTCATATAGAGAGAGGGGGACGAGAGAGAGAACAGGAGAGAGAGAGAGAGAGAGGGGGTGGAAGTAGAGAGAGAGAAAGAGAGAGGGGGAAGGAGAGAGAGAACCGAAAGACGGGGAGAACCGAAAGATGGGGAAAGAGAAGGATGGAACGAGATAGAGAGAGAAGGAAGGAAGAGAGAAGGAAGGTTCATATTTTTTAAGCATCTAATTTAAATTTAATAAGGAATAAGGTAAAATACATACCTTTGAAGCATTTAAAGATGCGATATCAATTTTAAAAGAAAAATAAATCGAACCCAATTTTTTTCCTTTTATAAACTTTCATTTAAAAAAAAAATTTTTTTTTAGTTGATAAACTAAAGAAAATTAAAGTTTATAAAAGGAAATAAAATCGGTTTCGAATCATTTTTCTTTTAAAATTGATATCGCATCTTTAAATGATTCAAAGATATTTATTTTACCTTATTCCTTATTATATATATATATATATATATATATATATATATATATATATATATATATATATATATATATATATATATATAAATATATATATATATATATATATATAAATATATATATATATATATATATATATATATATATATATATATATACACTAATTTATTTAGTGATTTAATAATTTGATTACGGTCAAATATTTTGATAACATGAACTTAAAATAAATGTTTTTTCTTTCAAAAGTGCTCCAAACAAAGTAGAGCTTTGATAAATAAAACTATATAAATATTAGAAACATTCGAGGCGGATCAACGAACGTTTCGATATCAGCACATCACGAAATTTAAACTGTCCAAAAGTAATCAGAGAGAATAAAATCGGCGAGTCGAATTTAACCTAGTATTAAGTGTCATTTATT
>OY744532.1:17849478-17856978 GCA_963556195.1 Sepiola atlantica | reverse complement strand
CACATGCGTGTTTACACAAAAAGAATGTAATTTTTATGATTATCAATTAGAACCTCTCCGCCGAAGTAGACAGGACATTTAACTTACACATGCTTTAAAATACATTAATTAATAAAGTATAAAAAAGGAAATAGAAATGACCGATTGAAAAAAAACTAAACTTCAGCATTTCTCTTACATTTTAAAACCCAATCTTGGCTGTTAGTTGGGCTTGGTTAAAACATACCACGTCTGGTGCAGAGTCAACGAACACGTGACACCATATTGTTGTCATTTGAGGATCCGTTTAACTATACGGTGAGTAAAAATGTGATGCCCTCCAAAATGTGATGCCCTCCAAATGTGATGCCCTCCAAAATGTGATGCCCTCCAAATGTGATGCCCTCCAAAATGTGATGCCCTCCAAATGTGATGCCCTCCAAATGTGATGCCCTCCAAAATGTGATGCCCTCCAAATGTGATGCGCTCCAAAATGTGATGCCCTCCAAATGTGATGCCCTCCAAAATGTGATGCCCTCCAAATGTGATGCCCTCCAAAATGTGATGCCCTCCAAAATGTGATGCCCTCCAAATGTGATGCCCTCCAAATGTGATGCCCTCCAAATGTGATGCCCTCCAAAATGTGATGCCCTCCAAATGTGATGCCCTCCAAAATGTGATGCCCTCCAAAATGTGATGCCCTCCAAAATGCGCTGCCCTCCAAAATGCGATGCCCTCCAAAATGCGCTGATCTCCAAAATGCGATGCCCTCCAAAATGCGATGCCCTCCAAAATGTGATGCCCTCCAAAATGCGATGCCCTCCAAAATGTGATGCCCTCCACCATCATTATGCATGTTGTGCAAAACAGCTATATTTTTTGTGTACAACTGAGAAAAGAAGAGTATCAGCTTTCTTTGATAGGTATAGACATTCTTTTCATTTTTAAAGCTTCACAGATATGAAATCTAACACAAAGCTCTTCATATAGCTTAATCTGGCCGTGTCTTGATGTTGCCCCGGAAAAGTGAGGAACCCAACAAACCCCTGAATCCCATATTACTATTTAGATTTTTTATTTTCGATAATCATATATCTCCAATTTATAAATAAAAATGTTTTCTTTTATGTTTATGGACGCCCGGTGGCAACGCATACCCGACGATATTACGGTAAAACCCCAACGAAAACAAAAGTTAACCGTATTGTGTGCGTTTTTAGCGTCCCAAAAATCTATTAAAAAAGCTTGGAAGAGACATTGGGTCGTTGATAACGGACACCCGGGAAGTTTGTTAGCGAATAACCATCGCTAATGAACTTGAATTGTGTAATTTATCAGCGTCTCAGAAGCGCATTTTAAATTGATGAAGATGAAACTTGTGCCGCTGAAAATGTAGATATCAGAAGTTTAAAAAAATAATTTCTTATTAAAATCGTTTTGGCCTCGCGTTCGTGCCTTATTCATAGGGGAATTAAAGAAAGATGCAATGTAATTTTATGATGCCGTTTTTAATTTCGAAAGCGAATTTATTTTGTTGAATAGAATTAGGGAAAAAGTCTGTCGACAATGCATCAATATGATTTCAATAAGGCATGTGTAAGTCACGTAGATGATCCCCCATTTTCTGATAAGTCACAACGTAATTAATTGTTTACAAAATTTAATGATAATGGCGGAGATTAACTATTTTGTGTTTTCAGAATAATAAAACACTCAGATGAATAAACGTATGATTGTTTGAAAACGAAAAACTGAACCTCTGTACACGATGAGTGTTTTACATACACTTAGAAAATCGAACATCGATCTATTATACTGGTTTTATGTTGTTTAGCATTAACGGACATCTAGCGTTTTATGTAAAATATATTTTGGCATAAACTTACTGACTCAGGCACTTCCGCGTCGTGCGACGTATGAGACAATCAAAGTGATCCATCTCATTCAGTCTGTCGCTAGATCCACAGCGTCCCTCCAACTTCTGTCTGCAAATCTTACTGACTTGAATGTTAATTTCGCATACTTTTGACTGTAAACATTTAGGAAAGAGACTGTTTACCCCACCTAATAAACTGGTATTGTCTGGACCTTTGGGTCTGGATTTACGCCGGTCGATTGGGGGTTGTCTGGTCCTGTGCAGTTCTAGGAGGTGCACCCTCCCAGGCTTTGCCTCCCCTCTTTGGGGAGGAGTAAGTTTATTGCTTACTGTCTGAGGGGCCCCTACCGGGGAATGCCGACGGGGCTGCCCAGGCAATTTTTAAATGGCCAGAGTGCTCACCTCTCGAGCGCTGGCGTATCTAATCCCACTTTCCCGACCTTGTGTCACATCGATAAATAAAAGGAAAGAGACTGTAAGTGGATGAAGTCTCCCCGGTGAAGTTGCAGACCGATCGCCACTGGTTAAGATGTGGGTCGCCTTCAAGTTCAGTAACGGCGGTTTCAATCGGTGGTTTCTGTCATGAAACTCATACGCCTAGTGGTGCCATATCAACACCACCTTTTTCCGTGCTAGCTGAGGCGGTACTGGGTTATGGCCCTTTGAGCCACACGTGACAGATTTAGGGGATACGTTAGGCCTAGAGACGAAACTGTATCACGTCTCTACGTTGTTGTTATTACTTAAAAAAAAAAAACGTCACGAAATTAACGATTTTCGACCGTTCAATGCCAAGAAAATATATCCTTCCTTGTTTTTCAAGAGAAAGCAAAATTTAACAACCCTTATTTTGTCTGGATGTTGATAAAAAGAAGATCGTGCTAAAATCTATAGAAAATGTCAAATTAATTTCCGTTAAAAGTAATTATGGTCAAATCCGATTTAACTTACCAAAATTAGCGAGAGTTACAAAAAGAAAGTCTTGTCTTAAAGTATGAATTTGAAAGTCAAAGTTCACTATTAAGATAAAACACCAACTAAAAAAAGATAAAACAAAGTGATAAAGCAAGCGAAACAGTTAGTATTGGTAGAAATGTGAAAATCTATTATATAAAGAGAAATGTTCGTTTCATTTTACGTCAGTCGAAGTTCTCAGAAATCAACGGGCCCATTCCAAGAGCTAACACTTTATCTGTTTATGAGATACGTAGATATTCAAATATTCCATTAAAGTTCTTCTTTACTTAGAAAAACGTTGAGTATTGATTTACTCCTCTCCAGGAGTTAGGCACAAGGCCAGTTTTTATCTTACTCCCACAAGTAAGATGTGACCCAAGGTGGGGTTTAAAAATTGCCTGGGCAGCCCCGTCGGCATTCCCCGGTAGGGGCGCCTCAGACAGTAAGCAATAAACTTACTCCTCTCAAAAGAGGGGAGGCGAAGCCTGGGAGGGTGGACCTCCTAGAACTGCACAGGACAGACCCATAGACCGGCGTAAATCAAGCCCCGAAGGCCAAGACAATACCAGTCTATGGGGTGCAGTATCCATCGGAACAGATACTACACTTTGATCGTAGCCAAAAGAGAACATTCATTTTCCTCTCCCCAATTGACCAGTTCACTATGTTATAGTATATCTTTCTTTTAGTCTTTTGATCCTACAGGATTCCAGGACAAGAATTAATCTAGTCTGGTGGAGCATCCAGCTAAGTGTTGTTACTTCAGATAACATCACTGGGTGAAGGTGTACTATTTCACGCATGAGCGAGTGTATAGCCATACTGAAAAGATCTTATATGTGCTGTGAATACTATGTTATTTTTAATATTTGGTCAGGGTTTACTTATAGGGGGAAGTATTCTCATGTCAGGTTGTCCTGACAAACCCTTGTACAGAGAGACCGAAGACACTCGAGGGTGGTGTCTAATAGGTATGTCAAGCTAAAAGCCAAAACACTACCAAAGAAGGACCCACAGAGTTGGTATATTCTTTGTCAACGTTGCCCGGAATGAATAATATCTCAAACCCAGAAAAAATGATTGGCGAGTAAACTAGCTATGATTTTGTGTTTTTACCCCACCCCATAGACCGGTATTGTCTGGGCCTTCGGGTCTTGATTTACGCCGGTCTATCGGTTGTCTGTCCTGTGCAGTTCTAGGAGGTGCCTCCTCCCAGGCTTTGCCTTCTCACCCTTTGAGAAGGGGTTAGTTTATTGCTAATCGTCTGAGGCACGCCTACCGGGGAATACCGACAGGGCTGTCCAGGAAATTTTTAATGGACAGAGCGCTCAAATTCTCGAACGCTGGTTTTTCAAATCCCACTTTCCCGACCTTGTGTCACATCTTACCTTGTGGGAGGAAGATAAATAGAAGCTATGATTTTGTTAGCAGTTATGTTAAAAAACATCTTTTTCTCCAACAACTAAAGGGAAAAGTAACTCTAGAATTTTTCTAATGTGTTATTTCCCTTACACCGACTCATTCCTCGAGTAATCTATAAAAGTGTGTGCGTCCCCAGAGAGAGTAATAGGCTGAGCGGAGAAGAAAGAGCGGGTCGGGAGGGGGTAACTTAGGAGAAGCAAAGAAAGAAAGAGAGAGAGAGAGAGAGAGAGAGAGAGAGAGAGAGAGAGAGAGAGAGAGAGAGAGAGATCTTTTAATACAAATGTGTTACACTTTCGCCCCGGGTAACGCCGGGTAGCTATGCTAGTATTATATGAAATATTATTATAATTAAGAAAGTATTCAAAATCAACTTTACTTATTGTTCAATGTACCGTTCGCTGACAAACTGGGGGCCTCAAAGGTATCTGATTCTGTGTAGTGTCGAATATATGTTCCGAAAGAAAAAGCGCCATGATGGAATTATAAACATGTGTGACTGAAGCCTTCGTAACGAAGATTATTTTAAAATATCGCCCTTCGGCGACTTGGAGGTAATTGTTGGGTTAAAAAGCAATGTCAAAACGGTTTAAACAGGAAAGCGACCATAACAGTAATTTTTGCCTACTTAAAAAAATCCCTGAAATACTTCGTTGATACAAATTCAAAAAAAAGAAGAAAAAAGAAATCGTCCACAATTTAAAGAGATAATTTAATGCAGTTGTTTATTAATTTATATGCGAAACACTCACTGTTGTAATGGTTTTTATTTTTCGCATTGTCTTTGGCAGTTGGTGCACGATTTCCATCATTTTATGGCGAATGCGTAGAAATGGTTCTAATTAACTGTGGGCCCCGGTGTAAGTGAGGGGAAAGATAATATTTGTAAAATAAGAAGTAAAGAGGCATTCAACTTTATGCATGAAAACAAAAAATCAAATCAAATAGTGAGCAGGATCAAATATAAAATTCGATGAAAGAGATCGAAAGCAAATTTTTTCCTTCTAAAAAACGGGCCAATAAGTGGACATTTTTCTCTCTCTCTCTCTCTCTCTCTCTCTCTCTCTCTCTCTCTCTCTCTATATATATATATATATATATATATATATATATATATATATATATGTAAAGGAGTAAGGCTACCAACATTTGTAGAATGTTTTTTTCAACATTTATTTATTATTTTGTTGTTTTTCCATTTTATAATTTTATATAACGCGTTTCAAGCGGTGGTCCGCTTTCATCAGATATGAAAATCCATTTGAAGAAATGTCTTTCGATTTGAGTAAATGTTGTTTCATTTGAGGAATTTGTTATTGTTTTTGCGCATGTCGTGGGTTTGCGGGTGTGTGGGTATCTTTTATTTTTTATTTTTTATTTGCCATTTTTCCTGCTTCTCTTGGTCAAGTGCGTGTTACCCATCCATGACCCATCGGTCATCCCAGCCTCCTAGGGTGCGCCGGATTTCTTTTGAAATTTAATACTTTTTATTGCTTTTTGTCGTCTCCAAGAACGAAGTCGCGTCTGCGTGTGTGTGTGCGTCCGTAGCCTTACTCCTTTACATATATACTTTTCTCTCGTTGGAACTGCACTAATACTGCACTACCCTCTTTTCTATATATATATATATATATATATATATATATATATATATATATATATATATATATATAGTGTGTGTGTGTGTCAATAATGGTCTCTAAAATAATTAAATAATTGAGACCCACTAAAATAATGTGAATTTGTGCAATTTAATGTTATCTTTTTGCAGTTTAAAATTTTGAGTACAAATTTATTTGTTGAAAGAAAAAAGATAATTATTTATTGTCTAAGTTGACTGCATTGTTTGAGATTTAATAAGAATTCAGCCAGTACTTGTGGGGTTAGAGTACCGGCTAGACATATAAAATATCTCTGCTTTTTCATGTAAACGAATTTTGTCCTTTCAACCTAATACACAAATCATTTTTGCGTTCAGAAATAATGCTGACGCATTGTTCCCCACCCAATATGGCAGCGAGTCAAATGACATGAACTGGAAGGTATACCACCTCGTGAATATTCATCTCTCTAATCTCGCTTCAAGCCTATCTATACAACCTATTTTGATGTTTATCGGTATCCGTTTTCCCGCCTGGCTGTCTATTTCTTTTTTTACTATTTAATTATTCGGTGCTTTGTTACATTAAGACCGAGCTAACTTGGACCTCGGCGTTAGGGTCAAAGTGGAGGTTAGGGTTAGCGTAAGAGTTATGGTTAGGGTCATGGTCAAAGTTAGCGCGCGTCCCAATATAACAAAGTACCAATTATTTTAATATCTAACAGGTCAACTGCATTTCTTTTATATATATATATATATATATATATCTTTTTCTTATCCATCTAATTTTCATATCTAGACAGTATCCATTTATATGCGTATCTATCTATTTTTTATATTCATTTATTTCTTCATATCCATCTATTTTTCATATGTGTAACCACCTATTTGTCCACTTCTATCCATTTATTTTTTCATATCTATTTTACATAAATGGAGATTTTGTTTGTCCGCCAGTCACAATTTCTGAAACGTAATAAATACATGGCGAAATAATGGAGAATACTGCATTTAGCTAATCTAATATTCCAATCTAATCTAAATATAAATAAATGCTAATCTTTCCTAAGTATATTAACATCAAAACCTTTAAGTCTTAATTAAATTTAATGATACAGTATATATAATAATCTCTAAACTCCGTCAAACAAAACCCGCTTTTGCGCATTTACGTATTTCTTTTCTGTTTAAGTTTCATAATAAATTACTGTTCTGTAATATACATTTGTACAAATGTTATTATATATTTATAATATTTTTCTCGATCATAATATTATTATAATAATTATTACAATTAAAAAGATTTTATAAAATACGATAGCGTTTTAGAAACATTTTAAAACTTTTAGTTTTAAGGGAGATAATTACTTGAAAACTTCTGACGCTGATGTTAAGAGAACATATACTACACTTTGATCTTATCCAAAATGCCAAGAAGCAATACAAAATTATTCTTTTGTATCGGAATTAATAAGTGTAGTATCGGTTCTGTTGTCATAAGACCGTCTTCCACAGGAATTACCTCCTCCGTTTTCAAGGGATCCGTTGGGGAATCCTCACATGTATTACACTCTCCTTTGTATTTAAAACTTAAAAAAACTTTTAAAATTACTAAATAGTTGAAACTAAAAACTGAAAGGACAAAATGGACATTTCTATTCGCCGTGCA
>OY744532.1:17836978-17844478 GCA_963556195.1 Sepiola atlantica | reverse complement strand
TATTTTGCCGACCGCTATTGATTTATTACTTGTTAATATGACAGACTGAGTTACGTTCCCCTTGATTTCGAATTTTTCCCTATAATCAATAGCGTATCTATAATATACGTTAAGACTGATTTTTATTTTTAATTAAAATTCTACTCGATAATTTTTAGTGTAGATCCCTATTTTTGTCTGATACATACGTATTTCAAAGAGTATTCCGGTTAATTTGTTTGGAACTTCTATTTTTACCTGTGTAACTACGTTTTCCATATGTGACCTCATCTATATAAGCACGAAAACTTCAAATTGTTTTGAAATGAAAAAATCGTTTAATAATTATCAAATTTATCTCGAACACCCTGTAACAATTATCCTTGAGTGACCTTTGATCCCTGCTAAACGGTGACCCGTTAATGTATATATATATATATATATATATATATATATATATATATATATATATATATATATAAACGTAATAATAACGGATATTCAAAACGCCATTCATTATTTTTGCATGAACAAAAAAAAGAAAACATTGTCATTCATTTTTTGTTTTGTTTGGTTTTCGTGTTTTATGTCGACAGCTGTTCATCTGGATAACAATTTGTGATACACAAAAAATTCTTTCATAAAAGAACTTGAATTAATTGATGGTTTAAACCGGATTTCGTATTTTAGCCGTACAAAAATACAAGCAATTAATTCTAAGCAAACCAGCTGAACAAGTCTCGGCGAATAAACAATCGTAAACCACACATATTTGAAAACTCGACGAAGATGACTAAGAAATAAAACTGTTTCACCTTTTACTTTCCGGCTACAAAAAACAATAATCAACCTCGTTTGAAAAGCGTTGCACACTGAGCGCCCGATACTTTAGCGTCGGGTCAACAAGGGGAGATAATTCGTCGTGAGAAGAATCGATGGCGTCTAGAAAAGTAGTTTTGTATGATTTTACTTCTTCGAATATTTATTCAGTCTCACCAGAAAAAAACAAAAAAACAATCAGAAAACATCTTCGTTAGAAGTGGTCTTAACTGCATTGAGTCATCGGCGTCTACTGGGCGAACCATGACAAACTTTCAGTCGCGAAAAAGCAGGTCCATCTTCCCCACAAGTAAACAAAAGAAACAAGAAGTAATGCGGTGTTGCTGCGACTGAGGCCAGAATTTATTTAATACATTCTGAAAATTTAAGTCAAGAAATACATTTAGTTTGGATACATACTGCTTTGTATAGGGTGGGCAAAAATAAGGGTCCTATTTTTAAAAATTCATAACTTTTTCATTTATTGATTTTTTTTTTTTTTTTTTTTAGAATAAGTAAAGGACCCCTTCCGAAGCAAGCATGAGTCGTATTAGCCCTAAGGAACGTACCCTCATTTAGAAAACATTATTTTTGCTTAAAAAAACTCAAAACAGTGTAAAAAACAATACTTTAGTTTTTGTAAGTTTTAAGAAGTGTTTTTCGGCTAAAATTTGTTTTGTTTATTTCAAAAAATCTCGGAAGGGTCAGTCTACACACACATAAAGTTTGGTGAGTTTAACTTTTATTTTGTGGAAGTTATTCAAATTCAAGTTATTCAAATTTAAAGATAGGACCCTTATTTTGGCCCACCCTGTATATAAGCACGAGCATCTTAGAATATAAAGAAACGATTTTGACACTGAAGTATAAAAGGGAAGTTAGCCGGGGACTATGGTTTAATTTTGTCTCGGCCAGGATAAGTTTGATTATTAGGGGGGATAGGTTGTAGAAACCATTTCGTTTTTGAACAGACCGAAATTATTAAACATATTTCTAACAAAGCTCGGCGAAGACTACTTGAAACAGCACTCATCACAAACTCAAACACCATCAAACAACGAAATGGTTTCTACGACCTATCCCCCCCTAATAAGCAAACTTATTCTGGCTGAGCAAAAATTAAACCTAGACCACGGCAAACTTTCTCTTTATCGTTCCCATTTGCACATATATGCAACTCCATTCATATACACTTATGTGTTGAATTTTTCTTCACATATAAGTAAATAATTAAGAAAATGATAAAGCACTGAAAATTCTGAAATATGTGGTTATATTTTTTGTTAATTTTCAATGGAGGTCAATTAAGTAATAATTACACGCGCACATGTACACTGTACACGACATAGCTATTAGGCGTAATAGGTCGTCATGTGGTCTATATTTAGTTTAATTTAGTTGAATGCAAAAGAACCAAAGAGGAAGTGCAAACTCCGATTATTGTGAAATTTTAATAATAGATATTAGACATTAATTAATAAATATTTCCCAAATGTAAGTTTCATTGGAGTATTTTAAATGGTTTTTAGGGGGCATAATATTAGAAAACCTCCCATTTATAAATTCAAATATTTCAGATTTGCATTAAATTTAATCCATATTCCTTTGACGCCAATTAAGCCAGATTCACTCAATTTCAATTTCTTTTTAAGAACCCTTAAGCTTAAGCCTTACATTTTTGAAATTTTCTAGAATCAAAATCTTGTAATGGATTTTGATCAAAATGGGAACAAGGATTCTAGACATAAGGTTAAGTAGCGTTATATGCCGATTTTAATCTTCGTAAGGAGACATAAAAGTGGTGCAAAACTATTCTGTTCGGGGAGTTTATTTTACCTGTCTTGGCACGGGCATTATTTTAGTCGTTTGATTCTTGTTGAGCCGTCCTCTTAAATAATCACCCTTATCCTCGAGTGGCCTTTGGACCTTGATAAGAGGTGACTCGTTTCTAAAAATATAAAATAAATAGGGAGAAAATCATTCAATAAAATTCAAAATGAATCACACACGGCACTTATGAAAAAAACAGATCTAACACAATATCTAAATGAAACCGATTGTGGCTATAATTATGTCTTCGAGAATTGGTATATAGACCATGTTGTATGTTAAATAAGTGCTTTAATTCATTAAAAATAATGAAAGCGGTTTTCATGTTTGTATGAGTGCGTAAGTCTCAGCAGAATGTATTCAATTCAATATTCATGTATAATTTTACCCACATCCCAACATATCACCGCCACACACCATGACAGCTATCGAACGAAATCATCGACTTGCTTTTCGCCATTTTTAGTGGTCATATTTTGACATCGCATTTGAACTCCGAGTCACTTGCACGTGAGGCGGCATCCAAGAAAGTCTTACAACTGTCACAGAACATGAAAACCATGGTGAACGGTCGACTGTGGATCCAACTAGCAAGAACTCAGACCGATGTCTCGTCGATATATCATATGAAATACTAATTCCGTAGAGATGACTGAACCCTGAATCGAAATAAATTATATGAATATAATTTTAATGAAATTTTAACTAGGGGAAAATCACATGACATATTATAGAATTTGAGCTAATGTTGGGTTAAATAAAATCTATCCTTTACAGACTAATATCTTTTTTTTTGTGATCTACGCATAAAAAGCAAATTAATCTATACACATTTTAAGACATTAAGAATTCGAACCGAGATGACCCCTATCAAAATGATATAATTTTGCATAAAATAACCCACAAAACTGTTGATGTGCCGTTGAAAATTACAATATCATGAAACCAATTAAAATAATAAAATAATGTAAAAATTAACTAAAATAATCAAATCACTCAGAAAAGTAAATAAATATGCTAAGATATTAAGAACTTGAAACATTTTTTTTACCAAAATGATTGGGTCAGGTATTAACAAAAAAGGGTTGATATGCCGTAAAACAAAACGATCGAACCATATTATAATACAAATATCAACAACTTTCATAAATGAAGTCAACAGTTCTCGAAATTGATGCAAATATCGACGCCATAACTTTTATATTTGCATTCTCAGATGTATTGCTGCACAGTTTTCGGTAAATTTATAGAAGTGCACCTTTCGTATTTCGACCCCTAAAAAAAAAAGTTTCTACTATTTGGGGCAAATTACATGTAAACAGCCTCAACAAATATCCGCGCGCGGATATTTGTTGAGGCTGTTTACATGTAATTTGCCCCAAAAAGTAGAAACTTTTTTTTTAGGGGTCGAAATACGAGAAGTGAGATTCGGTGGCCAAGAAATGCGTGCTCACTTTACATATAACTTATATAGGAAAGTTATCCCCCACCCCTCCTAACATCTAAAATAATAAAAAATTTCATTTTTTTTTCATAGCGGATATTTGTTATGGCTGTTTACATGTAATTTTCCCCAAAAAGTAGAAACTTCTTTTTAGGGGTCGAAATACGAAAGGTGCACTTTTATAAATTTACCCAGGTTTCACCATAGCAAGTTGTATTTGATCGCTTTCAAGTTTGTTACTGTAACACCTCCCCCTTGTACTTATTAAATGATGCTTAAGTACTATAAGCTTGTTAATACAGATATCACCCATTTATTATTTTAACTTTGCGCGTATGAATACACAACTATGAAAAAAAAAAAAAAAATCAAATAAATAGATGCGCGTGTTAGTAAGGAGTAATTAATCTTGTTTCTACATCAAACCAAGTCAGAAAAAAAGTCCCCTTTTTTCCAAGCATTTTTCTAACTCTAAGAAACTCAAAAGCATTGTTGTCGACCTTGGATAAAATATAAGACAACACACAACCTTTATCTTCCCGAGTCACATCGTCCGAGAAAATGACGACCTATATCTCAACACGTCAACAACGAAATAATTGATGATAAGATAAATGAAGCATCGTTATCGTTTCTGTCTCATAATTATCAACTCATGGGGTTTTATTTACTCCTCCCCAGGAGTTAGGCACAAGGCCAGTTTTATCTTACTCCCACAAGTAAGATGTGACCCAATATCGGGTCGAGCAAGTGGGGTTAAAAGCCAGCGCTCGAGAGGTGAGCACTCTGGCCATTTAAAAATTGCCTGGGCAACCCCGTCGGCATTCCCCGGTAGGGGCGCCTCAGACAGTAAGCAATAAACTTACTCCTCCCCAAAGAGGGGAGGCGAAGCCTGAGAGGGTGGACCTCCTAGAACTGCACAGGACATGCGTGCAGTATCCATCGGAACAGATACTACACTTTGATCTTAGCCAAAAGGCCGAGAACCGGTTTATGGGGTGTCCTAGCAGAAAAAAAAAGTGCAAAGACATGTTTACAAAATTAAAAACTACAGATTCTTTTAAATGATAGATTACGTAACGATTCTTATATGGTAAAACTTTAAATAGAGATGCTCTTTGGTAAGTTATTAAATAGGGATGAACTATTGCGAATCAGTGGCGATATGTGATCGGAGTTCGGCCCCGTCGATCGTCGGGAATTAGCTTCCTGCACTGAAGATTGCGTAAGCATGAAACATCGATGTCTGTAGGTAATAAATAATTAATATTTATTTATAAATATTATATATATATACGTGTGTTAATATTTTTTAACCTAAAAATAACCTCATAAAAATTGGATCCCCTCCTAAATGTATGTTTTGAGTATTATTATTTTTTTAGAAAACTATAAGAATGTGTTTGTTAAAATAAATAACATTTATTTCAATGTAATCTTTCGAAAATTAGAATTTTCCTTGTCAAAGCAAATTGTTCTTTTCTTTTTTTCTTTTTCATTTTCATCGTCCGATTGTATGTGGACATTTTGGTCAGAAAGAACAACTCTGGTATGTCTGTTAACGCGGCTACGCTAGTTTGAATCAGTAGAAAGGGTATTGATTTACTCTTCTCTAGGAGTTAGGCACAAGGCCAGTTTTTATCTTACTCCCACAAGTAAGTTGTGACCCAAGGTCGGGTCGGGAAAGTGGGGTTTAAAAATTGCCTGGGCAGCCCCGTCGGCATTCCCCGGTAGGGGCGCCTCAGGCAGTAGGCAATAAACTTACTCCTCCCCAAAGAGGGGAGGCGAAGCCTGGGAGGGTGGACCTCCTAAAACTGCACAGGACAGACCCATAGACCGGCGTAAATCAAGCCCCGAAGGCCAAGACAATACCAGTCTATGGGGTGCAGTATCCATCGGAACAGATACTACACTTTGATCTTAGCCAAAAGGCCAAGAACAGTGAGAAAGGGTAGACATATGATAAACCATTGTTTCGTAAAAGTATTATTTTTTTGAGAAAACAATAACAATGTTTTTTGTTAAAATAAATAACATTTATATTAATCTAAGCCCAGGAAAATTAAAATTAAAATTTTTCTTGTCAAAGCAAATGGTTTTTATTAATTTTTTTATTCATTTTCATCGTCCGATCTAATGTGGACTCTTGGGCAGAAAGAACAAACCCGTTATGTCTGTTAGCACGGCTACGCTATTTTTGAATTAGTAGAAAGGGTAGACATATTATTAACCATTGTTTCGTAAAAGTATTATTCAAAGAAAAAATAAATGTTATTAATTTGAGCAAACACATTGTTACAGTTTTCTAAAAAAGTAATACTTTTACGAAACAACGGTTTGTGATATGTCAACCGCTTTCTACTGATTCAAAACTAGGGTAGCCGCGCTAACAGATATACCAGATTTCTTATTTCTGACCAAGAAGTCTACATAGCATCGGACGATGAAAATTAAAAAAAAATTTTAAAAAAAAAGAAAAAAACAATTTACTTTGACAATTTTCGAAAGCTTAGATTTAAATAAATGTTATTTATTTTAACAAACACATTGTTATAGTTTTCTAAATAAAAAAATAGATTTACGAAACATTGGTTTATAATATGTCTACCCCTTTCTACTGGGATGTTTTCACTTTCTATTGATCTTACGAAGTTAGCATTACCATTTTCTATCTTTCTGGACTTTATTTTGTGTTTGGAATTATTGCAAGCATTTCCATTGGTTATTGCCTACATCGGAACTGATAAAAAAATTCATGCGTTGATGAATTTGGCTAAGATCAAAGTGTAGTATCTGTTCCGATGGATACTGCACCCCATAGACTGGTATTGTCTTGGCCTTCGGGGCTTGATTTACGCCGGTCTATGGGTCTGTCCTGTGCAGTTCTAGGAGGTCCACCCTCCCAGGCTTCGCCTCCCCTCTTTGGGGAGGAGTAAGTTTATTGCTTACTGCCTGAGGCGCCCCTACCGGGGAATGCTGACGGGGCTGCCCAGGCAATTTTTAAACCCCACTTTCCCGACCCGACCTTGGGTCACATCTTACTTGTGGGAGTAAGATAAAAAACTGGCCTTGTGCCTAACTCCTGGAGAGGAATAATCAATACTCGGTTTTATGAAAACAGAAAAAATTCGCGTTCCTAAAGTTATCAAACTAGGTTGCTGGTTTTCTGTGAGTAGAATTCTTATGTCTGTAGGTATTAAAATATTTAAAAAATATTTATTTATAAATATTATTATTTATCAGCCCCTCCAACAAAGGCCGGGCACTCTTGAGTGACTTTAATAACAAGCAGTGCAAATAGCTACATGCACGATCTGAATGCCGTTCGTAGATCACTCTAAGCTGCTTGGTAAAATTTAGCCACCGACTAGCTATTTACATTTAAATTCCTCTCTATTTACTAACTAATTGGCTATGGCCGATGGATA
>OY744532.1:17819812-17821778 GCA_963556195.1 Sepiola atlantica | reverse complement strand
ATAATTATATACTATATATGTATAAATATATATTATATATATATACTATATTGTATAAATATATATTATATATATATACTATATTGTATAAATATATATATTGTATAAATATATCTATATTGTATAAATATATATTTTATTGTATAAATATATATCATATTGTATAAATATATATTTTATTGTATAAATATATATATATTGTATAAATATATATTATATTGTATAAATATACTATATTGTATAAATATATATTATATGTATATATATATATTATATTGTATAAATATATATCATATTGTATAAATATATATTATATTGTATAAATATATATATATACAATATGATATATATTTATAATAAAATATATATTATATTGTATAAATATATATCATATTGTATAAATATATATTTTATTGTATAAATATATATCATATTGTATAAATATATATTTTATTGTATAAATATATATCATATTGTATAAATATATATTATATTGTATAAATATATATTATTTTGTATAAATATATATTATATTGTATATATATATATTTTATTGTATAAATATATATCATATTGTATAAATATATATTATATTGTATAAATATATATTATTTTGTATAAATATATATTATATTGTATAAATATATATTATATTGTATAAATATTCATTATATTGTATAAATATATATTATATTGTATAAATATTTATTATATTGTATAAATATTTATTATATTGTATAAATATTTATTGTATTGTATATATATATATATATATATATATATATATATATATATATATATATATATATATATATATATTATATATATACTTTATATTTTATGGAAAAAAACGGGAATATACATTAATTGGTGAGCAAACTGTAAAGCGATTATGGGCTATTGTTATTATTTCCATAGCTCAAAATCTCAAGAGAAAGTAAAATAGCTATATTAACTTTTTAAAGAACTATCATCTAAAGATATCTATAGATATAAATTATTGTAAAGTTAATTTACTGGACATTACATAAGATTTTGTTTATAATTCATATGAACCCAACCGTACACCAAACCATACACAGATATATAACAAAATCTAGCTACAAGAGGGTAATAGTTCTTTTTTCTAATAGGATTATAAAATCATCTAAAATGAACAAGTATAAAATAGAAATATACAATATTACAACGAAGCTTTAGTTAGATTATACATTCTGAAACCAATTTAAAAAAAATTAAAACTACTGGAAGCTATCTACATAAAAAACATAACAACCTAAAATTAATAAAATCACATATGAAACCAGTGTTAACATTTAACAATGTTTAACGTAATGCGATTTTGTTCTGTGATGCATCCAGCGTTGTTAAATTTAAATCTTCAATGATTTTCTGGAACTATGAGAAAACGTTCTCTGCGCGTTTCTCCGTTGTCTTAAAAAAAATCTCTTCTTTTTCTAGCTGTTTTGTTCATTTGCTTTTGACACCTGGTGATGATTCGACGAAGAGTCGAAAACGTTCGTGAAACCTGTGAAACTTATGGAACATTTATTATTTCTTGATTTTAATTCAAAAAATACCATCAGAAAAATGGAAAAAATAAAAAAGGTATAATTAAACAGACGAATTCTGTTTTTTTTAACAATGTTTGCATAAATTAAAAAATGCTGCCTAAATACACACAATTCACACGCACACACCCACACACACACACACACCCACACACTCACACACATATATATATATATATATATATATATATATATATATATATATATATTGCTTTCCACCTACCGTGGATTGACTACTCAGGTAAGTAGTATCGCAGGCTTCGACTTCGCATAACAGAATTGATTTCGTAAAAAGATAGTGAATTCTCGGTAGCCGATAATGCCAATGTATAAGTATCATAGATTTTCCTCGGTTTGGAGTGAGTTATTAATTGCTGGCAAAGCGACCGGATGTT
>OY744532.1:17807312-17812312 GCA_963556195.1 Sepiola atlantica | reverse complement strand
GTCAGATATCCACCGAAGAACGCATGCTGAATCGGTGACCAAATGAAATACTGTCGTCTGCCATTGAAGAGCCAGATTGACGCCTTTAAGTACTGCATCCAGTTCAGTCAGATTGATATGCCCGGCATTGTTGATCGGACATAACCAACAATTTGCTTCTAATGTCACTCCCGTGGTCACAGAACTTGCGTCTACCTAGATATTCATCTGGTTGCTCTCCATACACCAGATTTCCTCAGCAGAGTCCACCTCGCCTCCTCTTGCTATCGTTTTCGCAAGCATTTGACAAAGAGAGTCATTTCTGATCTGACTATTTCTATCCTCTTTTTCATTTGCCACTCTCACTCTGAGCCATATAACCCACATGCTTCCCGCGTCAGGAAAACGTACACCAACGTATCATTACGTAAGAATTTCCGGGGCCTGACCTCTCCGTTTCCATCGGAGGGTACCGTTATCTACCCAGACCTACACAACAAGGAACATTATTCTCTTTCTCAACCACTCTGTCATTTTTTGTTTTACATACTAGGCTATAATATAAAAATGCTGTCGTACGCGTGCTGCAGTAACCAGGTGTTCAGTGATGAAAATGTCGTAAACGTATGCCGACGTGTCACTTCTGATAACATGATCTTGTATGTTATTGCATCAACAACGGATTTCATGACGAGTGATGCCACGTTTAGGCAAAGCATCCAACTGAATAAGGAAGAACTATTTCCCCTTGAAGATTATCGTTTAAAATGACCAAAACGTCATGTCAACTTGGATTTGCTGATAAACATTTCGTAGATATAAGAGCGACGATTCCATTTTTTATATGCGTAATTCTCTAAGTTTCTGTACGTCCACTTCCGCGTTGTCAGTGTATGGCTCCAAAAGTCCGTCCAATTCTCGATAGTCGAGCAGCAGCCGGACCTTTCGCCTGGGCTGAATCTTCTCCATCTCGAATTCGATTGTGCAGCGCCACCGACGATTAAGAGTTTTCCCGTCGGCTGTTAATACTGCCGCTTCTTTTTGCCTTCAAAATCGACACACATCTTTGCTCACCAGCATCTGTGAGCATCATCCAGAATCTTTTAGAGCCGTTCACATTCGACCATCCACGAATACCTTCACGGTCGACAATTTCTTGGTTTTAACTTGTTCATGGAAATCAGAAGCTCGGATCAGAAGCTGTGTTATAGTCATGGTGTCAATCCTGGTCGAGACACGGAGAAGCTGTTTTACATATGCCCCCCCCCCCCACCAAACAAACGCACATACTATCTATCCTTCTGGAAAGGATATCCCAACCAGTTGAACTGAGCGACCTAGTTCGGCTCACAACTTGTCCACTGTCTCAGCAGTGTGATAAGTCATATGCATTTAATGAGTCGGTTGCGTACGAGGTCATGTTGGATCTGTTTCACGTCTGTCTTCTTTTCCGTACACGGCAAAAGCATCACCTCGCAGTGGCAAGATATGCGCGATTTTGTTCATAGCGCAGCCCAATTTCACGTTTTCTATCCTATCCACAATTGGCATGTACGTTGTAGCACCGCTGAATTGTGGAATCATGCGGACATCAAAAGTCTTGCCGTCTATTATAAAAAGCGTGATATTAGCCGAAATAGCTTGTAAATTGTAAAATAAAACTCTGTAACTGGAATCTCTCCATCCCTTTAATCTGTTTCTTTCTTTTCTCTTTCTCTTTCTGAACCACGAGTCTATTCTGCATCAGTCACAGAGACGACGAAACTGGTCTCCACCAAAAATCATCCTTTTTATACTTTCTTCGTCTCCGCTGAGGAACGGGAATCTCGCACTTTTTTGGTCGATGACGCATACACTGTGTCATTTAATCTGACATTTGCCTTGCAAGTTTATAATATCCACAAGTGCATATACAAACAATTCGCCTCCTCTTGATTCGGTTGGGTAAGTCTCCGCACAGCAACATGAAGAACTCTGTTGCATCATGCGAATAGTAGCTTATCTTATTTAAGATACCAGAAAACAACAGATCAAATACATGTAAGTAAATTATAGACAGCAGAGAGGAAAAATGGACAACAAAAGAAATTATAGTTTTATAAAAGGAACCCCACAAAAAGGGGGGACCTGAAACGCATGAAGAATCTATGAAGCATGTCTACTGACTACCATGCAACGGAACAGGGGATTGCAGATCAAGCAAAACACACTCTCATGAGAAGATGGTTCTCGAAGCTGAAAACAATGGATATAAAAGGAAATGTAAGTTAACGTCAGGAAACAGTGGACATTCATAGGTAGATGTCTTATACAACATAAACATCGAAACTTCAGAAACCAATGACTATCAAAGAACAGAACTCACAGAGGAAGGAGTAGAAGAAATCGAACATACCAGAAAAATTATTAACAAAAGCAAAACGAAATTAAGTCGCTTACGTCTGTGATATTGTCTGTTGAGATGTATAGGATGAGTTTATTCATCTTTTCTGTCTTTGAGTTTACTTTCTTCCATCCTTAATAAACGAAGGATGGAAGAAAGACAGAAAAGATGAATAAACTCATCCTATACATCTCAACAGATAATATCACAGACGTAAGCGACTTAATTTAGGCTAGAGCCAAATCAGTAATTAGGAGATAAAATAAAAATAAAATCTCGTTTGGTTTGGACCAAAGAAGCCCGGATGAGAAACTAGTCTGGAAACCCAAATCAACAAATTACAAAAAAAGAAGGTCAAGCAGTAAATAAGGTAAAAGAGATCAGAAAACGACGGAAGAGAAAATATCACCGACATAAAAAGAAAGACTAAACAAGAAAGATGAAGAACTAAAACAAAAGATATTAGTAAAGTAATGAAGACTAAACAGATACAGATACAAATGTGAACAGTACAAAGAAAATATCTTTTTCGAAAACAATGAAAGCCAGTTTTACCAAAAAGTAAATGGGGATAAAAGAAAAAAAAGCAAGCAGACCCGACAGAAACAAAGCAATTATAGGGCAATATATGGGGAAAGCGACAAGACCACAACGGAAATTCTGAATGGTTGAACAACATAAAAGAAGAGCTTCAGGAAACTGAAGAACCAAAATTCAAAACGACTAAGAAAAATGTCAAACTGGAAAACACCAAGCCGCAATGAAATACCCGCATTCTTGTTTTAAAAAATCACGACCTTACATGAAAGACTAACACGAAACCTAAGAACATGTATACACAAAACTGACATACAGACATTAATACAAAAATGTGAAAAAAATTACGATCCAAGAAACCATAGACCGATAACCTGCTTACCAACTGTGGAAAATGTTAACGGCACAACTAAGTGAACAGATCTACCACTCCGTTAATAATCGTTGATTATTTCCCGAGGAACAGAAAGGATACCGGAAAATGACAAAAGGGAACATGACCTGTTATATATCGACCAAAATGTCCCGAAGAAGGTAAAAAGCAGAAAAAAAGAACATAGTCATGGAATGAATCGACTACAACAAAGGCTACGACACAATGCGACAGCCATAGATACGTAGATTCTTTATATATATCTGACACAATTATTAACTATATGGAGAAAATAATAGAAACGCGGAGAGTGGAACACACAGTTGTAGATAAGAATACGGAGAGGCATTTTCCAGGGAGATCCTCTATCACCGCTACTTTTTATTATATCGATGATGCCACGAAACGACATACTCAGGAGGTGCAAAGCAGTGTATAAATTCACAGACAGAAAGCCAAAAAGAAAATATCATGGATATGGATGAAACTATTTGCAGAAAAAGGATTAGAAATTCACAAATACAAGCAGAATCTTCAACCGGATGAAAAAACGGAAAACCGGAAATAGCAGAGGATATTTCTATAAATATCCGAGAGGTCTAGAAGCGGATACAATCAAATCCACGGAAATGAAAAGGATGATTAGAAAAGAATTGTTGAGAAGAACGAAAACTCATTGAAATCAAATTAAATACTAGAAACATAATTAGAGGAATAAATAACGTGCCAATATCACTAGTAAGATATTCTGGACCCTTCATAGGTTGGGCAAAAAACTAAGAAGCTGCTAACTATGCACAATGTACTGCACTCGAGGGATCATGCTGACCGACTATATAAGAAAGAGAGAAGTAGGAAGAGAACTGGCAAGTATAGAATATTGTATGAATGACAATTGTTAGGAGCAAAGTGTAGTATCTCTTCTGATAATACACTTCATATTTTCTGTCCTTGGTCAGTGAAAGAGCAACTCTTCTAGACTGAAGAAATATTTATTTTTGTCCTAATCTAGGGTATCCCTTTTGGAGGAGCTGAATTCTCCCCACATTACAAAAACTACCTTGCGTCTAACCTGCCCTCGTGGGGAGCAAGTAAATAGGACAATAAAAGAACTGGAAAATACATAATCCAAAGTTAAACAACAAAACACAGCGAAAATGAACAATACGCAGGGAAGCAGGTACATGGATGATTTATAAGACTGACCAAAGAAGAGACGCACGAAACACAGAAACATGGCTACAAAAAGGACACTTCAACAGAAAAACGGTATCGCTATTTCAAGTTGCACAAAACAACGCGATTGGAACGAACAATATAAACACCAAGACATATAAAACGCAGGAAAACAGTGTAGACTTTGTGGACAAAAGAGGCGAAATAGTAAACCACATAATAAGCGAATGCAGTAAACTAGACTAAAAGGAACAAACCGCAGGCACGACTGGGTGGAAACAGCTGCACTTTGAACATGAAAAAATATGGTGTAGACACACACCAGAGACAGAATTGGAAAATTGTTGCATCGTACACCAACACTTACTAGAATAAATACACTCAAACACAAAGTTAGGAAATAAACTAGATGCCTTTTATTCCCGCTTTCACATGGCACATAATACAACAATGAATACAATATAATAGTTTTATAGTCCATTTCTGGTTCAGTTCATTATTTTCGTGAGGGGTGTTATCACTCTACAGCATCTTCATTTTTGGAATTTTAAT
>OY744532.1:17789812-17802312 GCA_963556195.1 Sepiola atlantica | reverse complement strand
CTACATATTCAAGAAATGTGATGCCGGATACAAGTTTAGACAGAACAAAGAATCAACCACTTCATGTATATGGACGACCTGAAGCTATTGCAAAAATAAAAAAAGAACTGGAAAAGCTGATAAACACGTCCGAAATCCTCAGCCAGGACATTCAAATGAAATTCAGAATGGAAAAGTGTGTATTGCTAGAGATCAAAAAGGGAAAATTGAGACATCAAAAGGGTATAAAACTGCCAAACCAAGGGAAGATTATAGCACTTGTCGACAGAGAAATGGAATCACTACAGACAGATGCACATAACAATGCGATAAGAACTAACTATATCAAAGCAAAAATAGATCAAACACAGGAAAACAGTAAATATGGACAAAGAGACGAACATAATAGCTATTTATATTTTAGAATTCTAGAAGCAAACATCGTCACATCTACAAAAAATCAAAGAGAAGATTGGAAAAAATATCTGAGAAGAACAAGAAAACTAATAGAAACGAAATTTTATAGCAGACATCTTGTTAAGGGAATAACAACCTGGGCAGTATCACTAATAGGATACTTTGGACCATTCATAGACTGGGCTAAAGAAGAACTTAGTCATCTTGACTAGAAGATTTGGAAACTAATGACCATGACTAATGCATTGTACCCTAACCCTGACACTGCCCGACTCTATGTGAAAAGAGAGACTGACTAGTAAGTTTACAAGACTGTGTGGAAGACACAATCATTTGGAAAAGTACATAAATCAGAACACAGAAAGACTGATCACCGCAGCAAGAGACACCGTAAAATGAACAATACAGGAAACAGTGAAACCAGAAACAAAAAAGACAGGAAAAGAAAAGTGGGAAGAGAAAGAGCAACATGAACGATTTATAGGAATGACTAAAGAAGAGACCCACGGAAACAACTTAACATGGCTAAGAAAAGGACACTTGAACAGAGAAATGGAATCACTACTGACAGATGCACATAACAATGCGATAAGAACTAACTACATCAAAGCTAAAAATAGATCAAACCCAGGAAAATAGTAAATGTGGACTGTTACACTGGCCGTTCTTACACAGGAGAAACAACACCGGTTGTCACTATAAATAGTGCGAGACACCAGAAGACAAAACACAGTCTTGTAACTGTCTAGCCAAGAGCTAGTCACTTTCTTACTTTGTTAATACACTTGTTAAACCAACCCTCGACTTGACTTCCTTTATTTATTATTTACTGTGGAACAACTTCACAACATGGACCAAGAGACGAAACGATAAATCGCATAATAAGTGAATGCAGCAAACTAGTTTCAAAAGAATACAAGAAAAGACACTATTGTGGAGAAAAAGTAATACACTGGGTACTATGCAAAGATTGCATTTTTAACACGCAGACAAATTGTACAGACGCAAATCGGAGAAAGTACTGGAAAACAAAAACCACAAAGTCCTCTGGGACATGGAGGTAAACACAGATAAACTCATCCAAGCAAGGATACCGGACATCATAATAGTTAACAAGAAAGAAAAAAAACTAAATTGTAGTTTTTTCCGTCCCAGCAGACCAGTGAGTAAAAATCAAAGAGACTGAAAAACGAAGCAAATACACAGAACTTGCCAGAAAACTGATAGGAATATGAAACAATTTTGAAAAAGATTGATGAACATTGACGCTTTTCCCTCTCGACTCCTCCAAACCATTCGAGGATAAACTGTATCATTATTGCTTTTTTTTTTTTTTTTTTTTTAACTTGTTGTGAATGTATATTTTTTGCTTAAATAAAATAACTTAATCTTCGAACTAAGCAATATTTTAGCATATATTTTTTAGTTATTAAAATCTATCGAAAAAGGGCTTCAGGAAACAAACGTTTATTCCCTCTATTTTAGTATCATAATATATTATCATAACGGGAGAGTGCGTGAATCGGGCAATGGCGTTCGGCTAATAGGAGTTCAAATCCAATCGAATCCTTGGTTTTGAATTTCACGTCAGTATTGTTACGAATAGTATAAACTCGCATTCCTTCCACTCTGGTTATGAGTACAATAGCAACTTGTGTTTTATTAATCGTATACAATGTATCGTATACAATAGGGATTGACTCAGGACTGACGCTAAATACTTCAGAAACCCCTGACAGGAAGGGCAGGGTAACTGAGAGATTCCGCAGCACGAGGGCAATGATTTCAACAGCGCTTTAGGGACATTCTTACTTTTATTTTTGTTCCCTTGACTTAAAATGCTAGCAAGAAAATTATATAGGGATGCGTTGAACAATAACAACATATACAAAAAAAACGTTAATGTGCAGAGGCGTTAATCTGACCCAAACTTAAATTCGATTAAACTTCTACTTTTTTGAAAATCGCCGTGATGCTGAATTAGAAAACATTTTTTATAAAATATATACTTTAGCATTTGTTTATGCTGAAAATTGATTTAAAATCGGATAATTCTGTGATTTTCATTGATTACTAAATTAATAAATGATGGAGGTGGGGGGTCAATAATTTACGATAAAGTCACATAGCGAAATGAACCCGACTCGTCAAAATTAAATCAACAATTTTTCCAAATACTTTTTCTTCATAATCTGAAGATTATATGAGCAGTGCATAATCGATATCTGATCGCAAGAAAAAAAAAAAATGCTGTGACCAGAAATTGAACTCACAACATTTAGGTGTCAAACAACAAATTAAAATAAAATCTTTAAAACAGACTATTGCAATGCCACTGTCTGGTATCGTAAAACTAGGACAATATAAACAGACCCATTTCGTTTTTGAAAATAGAAATCTGTTTCATGAGAATGCGTAACAAAATTTCAGTGAACATTGCTAAGTTTGTAAATTAGACGGGGCAACACCAGATTACCTTGCTCGTCTCAATATCTGTTCTAGAAACAAACGCATAAATCAAGGGTGGCCACATTTGACCAACCCCATTCGCAAATTGGCTGATTTTTAATTTAGATGCGCTACACAAATTTGTAATCTTTTTTAATTCCTTAAAGTAGGGTAATATAAACATATATCCTAGTTATATATACACTTATTCATCCACAGACAGCTGTTTCGCCATATTACAGCTCTTCAGTTTGGCTACACGTGGCAAGCATTTTCACGCTAAATAACTCGATAAGTTAGATATGTTTATATGTTTATATATTTGCATGTATAAGATTACCTCCCAAACTAATTAACCGATCATCATGAATTTTTGAACATAGCTGCTATGCGTAAAGGTGGGTAATATGGGCTGTATTTTATGTAATTTGGTTTCATGCGCAGGGGTAAAGAGGAGGTGGAATCTCCTCGTTAAAATTCAGATAGCTCCGATTTTTGTGGAATTTTGACAATAGGTATTAGACATCAATTAATAGATATTCCCGAAATTTCAGTTCTTTGCAGCATTTTAAAAGGGGTTTTAGGGGGCATAACATGGGAACAAGCTTTTGAATATTCAAATATTTCAGATTTACATTAAAATTGATAAATAATCATTAGACACCAATAAAACAAGGTCCTAGGAGTTTTTTAAGAACCCGTGAGCTTAAGTCTTAAATTTGAGACATTTCTAGAATCAAAATCATGGATTCTAATCAACATTGGAATAATAATTCTAGACATGAGATTTAGTAGATTTGTATCTTGATTTTAGTTTTCGTAAATGGACAAAAAACGGGTGCAAAATGGTTCTGTTCGGCGAATTGATTTTACCCGTCCTGGGACGTGTATTCTTACATTATATATATATATATATATATATATATATATATATATATATGTAGAGGAGTAAGGCTACCAACATTTGTAAGATGTTTATTCATTTATTTATTATTTTTTTATTTTATCATTTTTTATAATTTTATAAATGTTGGTAGCCTTACTCCTTTACATATATACTTTTCTCTCGTTGGAACTACACTAATACTGCACTACCCTTTTCTCTCTCTCTCTCTTATATATATATATATATATATATATATATATATATATATATATGTGTGTGTAGGTGTGTGTGTGTGTGTGTAACTATGCCACGTGCCGGTTTGTTGAATCACCAATGGGCCATGTTTGGGGTGAACGAAAGTTAAAAAAATGCATATATATATATATATATATATATATATGTGTGTGTGTAGGTGTGTGTGTGTGTATGTGTGTGTGTAACTATGCCACGTGCCGGTTTGTTGAATCACCAATGGGCCATGTTTGGGGTGAACGAAAGTTAAAAAAATGCATATATATATATATATATATATATATATATATATATATATATATATATGTGTGTGTAGGTGTGTGTGTGTGTATGTGTGTGTGTAACTATGCCACGTGCCGGTTTGTTGAATCACCAATGGGCCATGTTTGGGGTGAACGAAAGTTAAAAAAATGCATATATATATATATATATATATATATATATATATATATATATATATATATGTGTGTGTAGGTGTGTGTGTGTGTATGTGTGTGTGTAACTATGCCACGTGCCGGTTTGTTGAATCACCAATGGGCCATGTTTGGGGTGAACGAAAGTTAAAAAAATGTATATATATATATATATATATATATATATATATATATATATATATATATATATAACAATGAATGAAAATTTAAAGATAAATGTTGTATCTTCAAAAAATAACCTATCGTGATAATGGAAAGCTCAATATACTGGATAGAGCAATAAATCAATAAAAAGAATGATGAAAATAAAAGTTGGAAGAATTACAAATTTTATTAAATCATCAAAAGTTTAAAAACAACGATAAATCTCTTCTCCGTGGTTTCGAACTATCGATCATTTGTAATTCTTCGAACTTTGATTTTCATCATTCTTTATATTGATATATATAAGTAATCCATGGACACGTGTTTCTGGTTATCAGCCGTCATCAGCATGGCTAACTTAGACAAGGATTGAACCCTCGATTAAATTGTCTGTAGTCTGACACTTTGCGCCTCGCACGGAATATGCACGATTTTTGATTTTCTAAATATTAAGTTTACATATTTGTTATTGTTTTTACTGGCGATTATAACAACGTTCTGATGACGGCTGATAGCCAGAAACACGTGTCCATGGATTACATTTATGTACATAAAAATTAATATATATATATATATATATATAAAAGAATGTCTGATACTAATACCTACATTATTAAAAAATAAAAACACGTCTTAAGGGCGAATTTATGTATGAGTTAGTGTGTGTGGACAGAATTGCTATGTAGAATAAATAATTTGACATAGATACTTTATTTATTTTAATGACAATTTTGAATCTGCATTATTACTTACTCACTGAAATTAAGAAGCATTGATGTTTTAGGACTGAAGAAGACGCAAAATGTACGCCGTACTTACTAATAGACGCAGACGGACCAATCAAATCAATGAAAATATTTGCTATGTCTTTAAAGATTAAAATTAATCTTAGCCAAATTTTCTTATTTAAATTCATGTACTTTGCTCTTGAGATCATTATTTTGATTTCGTTTTTTTCATGAACAGGCATGTTTTTCCTTTTCATTTATTGTCTCTGGGGTTCAGTGCCCCACTCGTAATGTGCCATAAATATCCCATTCCTGGCATAGCTTATACATGAATTGAATGGGATCTGCCTTGTACAGACGAAATGTCGAGTGAAATCAGACAGACATCTTTAGCATTTCATGTATATAGATTTTTGATTTAATTGAATTATAATTAACTTTAATCGGCGCTATTACAGAATAGGATCCATATCGGCACGAATGTTTCCCATTGCGATTTACAGAACAGGCCAGAAATGACCGAAGCAGTTTACGATTTTAAAGCCGCAAAAATATATAAAAAGTCAGGCACGCGAATACAAAACCAAAAAGCCCCTAAAAAAAATAAAGTTGAAAGACCCTAATCTTAAATCATGGAAAAAATAGAAAACTTGTTTCATTTAATGTCGGTATTAATTGACTGTTCGGTGACACTTCGTCCATTTCTGGTCTGTTCCGTAAATCGTAACCGGATACATTCGTGTCGATATCGGCCCTGTTCTGCAGAAGCACCATCCACTTTTATTGTTTGCTGTTTTATTTCAATCATTTTTTATGATAATAGAGCAAAAAATATTTAAAATCCTGGCGAGTGTATACAATGCGCACCCCCCCTCCACTTCGAAAATTGCTATATAAAACAATCGTCGGCTTATTTGTTATTATCGATTTCATATTGTAATATTTTTTTCAAAACCGATTTGTTCAATTTTTAGGTGGACGTTCAATTTGATTTTAAGGTAAAATGATTCGCTAGAGTTGTCATCTCCCGACAACTTCTTCAACAGCCTAAAATTGTTATTTTAATGTTTTTGAAAATAACAATTTCGGATCACGATATATCGATTTAATATAAAATTTTCAGATAATTTTTTTTTCAAAAATCACTGTTAAATTTTTAGCCTAGTGTTCACTTTCCTATGCAATAATACCCGTTCATGCTCCAAATTCCGAAAATATGTTTGTAAAACGGGATTATTTTGTGTAAAGACCGGTTGAACAATCAAGTAGAGGGGTCATTCTGTGGGTTAACTAGACTCTGAGCGATATCTGATAGAAACTGCAGCAGGAGGTATAAACATACATTTATCCCATAAACAACCATTCAACGCAAACACTATAAATAAGTATTTTGAAGATGATGTTAAGAAGTTTCGTATTTTTATAGAATTACTCCCGTCTTAAGGTTAAGGGTTAAAAAAAAAAAATAAATAATGGAAATCGCCACTTGATGTAAGGAGCTAAAAAAAAAATACTCTTCAAGGTCAAAAGATAACCAACGATAAGTGTTAGATGGATTTATTTCGACCCAGAAAACAGCAATTCTCCCCCATTTGTCAGAAACATCGCTCATAGAATGTAATGACTAAAAGAGAAAATAAGGGAAGCGAGAGTTACGAGAAATCAAAGATCTATTTTCTACTCTCCTTAGAGAGGATGAGTTTTCAATGCAAAAGGCCTTCTGAAAAAAAAAAAAAAAAAAAAAAAAAATGAAACCACCATAAAACCACCCGATTAAGGACGGAAGTAATTCTATAAAATTACCCAAACTTTTACCGAAATTATAGGATTTGGCATTAAAAAAACTCAAAAGTGTGGATATGCCGTAAAACAAAACAATAACAAACGACTAATAATTGAAGTGATCTGAATAACATTTTTAAGGGTGGGGTAGGAAATACAATTAATTTCAATATTATTAAGAGCAAATTTAAATAATGGTAATAAAAACAGATATACCTTTTTGATATCGATTGTGTAAAACTCCATATTTTTGTGTCACTTTTTTCCGCGTATCGTGTAAAGTAGCCCTTTTTTTTTCGTTGACGCTTTAAAAATAAGTCTGCCTCTTGAAGAAGAGAAAAATAGTTTGTGACGGCTGTCGGTTGAGGTTTTCCTTCCTTGTTTGTGATTGAAACAAAAAAGAGAAAGAAAAGAAAAAAAATGACACAAGACGAGGCGAATATAACTCACGTCTCCCGACAGACACACGCACGGCTGTGGCCTATATCAACAATTATTAGCTTAGCACAAACACTGGTTATCTTTCCTGCGAACTTGCGATCTACTTGTTTATTTGTTGATGTTATTTTCTTTTTCTTTTTTTTTTTTTAAAATTTATATCCTGAAGTGTGTAACTAACATGGTTATATTTACCAAAAAAAAATAGTATTTAATTTTAAGTAACTCCGTGACTTAGGAGCAACTCGGCAAATTAGTCGTAGATTTCGTCGTACGAGTGCGTCCGTTTTAACAGTAGCACAACACGAACGCAAGTACGTGGTTAATCGGAGTCGGTGGAGTTGAGTGGCGTTACGGCGGAGACAAATTCTTATAATCTATAAATATACATAAAAATAAATATAAGTTTTTTTTGATTTTACTCCTATAATAATAATAATAATAATAATAATAATAATAATAATAATGATAATGATAATGATGATGATGATGATGATGATGATGATGATGGTGGTGGTGGTGGTGGTGGTGGTAGTAATAGTAATAGTAATAGTAATAGTAATAGTAATAATAATAATAATAATAATAATAGCCGGCGCGACGAAACTCCCCCCCCCGCCACCCTGCGGTCAGGGAAAGAGTGGGTGGGCTGAGGGGATGGTTTTATCAGTGTTCTGTATGGCTGCGTTTTGCCGCTTCCCACTAGCAGAAACTTTTATCTCTTTGAGAAGGGATTAGTTAATTGCTAACCGCCTGAGGTGTCTCTACCGCGGAATGTCGACGGGGCTGCTCAGGCATTTTTTTGTCGGCCACAGTGCATTTAAACTAGTCCGTCGGATTTTCAAAACCTCACCTGACCTTGTGTATGACCTCTTGAGGAAAGCAGCAAGGTTAAGCAGGAAGTCAGTTTAGAGTGGAGTTTTAATCGAGCTCCCCTCGAGGGGGCCAGTCTGGAAGGGTACAGAGATAGCGGAGAACGGACCGGTCGGCAATCTCCTGTAGGGATGCCTCAGGAGACCGGCAGTAAAACAATCTTCCATCCCGAAGCAGGAGGTAATACCTGGGAAGACGCGCTTTTAGGACCGGCCCGAACCGAACCAAACAATACTCCATTTCGATAAAGAAGAGTCTGGTCAGCCAAGTCAGTCCCTAGGTTGTCAGAATGTGCCAAGGATTATTATGAGTGTGCAAAAAAAAAATATATATGGTTGATTTTAACAATAATAACATATTTAACAAACACATAGACACACACGTTACTGCGCATTGTGCGCTAATTAGGCACACACTTAATTCCTTGAAATTTGCACTCTTATAAAATATATAAGTTATTGAATAAATGCTGAGAATGTACGTTAAAAATGTCCGCTTTTCTTATTTTTAGTGAATAAAACAATCTCTATAGCACATTGTTTTGTTTACAATGAGTATTCTGCAAGATGGGGTGAGGATGTTGGGTATCATAGATTGGGTATTGATTTACTCCTCTCCAGGAGTTAGGCACAAGGCCAGTTTTTATCTTACTCCCACAAGTAAGATGTGACCCACGGTCGGGTCGGGAAAGTGGGGTTTAAAAATTGCCTAGGCAGCCCCGTCGGGATTCCTCGGTAGGGGCGCCCCAGGCAGTAAGCAATAAACTTACTCCTCCCCAAAGAGGGGAGGCGAAGCCTGGGAAGGTGGACCGCCCAGAACTGCACAGGACAGACCCATTGACCGGCGTAAATCAAGACCCGAAGGCCAAGACAACACCAGTATGGGGTGCAGTATCCATCGGAACAGATACTACACTTTGATCTTAGCCAAAAGGCCAAGAACCCTCATAGATTGGGTAGGTGAGTGGAGTCACGACCTACGTTTAGAAGGCCTGTTCGATTGAAAATGACGTTTTACACTTTGGTTGGATGAACGAGACATGTTAAAAAGTAGGATGAATGATAGCTTTTTAAACAAAGTTTGAGAAAACTTTAAAAAATGCATTAAAGAAAAGTAAAAAATGAAACAGGATCCAATTTATACTAAAGTAAAGTAAATTCGTATGAATCAACACGGTACAACTTTGTTAAACAGCTTGATTATATTGTTGGCATTTTTGCAGGAGGGACTACGTGAAGGTTGCCAACATCCCTAAGTGAAAGTGATATTATGGAACTGATTGGATTCGAACTTGGCACACCCAGGTCGTCAGTTCGCGTCATTATCCACCGTCACAACCCGAAGGTAGGAATTGAATATTGGATTTACTTTCGGCAGCCTCACATGAGCGATGTTTCTGACACAGGGGGAAGAATGACTGTTTTCTGGGTCAGAATCTATCTGTTTAACATTTAACAGTTGGCAAATTTTTGACATTGAAGTATTTTTCTTTTTTTTAGCTCCTTACATCAAGTGCCTTGTCTGGAGCAATTTCCATTAAAAAAAAATGATAAATTAATTTAAAATGAGAAAAAAAAAACGATAAATAAGTTACTTTAAAATGAAAATGTGGCGAACCAAAAATGCGAACGCTAAAAAACAAATGGCGTGAATTTCAATTCCCTGTCTTTCTTTGCGTTGTTTGGATACGCTTTCTCTATCACTCTCTAGAAACAAAAGAAGGTCTCACAGAAACCCGTTCGCAGTGTAATCCGGCCAATCAGAAGCCGACACGTCGGTAAGCAACGCGAACTTCGTTGACCCCTATAAAAGGAACGAGGAGGGTTAGAATCTTTTCTTTTCACCCAGACAGACTAATATGTTCATTCGAGGTCACGGCCTTTCTTGTTAAATTCTATAACTCAAAAAGGCAGGTTTATAACCTGTCTTCTTTTTTGGTATTTTCGTAATATTGTTTCTTTTCACTCAAAATAGCAGGTTATCCATGTATCTCAACAGATGTGTTTGTCTACTGAGGCATATCGGAACAATCGGTATCTTAAAATTAATTTTCTTGCACCTTTCATTTTCTGTTAATCTCAAATATCGCCCGACTTCATGTTAGGTCCATCTTGATTTAGTAAAGCTTATGAATTAGCGATCTATTATTCATCCTCGGCAGTGCTCTACACACTCAGTAATGAGTCTTCTCCTTTGGCACGTCGTCATCCTGGCAGTACGTCACACTATGAAACCAATCAGAAACTAACCTTTTCATTGTGGGAAATGTAAAGAAAAAGAAGGGGAAAAAGAGGAAGCGGAAGCGGAAGCGGAAGCGGAAGAGATTTTTGAAAATTATCACGAGTAGATTTAAAAGAATTTTTATTTTATTTTTCTAAAAAAAAAAAGGTCGTACAGACGGGGTATACATAATAATAATACTTACATAACTATATGATGTAATGTATGCATATGCGTTCTAAATTGACCATTTAGTATAGAGAGGTGCTGGTGCAAAAGTAAATTTAAAACAATATGAGATTGAGTGACCTTTAAACAGGATACGAACATAAAGCAAAAGAGTGCATATTCAAAAAAAATGTAACACTGTCCGTTCTTTATTCCATTTTTAGTGTTTGAAATCTATCTATTGGTTTGGCAACTAAGTTCCTTGCCGCTGTTCTTTATAAATTTAAATGTAAAAAGTTTTAATAAAAAGAAAAACTAATTAATCAATAATGTATTCGCATTTGTTTTTCCCAACGTTCAACAAGATTTTCCATATCTTGTTTGTAGAAATAAAAAATTAAAATAAAGGCAAAAAGAGGGGATTTTCTTAACTTTACATTCAATTTTAATATGAATACTTAACTCACCCTGGTGATACCAGATCAGGCTGCCCTGTGGCTCCCTGAGACGAAATTCACCTACATTGACGTTTTTTTTTTTTTTTTTTTTGTAAAACTTAATTATGTTCTACAAAACCAAAAACAAAAACAACAGCCCCTCTCCCTTTCTCCCTCCCCTTTTTTATTTTTATTTTTCCTACCCTACTCCCGGTCCTGGATATGACCTTAAACTACATCCGATGGTGAGATCCGGCTTACGGACTTTGGGGAATGTGGAGCCTCCTCTTAATTACCATTGCTCCCAGGTCCACCCTGACCCAGAGTGGTAGTACCTGTTAGGGTCCCAACTATGGGTTAAATAGAAACAGATATTAAAAGGGGAAAGAAACAAAAAAGAGAAGAAAACAAGACCAGATTCGGCATTAAATAACCCAAAAAGGGTTGATATGCCGTAAAACAAAACTACCAAACTACCTTAAATCACCTAAAATAAAGATTAGAGAATAGAATTCTGAAAAAAATAAATAGATTCCATAATTTGAAAACAGAATTAATTCCAAATAAAAAACGCCAGGAAATTAGTTGCACACCCAATATATAAGTATAAGCCGACTTTATGCAGATAGACATATTTTCTTTCTTGATTGAGTCTGTTGATAAAAATAGACAATTGACGAGAAGCTGTTACACGTAGTGTTGAGCGTTATAAAAGCCTTACTAAGCAGACACATGACCCCCGTTTCCTTCCTGCACAACAGTTCTGTAATTTGCTAATTGTTGAGCCAGCGCAATTTTGATACATTGGGCGTACACCCCATTGATTTATAAACATAATAAAACAGAATATGCTACTAAATAGAAGACAATATAAACCTATTTCTTTTTCACGATTTTCTGCTATAAAAGTAGATTCATATTTTCAAAACATAATCCCAAATGCTTCATATGCTTACACTGAGCAGGATTTGCAAATCCTTAGCATTGCTTGGACACCTTTTAATCTCAAGGTTTTGGAATCTTTCTATATCAGTATAGAAAAGCCATATTCATCTCTCTACCCCTGTCTGTCTGTCTGTCTGTCTGTCTGTCTGTCTATCATATATATATATATATATATATATATATATATATATATATATATATATATATATATATATATATATATATATATACAGGGTGGGCCAAAATAAGGGTCCTATCTTTAAATTTGAATAACTTGAATTTGAATAACTTCCACAAAATAAAAGTTAAACTCACCAAACTTTATGTGTGTGTAGACTGACCCTTCCGA
>OY744532.1:17747312-17779812 GCA_963556195.1 Sepiola atlantica | reverse complement strand
GACTCTATAAGTCTTTCTTTTTGCAATCTTGTTTGTTTGTCCTCGTGCACAGTGAATGGTGTCATCATTTTGTGACGTCATTTCTCAAAATAGAGAGAGAGAGTTAGGGAGAGAGAGAGAGAGAGAGAGAGAGAGAGAGAGAGAGAGAGAGAGAGAGAGAGAGAGAGAGAAAGACAGGGATTAGTATTAGTTTTCTTCGCCACTAGACGAAATCATTGACGTTTAAGATAAGTGCAGTTGTGATTGTGAAACCCTAGCTGCACTACAGATTATCCATACGGACACCATTATGAAATATATATATATATATATATATATATATATATATATATATATATATATATATATTTATAATAATAGTAATAATCCGGGTAAACAATATCCACAGGGTGGTAATCCAGAGAATTTTAACCGGGTTTATAAAAAGTGCTCAATATCAAAATAGAGCTTTATATATGATAATTTTATTTACACAGACATGTACAAAATCTGCGACACTGGCATGTCGATGTTATCGATCAACAGTTACTATAAACTGAGATCGCATCAGACAGAGTTAGAATCCGATCTTAACCTCAGATCATATTTGGAGAGAATGAAGAATGAAGTCATTCTCTCCAAATATGATCTGAGGTTAAGGTCGGATTCTAACTCTGCCTGATGAGATATCAGTTTATAGTAACTGTTGATCGATAACATCGACATGCCAGTGTCGCAGATTTTGTACATGTCTGTGTAAATAAAATTATCATATATATATATATATATATATATATATATATATATATATATATATATATTTATATATATATATATATATATATATATATATATATATTTATATATATATATATATATATATATATATATATATATATATAAAAGAATAACCATCCTAGGGCGTGTAAAGCTAATTATCCGCACAGAACTGTCTTGCACCACTTTTATGTCCGCTTATCAAGATTCAAATCTAGATATAATTTTACTCTACCTATAGAATCTTTATTCCGATTTAGATCAAAATCTATTACATGTATTTGATTCTAGAAAATGTCTAGAATTTAAGGTTAAAGATTAAGGGTCTTAAAGGACTTAAGAGGAAATTGTAATTAAGGAAATTATGTTTAAACATTTTATGCAGATCTAAAATACTTGAATGTTCAAATGGAAGGTTCTGCCGTATTATGTGCCTTAAAAACGCTATAAAAGACTCAAGAGAAACTGAAATTTGGGAAATATTTCACAAAAAGCGGAAGTATCTGTTAATTTTCACGAAGACTTTCTGTCCCTTTTAATTCGTTTGCATAATATTAGATTAAATTAAATATAGCCTGCATTGCAAACTCTTATATCTAGCAGCTGTGTTTCAAAATACATTATAGTCTGTTAATTCGTGTAGGAGTTAATCCTGTACACACACACACACACACACACACACACACACACACACACACACACATATATATATATATATATATATATATATATATATATATATATATATATATATATATATATATATATATATATATATATATATGTGTCATGGATTCGTCCAAACACTTTAAAATGCAGCAACATTTTTGTAAGTAACGGATAAATTTTATTAGACAGACGAACAGCACAGGTAAAGAATTTTTTTTTTGTGTGTCTTAAATAACTAATATAAGTTAGCAAAACATTTATATGGAACAAAACGTAGATTTAGTATAAGGAACGTTTATGTTTTTGTCTTTTAAGGGAAGTGGGGTCTGATCAACTCTACTGGGAAGCCATGAAATTAAATACTGTCTTGTTTTTAAATTCCCGAAACAGTTTTTCATGGTAAACAACTGATGATCCCTTAAAATAGTGTTAGAAACTAACTAATATAATAACTGTAAAAAATAAATTGACTTACATGAGTGATTTTCCACTGGAAGACTTGAGACTATAAGTTAAAAAAAATTTTTTTTTTTTTATATAGTTTTAATGGTTGAGAAACTTCCGAGACTATATATATATATATATATATATATATATATATATATATATATATATATATATGATTATTTTTTTAATTATACAGACATTTACAAAATCTGCGACACTGACATGTCGCTGTTATCGATCAACAGCTGTTATGAACTGAGATCTCATCAGGTAGAGTTAAAATCCGATCTTAACCTCAGATCATATTTGGAAATAAAATGTTGGCCCTTTACAAATATGATCTAAGGTTAAGATCGGATTTTAACTCTACCTGATGAGATCTCAGTTCATAACAGCTGTTGATCGATAACATCGACATGCCAGTGTCGCAGAGTTTGTACATGTCTGTGTAAATAAAAAAATGACCATATATGAAAGCTCTATTTGATATTGAGAACTTTTTATAAGCCCGGTTGAAATTCTTTAAAGTCTTATCCTGTGGATGTTTACCTTGCCTGCATTATTACCATTATATATATATATATATATATACAAAATGTTGATATATGTTTATATATTGGTATGTATATAATCAACTCTGACATGCGCACAATCTCTTATTTTAAAATCAAAACATGTCAGATTTGATTTAACTCCGATTCACAGATTAAGCAAGATTCGCTGAATTTCAATTTCTTCTTAAGACCCCTTTAAGATTAAGCCTTAAATGTTATACATTCATAAGAACCACAATACTATAATGCATTTTGCTCAACATTGTGATGGATTATATTAGCATTATATATTGATTTTAATCATTGTAATGGAAACATAAAAGTGGTGAAAAACTGTAAACTTCGTAAAATGGATTTTACCCTCCCTGGGACGAGTGTTCTGTTAGTATATAAACAAATCCATACAAAACAAAAACAAAACAAAAAAAAACAAAACACAAGAAGCACAACTAAGAGAAACCTAAGAGAATGAATAAATAAATAGATAGTTAATTAATGAGTGTTAGGGCAACGAGTCGAGATTAAAACGACAATAAAACACATAATGACAATTACACGCATATATAACTGTATATAACTATAATATAACTCTACCCCCCTCTCTCTCTCTCTCTCTCTCTCTCTCTCTCTCTCTCTCTCTCTCTCTCTATATATATATATATATATATATATATATATATATATATATATATATATATGAAGTAATAATTAGGAACAAATAAATTGAGATAAAGTTAATAAAGAAACATATTCTTAAGAATGTCTGAAATGTTAAATGAATCAATAAAAAAAGTTAGAATAAATCACTTTACCTCAAAGTATATGAAAACAGATTACCCGAAAGATGCTAGTTATTTTATGGTTGGGTAAAATGATACAATAATATTTAATTATAAACGGTAATAATAATAATAATAATAATAATAATAATAATAATAATAATAATAATAATAATAATAATAATAATAATAATAATAATAATAATAATAGGGTCGAGGAGGGAAAGCGCAAACCAGACCTCCACTGGAAGAGCGCGGACAGCTCTGGGACCGTGGGGAGGCTTGTTGCCACCCGGGCCCCAGAGGAGACCAATGGCCCTTATCACCGTGAAATCGGTGGTAGGTGGCTGTTGCGATACCGCAAGGTCATCAGCGGTGATGAACGAATAGAGGTGGAGCATACTGGAAGTCTAAGGAGACTTGTTGTCACTCAGACTCCAGGGAATACCACAGGTTGTTGGCAGTGGGTGATCACTGACGATGACCAGTGTGATAACTCCTAGTGAGTAAATAATAATATCTCTATTTATTCTACATTAACGCCGTTTATTTAAATATTGGGAAGGGGAGATAATCGCTCAGATATAAACTGAATAGAACTCGTCAATAATGACACTCCATAAAAATAAATAAAAGTAAAAAAATAAAAGATTTAACAAATTTTAAATGATTGCCATTGGAATAATAAATATATTCAACAGATTCAAATAAACAATGAAAAACATAAATTAACAGATTAAGGTAATGCAGAAATGAAAGAATAGAAAGATTGGAAAAGTCCATTATAAAAATAATAATGAAGCTATTATATATAAAGTAGTTGGAGAATACTGATTAATAAAAACAAAATTAATTAAATAAATATAAAATAGTAAAAAATAAAACATGCTCCCGTCATGGAAAGAACAGTATTTTCGTACTCATTTCTCAAGATAAAAATCGATATTTTCCCAGTTCGATAATTTAGTCTTTAAATAGACTACTTTTCTTTGAAACAACCTCCTATATATATATATATATATATATATATATATATATATATATATATATATATATATATATATATATTTGTTAATGATTTTATTCCATTAATTGCGACAACACATATTCTGTTTCGTTAACACTTGCAAATAGCGTCAACATCGTCAGGCTACAAATTGAATCAAATGGCATAGATCTTAGATTTACCTCAACAGGAAATTGAAGATGCATTGGGTGGGGGGAGGGGGGACAGAGATGGAGCTCTGCCTATGACGGGGACATGAGACATGAGAAGGGAGGGGGAGACCCCAACAAGTCGTGTTTCCAAAATTGCGTGGGAGGTTTTCCTGTGACCTCAATTCCAGCCGGGGCGACGGGGGGGGGGGGCAGGGTGAGTTAAATTTAAAATGAGAATAGAATTGAATTATAATTATAGTATAACTGTCATTTTTGTTGTAATAGGTAATTATTATGTAGATAAAAATGTTTGATAATTTTAATTTATGGTATTAATTGCTACTTCTGCATTCTATTTTTATTCTATTTTAATGTAGTTATTTATGGCTTGCTCATTATTTGTAGTGAATTTTGTTGTGATAATATTTTTTAATTGTGATTATATTATACTAAGATCAATCCTAGTGGAATCATTTTATAAAAGAAGTTTAATGGTGTTACCATTTTTAGCATTAATAAAATCGATTACAGTAACAGTAATGATAACAATGCTAATCATACCTACGATAGTCGCAGTGATAATAGCATTAATAAAAATAAATATAAAAAATAAAAAATAAAAAATAAAAATAAAAATAAAATTAAAAATAAAAATAACAAAATAATAATAATAATAATAATAATAATAATAATAATAATAATAATAATAATAATAATAATAATAATAATAATAATAATTATCACCCTCATTACTATCCTGCTACTTGTGAAGTCATTGGGCGAAATAAGTCTACAAGTGATGGTAGGCTTTTATAGTTCTACTACCAATGACAAGGACTTAGTACCAGTCAATTATTAAGTGTTCAAGATAATAATCGAAGGGTTATGTAAGTGAGATTAGATTAGTCTAAGTGATATCAGTGTTAATAGCTATCCCAGTTATGGGTTTATGTGGGAGATGATTTTGGTAGAATTGGTAGTATGACTGAGAGGCTATTGAGGCTGTGCATTATAGGTAATACTTAGAGATTTGATGTTATTGATAGTTTAGTGGGGTGGTTATATATTTATAGATTTATAGATTCATCGGGATATGTTGGGGTGGGGTTGGGTGGTAAATTTGGGTGGGTGAGTAGGGGGTTATAATGTGTTTTGAGGTAGTGTATAATGGGGGGGGGGGGTTATGTTATCATTCATTTTTGTAAAGAAAAACGCTATTTGCAAGTGTTAACGAAACAGAATATGTTTTGTCGCAATTAATGGAATAAAATCATTAACAAAAAATATATTTTGCTCTGAATTTTCATTGAGCACTCTCATAAACCCGGTTTCAACTTCCTTCGGATTCATACCCCTTGATATTGGTAACAAGTTAATTATATATATATATATATATATATATATATATATATATATATATATATATATATATATATATATATATATAAGTCAGTTCATATTATATTCCAATAACCATGGTTTTATTTTATTATTTTCATTTTTTCACATTTCCAAAAAAACATAATATTTCTGTGAGATATATTTTTACGGTCCGTTTTATTTGTCTTGTGCCAAAAACATTTTTATGTCAATATCGTCTCTGCAACACTACAAAACCATCAGAAAAAATTCACGCAAGGTAACTGTTAACAACGATTTTATGCACGTAATAATCCTTTAGGAACAATGACACACGTCGGGCTATATCACTGCTCGATCATTGAACATAAAGGACAATATTTCACACACGATCAAATTGAAAATATTCGAACACCAGGAAGCATATTTCACTATTTCTAAGAAGTGCAAGCTATGCTCAAAAGAAAAGTTATATATCCTACAACCCATTTCATCATCAACCATCGAATGCTTGGACACGAAATCAGAAGTGATTAAAATGTGTCCCAACCGTAAAATACATCTGTTAGTAAATTGGACGAATAGAAAACCACCTTAGACACCGACACGGGTCCAAAATTATATAAGAGTGTGAATAAGTATCTGTCCGGAGGGTTAGGGTTAGGGTTAGGGTTAATAAGTATCTGTCCGGAGGGTTAGGGTTAGGGTTAGGGTTAGGGTTAGGGTTAGGGTTAATAAGTATCTGTCCGGAGGGTTAGGGTTAGGGTTAGGGTTAGGGTTAATAAGTATCTGTCCGGAGGGTTAGGGTTAGGGTTAGGGTTAATAAGTATCTGTCCGGAGGGTTAGGGTTAGGGTTAGGGTTAGGGTTAATAAGTATCTGTCCGGAGGGTTAGGGTTAGGGTTAGGGTTAATAAGTATCTGTCCGGAGGGGATATCACATACTTTTGATTGCATTGCGAGTAATTATTTTGTAGCGATGGGTACATTCGCTCTTGAAATTTAAAAGACTATAATTTAAGCTGGTTGTTTTTTTTATAACCAGAAGTGTCAAACGTATTATCAGAGGTGTCAATCAGGACATCAAGGAATGAGATTTTATTATTTACGTTTAGTTCTACGGTGCATTTAAAGAACAGCATTTGTTTTGGAAAAGGTATTGAAGTTTGTGTATTGTTCATTATTATCATCTAAAATAAGAATATCATCAACATAGCGTACATAAATAGAGGGTTTTATAATGTTTTATTTTGTTTTCTAGGTTTGACACACGTAATTCGGTAAAAAAACAGGCCGAGAACCGAACCCATTGAAACTACGTCGATTAGAGTGTAAATGTTTTTCTTGAATTCATAAAAGTTACTTCGGTATTGCAAATTAATAGTAACTTTTTAAGTACTTTTTTTTGTTGATTTTAAGTGGAGGGAGAGACGGTTTATTGTATATATTATTGATGATTATATCAATTGTTTCTTTTACATGTACATTAGTAAATGAGCTTTCTACGTCAAGAGAATCAATGATTTTATGATCCGGTTGTGAACATCTACAAAAAAAATAAATGCAACCCTCTAATTTAAGACAAATGTTTGTTAATAACACTAAACATTCCGAAACCAATTATAAAAATTTAAATACCGGAAGCTATCTTTATTAAAACTCAACAAGCTGAAATTAATAACATTACGTATGAAATCAGTAACACCATTTTAAAATTCTTAACCTAATAAAATTTTATTCTGTGACGTTAATTCTGGCGTTCTGGCGTTTAAATTGTTAACGTCTTTCCTGGAACAGCGTGAAAACGTTCTTTTGGCATCTAACTGATTTCTCGTGCCCGTGTTTCGGCTATCTTTTGAAATTCTTTTCTTTTTTTGCTCCAACTCTTTCTTCGTTTGCTTTTCTTAACCTGATGATGATTCGACGAAGAATCGAAAACTTTCCTCATATATATGGAACATTCATTAATTTGCTTTTGATTTTAACACAAACAATCCTTAGAAAAATTGAGAAAATAAAAAAGGTATAATTTAACAGAAGAATTCTGTAATTTTTAACAATATTTGCTTAAATATATATATATATATATATATATATATATATATATATATATATATATATATATATATATATATATATATATATATATATATATATATACAGGGTGGGCCAAAATAAGGGTCCTATCTTTAAATTTGAATAACTTGAATTTGAATAACTTCCACAAAATAAAAGTTAAACTCACCAAACTTTATGTCTGTGTAGACTGACCCTTCCGAGATTTTTTGAAATAAACAAAACAAATTTTAGCCGAAAAACACTTCTTAAAACTTACAAAAACTAAAGTATTGTTTTTTACACTGTTTTGAGTTTTTTAAGCAAAAATAATGTTTTCTAAATGAGGGTACGTTCCTTAGGGCTAATACGGTTCATGCTTGCTTCGGAAGGGGTCCTTTACTTATTCTAAAAAAAAATCAAAAAAAAATCAATAAATAAAAAAGTTATGAATTTTTAAAAATAGGACCCTTATTTTTGCCCACCCTATATATATATATATATATATATATATATATATATATATATATATATATATATATATATATATATATATAATAAATATGAAACTAAAAGTAAACTTTTAGTAGAAAGAACCTATAGTGAAATGGTGAAAGCTCAATATACGAGATAGAGCAATTATAATGATAGATGGACGAAGAGTGATAAACATGCACGAATGTCCAAATTTATTTCAAACTTCGATTGTTCGATTGTTCAATGCAAGGTATATTCTGTATACATATATATATATATATATATATATATATATATATATATATATATATGCTGATGAGTCTTGATTGAAAAGAGACGAAACGTATACGTCCATAGATAAATAAACAATAACAAATATTTATATTTGAAGCTCCTCGTTAAAAAGTAGAGCACTGTAAATGGTAGTAATAACACAGCGTGACGTCACTTGCTTTATATGCATCATTCCTTCACTTTGAATTCAGTTGAATGCCTATACGTCTCGCCGCCTTTAAATGTGTTAAAATTATTATTGTTTATAAGCTGTTCAGAACTGGTCTATCGGTTAGCGACGTTTGACGGGGTTGAAAAATACTTGTAATCCAGAGTTTCGAATCGTGTGACCAGTAGTGAATAGTCGTACTTCTATGCTGATGAGTCTTGATTGAAAAGAGACGAAACGTATACGTCCATAGATAAATAAACAATAACAATATATATATATATATATATATATATATATATATATATATATATATATATATATATATATATATATATATACTACCATATCCTTCCGCCCCACCATACATCTTGTAAACTCTAGCTCAATTTACCAAAATCTACAAAAACATGACTGCCCCCTTCCGATTTAAGACACATTTTAGTTAATAACACTAAAATAATATTTCTTTTATATGGACGTCTAACCCCACAATATTTATGTTAAACCGTTTTATAAAAATGAAATAAACATATTTTGTATGAATCTCTGAAATGAAAATCGTCAGATCTCATGTCAGACAAATTTGAACGTTTGTTCGAAAAGAAAATGTATCAATTTAAAGAAAAAAAAAACACAAGATAGGAAAACAGTGCAAATATAGAATCATGAATTTGATTTACCATTATTTAATTCGCATCTTTAAAGGCAACTTGCCAAAAAAAGTGTAAAATTTGCCTAAAGATGTGATTTAATAGCCAATGTTTTTAAAGCAAACTTAGTTTTGTTTTGTAAATGTTAAGATGTCGTATTTCTTTAGTATGCGACTCAAGATTTATTTTTATTTTCGCTATACGTAAAGAATTATTTTTATTAAAATAATACGAAGTTCTTGCTGATAAAGTACGTATTTATGAATACTATTATACTTTCTTACAAATCGGAAATTGGAATATATATTTTTAATTACAATTCAAATCAAGTTTGAACGTTGGAAAAATAGAACACGCATTAAAAGGTTAAGCAATGAGTTAAAAGTTTCAATAGTTTAAAAGGTAAAATTAATTGTAAATAAAAATACAAAACATATTGGACTGGATGTAATCAGTGAAGTCGATTGTGATTTGATTATCTCTTTTTCAAAGAACTCATAATTGATATTTTCCCTAATTGATTGGCTATTCAAAATGGAATATTGCTATTTTGGGCGCATGCTATCGCACTATAATTTAAGGAATCCGACAGATATATCTATCTTGATTTATTGAAACTCGAGTAGTAAACCTGCTTATTTATGCGAATTTATATCGGCGGTATGTATTTAAATTTTATATTTATATTTTGATGTTCATTTTTCGTATACGGCATGATCCCATTGAAACATCAGTTCCCGTTAAATGACCGAAGCTGACCATTTGAGAATACCAGGTAGGTTATCTACGTTCTGTTTATCTCGGCATTGTTTGCAGTCGTCTTATACGTTTTGCACCAAAAATCAAGCAGTGCCGATTAAGGTGTGGTTGGAGGTTGCAAAGCCACCCTTACAGGCGATATTAATTGCCTTTCAAGACTGAAGGAAGCCAAAAATTTTAATTTTATATTTGTATTTTAATTTTGTATTTTAATTTTGATTTTATATTTGAATTTGAATTTCATATTTGTATTTTAATTTTATATTTGTATTTTAATTTTATATTTGCATTTTTATTTATATTATCATTTTTATTCTATATTATCATTTTAATTTTATATTTGTAACTTAATTTTATATTTTGATTTTAATTTTGTATTGGTATTTTAATTTAATATTTGTACTTTAATTTTATATTTGTATTTTAATTTTATATTTGCATTTTTATTTATGTTATAATTTTATTTAATTTTCTAATTTTAATTTAATATTTGTATTTTAATTTAATATTTGTAGTTTAATTTAATATTTGTATTTTAATTTAATATTTGTAGTTTAATTTAATATTTGTATTTTAATTTAATATTTGCATTTTTATTTATGTTATAATTTTATTCAATATTCTCATTTTAATTGTACATTTGAATTTCAATTTTATATTTTGATTTTAATTTTGTATTTGTATTTTAATTTTATATTTGTATTTTAATTTAAGATTTGTATTTTTTATATTTGTATTTTTATTTTATATTTGTATTTTAATTTAAGATTTGTATTTTTTTATATTTGTATTTAATTTTTTTGTATTGTAATTTTATAGTTGCATTTTTATTTATATTATCATTTTTATTCTATATTATCATTTTAATTTATATTTGTATCTTAATTTTATATTTTGATTTTAATTTTGTATTTGTATTTTAATTTTATATTTGTAGTTTAATATAATATTTTAATTTATATTTTATATTTGTATTTTAAGTTTATATTTGTATTTTGATTTTATATTTTAATTTTAATTTTATATTTGTATTTTAATTTTATATTTGTATTTTAATTTAAGATTTGTATTTTAATTTTATATTTGTATTTTAATTTTATATTTGTATATTAATTTTATATTTGTATTTTAATTTTATTCTTGTATTTTAATTTATATTTGTATCTTAATTTTATATTATCATTTTAATTTTATATTTGTATATTAATTTTATATTTGTATTTTAATTTTATATTATCATTTTAGTTTTATATTTGTATTTTAATTTTATATTTGTATATTAATTTTATATTTGTATATTAATTTTATATTTGTATATTAATTTTATATTTGTATTTTAATTTTATATTTGTATATTAATTTTATATTTGTATTTTAATTTTATATTTGTATATTAATTTTATATTTGTATTTTAATTTTATATTTGTATTTTAATTTATATTTGTATATTAATTTTATATTTGTATATTAATTTTATATTTGTATTTTAATTTTATATTTGTATTATAATTTTATATTTGTATATTAATTTTATATTTGTATTTTAATTTTATATTTGTATTTTAATTTTTTATTTGTATCTTAATTTTATTTTTGGATTTGAATTTTATATTCGTATTTTAATTTATATATTTGTATCTTAATTTTATATTGTAATTTGAATTTTATATTTGTATTTTAATTTTATATTTTTATTTCAAGTTTATATTTGTATTTTAATTTTATATTTGTATATTAATTTTATATTTGTATATTAATTTTATATTTGAATTTGAATTTTATATTTGTATTTTAATTTTATATTTGTATTTTAATTTTATATTTGTATTTTAATTTTATATTTGTATTTTAATTTTATATTTGTATTTTAATTTTATATTTGTATATTAATTTTATATTTGTATTTTAATTTATATTTGTATTTTAATTTATATTTGTATCTTAATTTTATATTATCATTTTAATTTTATATTTGTATTTTAATTTTATATTATCATTTTAATTTTATATTTGTATTTTAATTTTATATTTGTATATTAATTTTATATTTGTATTTTAATTTTATATTTGTATATTAATTTTATATTTGTATATTAATTTTATATTTGTATTTTAATTTTATATTTGTATTTTAATTTTATATTTGTATATTAATTTTATATTTGTATTTTAATTTTATATTTGTATTTTAATTTTATATTTGTATCTTAGTTTTATATTTGAATTTGAATTTTATATTCGTATTTTAATTTATATATTTGTATCTTAATTTTATATTTGAATTTGAATTTTATATTTGTATTTTAATTTTATATTTTTATTTCAAGTTTATATTTGTATTTTAATTTTATATTTGTATATTAATTTTATATTTGTATATTAATTTTATATTTGAATTTGAATTTTATATTTGTATTTTAATTTTATATTTGTATTTTAATTTTATATTTGTATTTTAATTTTATATTTGTATTTTAATTTTATATTTGTATTTTAATTTTATATTTGTATATTAATTTTATATTTGTATTTTAATTTATATTTGTATTTTAATTTATATTTGTATCTTAATTTTATATTATCATTTTAATTTTATATTTGTATTTTAATTTTATATTATCATTTTAATTTTATATTTGTATTTTAATTTTATATTTGTATATTAATTTTATATTTGTATTTTAATTTTATATTTGTATATTAATTTTATATTTGTATTTTAATTTTATATTTGTATTTTAATTTTATATTTGTATATTAATTTTATATTTGTATATTAATATTATATTTGTATTTTAATTTTATATTTGTATTTTAATTTATATTTGTATATCAATTTTATATTTGTATAATTATTTTATATTTGTATTTTAATTTTATATTTGTATATTAATTTTATATTTGTATTTTAATTTTATATTTGTATTTTAATTTTATATTTGTATATTAATTTTATATTTGTATATTAATATTATATTTGTATTTTAATTTTATATTTGTATTTTAATTTATATTTGTATATTAATTTTATATTTGTATATTAATTTTATATTTGAATTTGAATTTTATATTCGTATTTTAATTTATATATTTGTATCTTAATTTTATATTTGAATTTGAATTTTATATTTGTATTTTAATTTTATATTTTTATTTTAAGTTTATATTTGTATTTTAATTTTATATTTGTATTTTAATTTTATATTTGCATTTTAATTAAATATTTGTATTTTAATTTTATATTTGTATTTTAATTTTATTTGCATTTTTGTTTATATTATCATTTTAATTTTATATTTGTAACTTAATTTTATATTTGAATTTGAATTTTATATTTGTATTTTAATTTTATATTTTTATTTTAATTTTATATTTGTATTTTAATTTCATATTTGTATTTTAATTTTATATTTGCATTTTAATTAAATATTTGTATTTTAATTTTATTTGCATTTTTGTTTATATTATCATTTTAATTTTATATTTGTATCTACTGAGCCCTTTTAAATTTTTCATAATTTTTAAACTCTATTCATTTGTTTTTTTTTAGTGGGATTAGCATAAATGTATCATTATACTGCATAACTTTAATCAATACTATTTAGAAAGGTATTATTCGATACATAATCCCCCCCCCCCAACTATCGATGAAATAGTAGAGTAAACTAGACTCTCAAGTATTGGTGGTGCAACAAATCTAAGAGAAGGAAAACTCCTAAATAACACCAGTCTTTCTCTGCTTACCCCGGTATTGTTTTTGGTTGTTCTCGATCTTTACTTACCACTGAACTCAAGCAATGCCCATTTCTGAAGTGGTTATGTTAGGATTGCGCAACCATTGCTTCAGTATAAACAACCCGCGCGGCACACCCTTACAGGGGTATCCATTGTCTCTATCTCGTCTGTGTGTGTGTGTTTGTGTGTGTGTCTTGACGTGAGTCAGATTTATGTATACGGAATCGGCTTTGTTTAAATGCTTTGTTTGCAATGGCAGTTGTGTGTCGACGAGAGCGTATAAGGTATCTTCTGGCAGTAAGTGTGAATTTCTCTGTCTCTCGGTGAGATCTGAACGCAAGCGTATTGCCTGTCCCGCCTACCCACTCTATCAACACGCCACTCCGTCAGCGCCTCCATCCCCGACCATTACATACCTTCATACCAACCTTCATTTTTATACCTATATCTGCTTACTTAAGCACCGGTTTGTCCTCTCGCTTGTCCGATCATCCTGTCTCCTTCTTTTTTCTACTACGACTACTACTACTGCCACTCTATCGCTTACATTCTCTCTCCCTCTCCCTCTCTCTCTTTCTCTCTCTCTCTCTCTCTCTCTCTATATATATATATATATATACATATATATATATATATATATATATATATATATATATATATATATCGCCTACTTATGACATATTTTTACACACCTTTCCATCTCGCAAATCTTAGAGGTCATTTTTTTATGTGTGTAAGAGCAGATGTTTTTACGCTCATAACATTCTAAGTCTGTCCCTATTCACTTGCTCCCCCACAAGGGCACAGTCAGACACAAGGTCGGTTTTGAATGTGGGTGGAAATTTAACTCTACATAAAAGGTCATTCTTCATAGTAACAAAAATACTCGTATAGTCCTGTAAGTACCCCTTCAAGAAATAGGGCACCACAGACAACAGGCGATAACTCCATCTGCTCTCCGAAAGTTCTAACGAGGAATTAGTTATTTACCTGCCTCGCAGAAAAGCAAAGTGATACACAAGGTCCGGTCAATGTGGGAAATCTGGCTTCGCAAAAAATATCTAGTCTACCCCGTCGGCATTCCTTTGCATGTAAAAGTGCGTTAGGCGACCGATAATACCCCCCACACACACACCCACTAAATAAAAGACATAATACCTGAGACGATGATCACTTGGAACTGAACAGATACTATACTTTGATCTAAGCCAAAAAGTCAGATATTCCGAAGTGTATTTTAATGGCCATCTGTCAAAACCAGATGCGCAAACGGTTCAGCTTCCTCAAAAAGGGACGCACCCTGGACCGGGGAACAAAAATAGCCGAGTCGAACTCGGCGGCATTTCCTGATAAGGCGCCCCAGGCGACCGAAAATACCCCCCCTCTCAAATAAAGATGCAATGTCTGGGAGAATGGTGTCTTGAGAGCGCACAGATACCGTTATTTAGTCTTCGTCAAAGGGTGAGTTTACTCGACGTCTGTCTAAAACAAAGGTTCTCAGCTGTTTAGTGTCCATTGTGACTTGATGGCTAGTCCACATGATGTTCACTTTAATCTCATTATGAATAACATTGCGCGATCACTTCTTATGTGTATGTGTGTTTCTCGCCTCTACGTGACTTACACATTTTTATTACTTTTTATTTACTATTAATCGGTTATTTATTGAAATAAAAAATGACAGCGTAAAGTATTAAGATGAACTTAAAAATCCTGTTTACAAAAGATAAGTTTACATAACAGAGAGAGAGAGAGAGAGAGAGAGAGAGAGAGAGAGAGAGAGAGAGAGAGAGAGAGAGAGAGAGAACGAGAACGAGAGAGAGAGAACGAGAACGAGAGAGAGGGAGAGAGAGTGAGTGAGAAAGAGAGAGTGAGAAAGAGAGAGAGAGAACGAGAACGAGAGAGAGAGAGAACGAGAACGAGAGAGAGAGAACGAGAACGAGAACGAGAGAGAGGGAGAGAGAGGGAGTGAGAAAGAGAGAGTGAGAAAGAGTGAGAGAGAGAGAACGAGAACGAGAGAGAGGGAGAGAGAATGAGTGAGAAAGAGAGAGTGAGAAAGAGTGAGAGAGAGAGAGAGAGAGAGAGAACGAGAACGAGAGAGAGAGAGAACGAGAACGAGAAGGAGAGAACGAGAACGAGAGAGAGGGAGAGAGAGTGAGTGAGAAAGAGAGAGTGAGAACGAGAGAGAGAAAGAGAGAGAGAGAGAACGAGAACGAGAGAGAGAGAACGAGAACGAGAACGAGAACGAGAGAGAGAGAGAACGAGAACGAGAGAGAGGGAGAGAGAGTGAGTGAGAAAGAGAGGGTGAGAAAGAGAAAGAGAGAGTGAGAAAGAGAGAGAGAGAGAGAGAGAGAGAGAATGTCCAATTAACACAACACTTAATAAGTCCCGAGCCTAACTAATAACGCAAACAACTTTCGACAAATTTCGACTTTATTCATCAACATAGTCTCCTTCTAATATGATACACTGATTCCAAATTGTTCTCTAATAATTTGATTCCTTTTTTTTTGTAGAATGATTTGTCTTTCATTATAAAATCCGCCTCAGTTTCCCATATCACTGATTCATTGGCGCCAAATCTCTTTCCCTGAATAATTCTTTTACGGTCTGCAAACAGTCAATGGTTGATTGGGGCCAGATCTAGAGACTAGGGTGGGTGCAGAAGCAACTGGAAGTGCAATTCATGTCATTTTTCGCATTGTCATGGCAAAAGAGCACATTTTCTTCTTTATTTGTGGACATTTTTGACGATTTTTTTCCTGCAAACGCACAAATAATGCGATATAATATTAACTATTGATATTTTAAAAATTCGTAATCGATGAACAAAATACCTTGCGCATCCCAAAATAGGGAGGCCAAAACCTTCCCTGCCGATGTTTGCATCTTTGGTCGCTTTGGACGGCTTTCACCTGCTGCTGTCCACTCAGCTGACTGCCGATTTGACTCCGTAGTAAAGTGGTGGATCCATGTTTCATCCATTGTCAAATATTGACACAAAACTTCTGTTTATTGCGCTAAAATATTTGCAAACAACGCTCAGATCGTCGATGTGTTGTTTTTGATTGACTGTCAGCAAACGCGGCACCCATTTTGAACACAACTTTCGCATTCATAAATATTCATGCAACATGGTGAATACACTGCCTTCTGATATCTTCAACTCTTCCGCTATCTAATGCCACTTCAATATACAATTGGCCAAAACGAGTTTGGACGATCTGAGCGTTCAGCACTATTTGTGTCTGTGCAATCGTGTTCAAAGTAAGCATATCATCTCGTAAGCGTTGTTCTGAAAAACAATTATCAAGCTATTGCTTTTTCCCTATAAAAAAAGCAATGTTTTTTCAGTACACAGAATTCAGATTTTTCGATTGTTTTGACAATTTGCAACAGTATTGATTTACTCCTCTCCAGGAGTTAGGCACAAGGCCAGTTTTTATCTTACTCCCACAAGTAAGATGTGACACAAAGTCGGGTCGGGAAAGTGGGGGTTTAAAAATTCCCCGGTAGGGACGCATCAGGCAGTAAGCAATAAACTTACTCCTCCCCAAAGAGGGGAGGCGAAGCCTGGGAGGGTGGACCTCATAGAACTGCACAGGACAGACTCATAGACAGGCGTAAATCAAGCCCGAAGGCCAAGACAATACCAGTCAATGGGGGTGTAGTATCCATCGGAACTGATACTACACTTTGATCTTAGCCAAAAGGCCAACAGTAACCGATTTGCAACAGTAGCCAGTTCACTTAAAAACTGTAATTTGTAAACTAACAATCCGATTGGGCTCAAATTAAAAAAATTAAAAGTCAGTACTATATAATGATTATATAATTTTTTTTCTAGCGGCGGTATCTATATGTCAGGCCCGATACTTATTAAATGATTTGTTAGTATTCATTCTCTTGTCACACTCCAGATAATAAATATGTGGTGCTATCAGATCAGGCTGTCTGAAGATACCGGGTTACTTACCAAAAATGCACCAAACATTGATGTCATTGTTTTTTTTTCCTTTCCTTTTGCAAAACTCAATCATGTTCTGCAAAACCAAGAACGAAAAGAACATTTTTCCTCTACAAAACAACAAAACCGAACCAAACACCATGAATGAATACTTGAACATATAAAGAGCGTGATGCATAAAACCTTTGCCAAAATGCCCGGATTCGGCATTAAATAGCCCGAAAAGGGTTGATATGCCGTAAAGAAAACAACCAATTAAAACCAAAACAAATCAGTAAATGCATGAATAGTTTCCGCTCCCTGCATTTGTCTCGGAATCAGCACCGCCTTTCTCTATCGTCTTGCACGATGAGTTGGAATTCGTAGATCTTAGTTTCTTATTATTTATAAATTTAAGAGAAAAAAATAACAATATTCATGTGATTTAAACAGAAAAAACGAAACAAAAATGAAAGTACAGGGTGGGCAAAAATAAGGGTCCTATTTTTAAAAATTCATAACTTTTTTATTTATTGATATAAAAATTTTTTTTTTTTAGAATAAGTAAAGGACCCCTTCCGAAGCAAGCATGAGCCGTATTAGCCCTAAGGAACGTACCCTCATTTAGAAAACATTATTTTTGCTTAAAAAACTCAAAACAGTGTAAAAAACAATACTTTACTTTTTGTAAGTTTTAAGAAGTGTTTTTCGGCTAAAATTTGTTTTGTTTATTTCAAAAAATCTCGAAAGGGTCAGTCTACACACACATAAAGTTTGGTGAGTTTAACTTTTATTTTGTGGAAGTTATTCAAATTCAAGTTATTCAAATTTAAAGATAGGACCCTTATTTTGGCCCACCCTGTATAATGTGTGCACTAATAAAGTCAATTCCTATGAATCAGGATGATACGACCTTTTTGATCGGCTTGATATTGTTGTTGGCATTCTAGAATCAGGTAGTTGCAGAAGGGACCGCGTGAAGATTGCCAAGATCCGTAACAGAAAGAAATGCTATAGAACCGTCTGGAATCGAACTTGGCACATCCAAGTCGCCAGTCCACGTTGATATCGATTTCACCACTGTTACCTCCCAAAATGAATACCATATAATATATAAATAATATAATAAACGCTTTGCTTTTGTCTTCTAATATATGAAGACCACGTTCATTGCTGAAATATGTCGGGCATCCCTTTTAAGGATATCTTGGCCTTTTGGCTAAGATCAAAGTGTAGTATCTGTTCCGATGGATACTGCACGCCTGTCCTGTGCAGTTCTAGGAGGTCCACCCTCCCAGGCTTTGCCTCCCCTCTTTGGGGAGGAGTAAGTTTATTGCTTACTGTCTGAGGCGCCCCTACCGGGGAATGCCGACGGGGCTGCCCAGGCAATTTTTAAATGGCCAGAGTGCTCACCTCTCGAGCGCTGGCTTTTCAAACCCCACTTTCTCGACCCAATCTTGGGTCACATCTTACTTGTGGGAGTAAGATAAAACTGGCCTTGTGCCTAACTCCTGGGGAGGAGTAAATAAAATCCCTTTTAAGGATATTTCAAAGTCAGGTTAGAGCATCTTAAAATCTGTCCCCTATCTCATGTCCCGTGATTCAATTCAACCAATAAATTCTATATTTTATATTACACTCTTCCTTGTTTAGCCAACAAAACGAGTTCTATTCACAAATAAACTGACTTGAACGGCACAGTTGTTAAAATTCAATTGAACGACGTTAAAAACTTAATAGAACGATACTGTCGTTAACAACTGAATTGAACGAAACTGTAATTAAACTAAGTACTGAACGCCACAGTTGTTTCAAATTTGATCAAATGACGCTAAAATTTTAACTGTTTAAAACGTAATAGAATGATATGATTGTCAAAAGCTGAGTTGAACGTTGTTAAAGTATTAATAGAACGATACTTAGTAGAGCGACACAGTTGTTAAAGATTTAATTGAATGTTATTCAATTGTCAAAAAATGAATTGAACAAAACTGTTATTAAAATAAGTATTTAACGGCACAGTTGTTAAAAATTTAATTGAATGAAGCTAAAGTCTTAACTGAATGAAACAGCTGTTAAAAACTTAATTGAAAAACAGTTGTCAAAAACTGAAATGAATGACACTGTTCTCAAAAATATTAATTGAACGACAATTTTTACAAACGTAATTGAACTACACAGTTAATAGAATGATACAGTTGTCAAAAAACGAATTGAACGACACAGCTGTTAAAAATTTAATTGAATGAAGCTAAAGTTTTAACTGAATGAAACAGCTGTTAAAAACTTAATTGAAAAACAGTTGTCAAAAACTGTTCTCAAAATATTAATTGAACGACAATTCTTACAAGCGTAATTGACCTACACAGTTAATAGAATGATACAGTTGTCAAAAAATGAATTGAACGACACAGTTGTTAAAATCTATTTTAGACTATGAATTACATGTAAATTTGAAAAATAAAAAACAACACAGAAAGACTTAGCAATACTAGAATAGACATAAATAAACTGACTTTAACGTTAGCAATCTCGTTAATCTAGTTGGAAAAGGCATCCAAGGCGGGTCTCATACTAACGAAACTCGCTATTAACTTGTTATCTGCTAACGTTAACACGTGAAGACATATTTTAAAATAGGTAAGAATTTTTTTTAATTTGTAGGAATTAGTAGTGAAATTTACTCTTGATGTTTTGCTGTTTTAAATGACATTCTTATCGAGTTATTTCGACCACACAGGAAATCAAACATTAATGAAATACTTTATGAGCGTCTCATAAACTCAGGGTTTTATAAGACTTAAACATACCTGGGAGGTCTTTAAACCTGGGTTAGAGATTCTGAAGTGAATTTGCATAGTTTCTCTTTCTCTCTCTCTATCTCTCCTTCCACCTCTCCCTTTTTGTGTAATTTCGGGCTGATTCTGTTCAAAGCTTATATAATTCAACGCTGTAGTCGGGCCTAAGAAAAAACGGAATAATATGCTTGATAGCCGAAATTTAACCGGTTGCTTTTAATGATGTCTTCTCAAAACATGAATGACCGAATCAAACAACAAATCGAACAGAATAATTTTTGCATGCGTCCACACCCTTCTTTGTAATAGGCTGTCCGTCGGTCAGAAAAAAAACTGTAAGGTGCCATCCAGGTTTTCGTAACATGTCACTCGATATGTCGCAGTTCAGTTTAGAATAGCATTTACAGCGCTAAACGCGCAGCTTGAATGAACACATTAGTTTAGCCGTGTCAGAACATCTCTATAAGAGGTTCTCTTCGTCGGTCGGTCTGTCACGATAAAGTTTCACATATCATTTTCGTTGGTCTGTCACGCTTAAATTTTGTATAAAATTTTCGTTAGTCTATCACGGCTAATTTTAGTATTGCATTTTCCTTGGTCTGTCATGCTTAAGTCTGAAATAGCATTTTGTTGGTTTATCACGGTGAAATTTGAAACAGCATTTACGTTGGTCTGTCATGTTTAAGTTCGAAATAGAATTTTCGTTATTTTGTTACGTATGAGATTAAAATATCATTTACGTTGGCCTGTCGTGTTTAAGTTTTAAATAGAATTTTCGTTATTTTGTTACGTATGAGATTAAAATATCATTTACGTTGGCCTGTCGTGTTTAAGTTTTAAATAGAATTTTCGTTATTTTGTTACGTATGAGATTAAAATATCATTTACGTTGGCCTGTCATGTTTAAGTTTTAAATAGAATTTTCGTTATTTTGTTACGTATGAGATTAAAATATCATTTACGTTGGCCTGTCGTGTTTAAGTTTGAAATAGAATTTTCGTTATTTTGTTAGGTATGAGATTAAAATATCATTTACGTTGGCCTGTCGTGTTTAAGTTCGAAATAGAATTTTCGTTATTTTGTTACGTATGAGATTAAAATATCATTTACGTTGGCCTGTCGTGTTTAAGTTCGAAATAGAATTTTCGTTATTTTGTTACGTATGAGATTAAAATATCATTTACGTTGGCCTGTCGTGTTTAAGTTTGAAATAGAATTTTCGTTATTTTGTTACGTATGAGATTAAAATATCATTTACGTTGGCCTGTCGTGTTTAAGTTCGAAATAGAATTTTCGTTATTTTGTTACGTATGAGATTAAAATATCATTTACGTTGGCCTGTCGTGTTTAAGTTTGAAATAGAATTTTCGTTATTTTGTTACGTATGAGATTAAAATATAATTTACGTTGGCCTGTCGTGTTTAAGTTTGAAATAGAATTTTCGTTATTTTGTTACGTATGTGATTAAAATATCATTTACGTTGGCCTGTCGTGTTTTAGTTTGAAATAGAATTTTCGTTATTTTGTTACGTATGAGATTAAAATATCATTTACGTTGGTCTGTCGTGTTTAAGTTTGAAATAGAATTTTCGTTATTTTGTTACGTATGAGATTAAAATATCATTTACGTTGGTCTGTCGTGTTTAAGTTCGAAATAGAATTTTCGTTATTTTTTTACGTATGAGATTAAAATATCATTTACGTTGGCCTGTCGTGTTTAAGTTTGAAATAGAATTTTCGTTATTTTTTTACGTATGAGATTAAAATATCATTTACGGTGGCCTGTCGTGTTTAAGTTTGAAATAGAATTTTCGTTATTTTGTTACGTATGAGATTAAAATATCATTTACGTTGGCCTGTCGTGTTTAAGTTTGAAATAGAATTTTCGTTATTTTTTTACGTATGAGATTAAAATATCATTTACGTTGGTCTGTCATGTTTAAGTTTGAAATAGAATTTTCGTTATGTTGTTACGTATGAGATTAAAATATCATTTACGTTGGCCTGTCGTGTTTAAGTTTGAAATAGAATTTTCGTTATTTTGTTACGTATGAGATTAAAATATCATTTACGTTGGCCTGTCGTGTTTAAGTTCGAAATAGAATTTTCGTTATTTTGTTACGTATGAGATTAAAATATCATTTACGTTGGCCTGTCGTGTTTAAGTTTGAAATAGAATTTTCGTTATTTTGTTACGTATGAGATTAAAATATCATTTACGTTAGCCTGTCGTGTTTAAGTTTGAAATAGAATTTTCGTTATTTTGTTACGTATGAGATTAAAATATCATTTACGTTGGCCTGTCGTGTTTAAGTTTGAAATAGAATTTTCGTTATTTTGTTACGTATGAGATTAAAATATCATTTACGTTGGTCTGTCGTGTTTAAGTTTGAAATAGAATTTTCGTTATTTTGTTAGGTATGAGATTAAAATATCATTTACGTTGGCCTGTCGTGTTTAAGTTTTAAATAGAATTTTCGTTATTTTGTTACGTATGAGATTAAAATATCATTTACGTTGGCCTGTCATGTTTAAGTTTGAAATAGAATTTTCGTTATTTTGTTACGTATGAGATTAAAATATCATTTACGTTGGTCTGTCGTGTTTAAGTTCGAAATAGAATTTTCGTTATTTTGTTACGTATGAGATTAAAATATCATTTACGTTGGCCTGTCATGCTTAAGTTTGAAATAGAATTTTCGTTATTTTGTTACGTATGAGATTAAAATATCATTTAGGTTGGCCTGTCGTGTTTAAGTTCGAAATAGAATTTTCGTTATTTTGTTACGTATGAGATTAAAATATCATTTACGTTGGCCTGTCGTGTTTAAGTTTGAAATAGAATTTTCGTTATTTTGTTACGTATGAGATTAAAATATCATTTACGTTGGCCTGTCATGTTTAAGTTTGAAATAAAATTTTCGTTATTTTGTTACGTATGAGATTAAAATATCATTTACGTTGGCCTGTCGTGTTTAAGTTTGAAATAGAATTTTCGTTATTTTGTTACGTATGAGATTAAAATATCATTTACGTTGGCCTGTCGTGTTTAAGTTTGAAATAGAATTTTCGTTATTTTGTTACGTATGAGATTAAAATATCATTTACGTTGGCCTGTCGTGTTTAAGTTTGAAATAGAATTTTCGTTATTTTGTTACGTATGAGATTAAAATATCATTTACGTTGGCCTGTCATGTTTAAGTTCGAAATAGAATTTTCGTTATTTTGTTACGTATGAGATTAAAATATCATTTACGTTGGCCTGTCGTGTTTAAGTTTGAAATAGAATTTTCGTTATTTTGTTACGTATGAGATTAAAATATCTTTTACGGTGGCCTGTCGTGTTTAAGTTCGAAATAGAATTTTCGTTATTTTGTTACGTATGAGATTAAAATATCATTTACGTTGGCCTGTCGTGTTTAAGTTTGAAATAGAATTTTCGTTATTTTGTTACGTATGAGATTAAAATATCATTTACGTTGGCCTGTCGTGTTTAAGTTTGAAATAGAATTTTCGTTATTTTGTTACGTATGAGATTAAAATATCATTTACGTTGGCCTGTCATGTTTAAGTTCGAAATAGAATTTTCGTTATTTTGTTACGTATGAGATTAAAATATCATTTACGTTGGCCTGTCGTGTTTAAGTTTGAAATAGAATTTTCGTTATTTTTTTACGTATGAGATTAAAATATCATTTACGTTGGCCTGTCATGTTTAAGTTCGAAATAGAATTTTCGTTATTTTGTTACGTATGAGATTAAAATATCATTTACGTTGGCCTGTCGTGTTTAAGTTCGAAATAGAATTTTCGTTATTTTGTTACGTATGAGATTAAAATATCATTTACGTTGGTCTGTCGTGTTTAAGTTTGAAATAGAATTTTCGTTATTTTGTTACGTATGAGATTAAAATATCATTTACGTTGGCCTGTCATGTTTAAGTTCGAAATAGAATTTTCGTTATTTTGTTACGTATGAGATTAAAATATCATTTACGTTGGCCTGTCGTGTTTAAGTTTGAAATAGAATTTTCGTTATTTTGTTACGTATGAGATTAAAATATCATTTACGTTGGCCTGTCGCGTTTAAGTTTGAAATAGAATTTTCGTTATTTTGTTACGTATGAGATTAAAATATAATTTACGGTGGCCTGTCGTGTTTAAGTTCGAAATAGAATTTTCGTTATTTTGTTACGTATGAGATTAAAATATCATTTACGTTGGCAGACCAACGTAAATGATATTTTCATGTTTAAGTTCGAAATAGCATTTTACTCACAAAACATGAAGATTGAATGAACACATTTGAAGCGTATTCGTTCCTGTCTATCAGGCGACAATCAGATTAAAAAGACGGCCTGCTGGTCAGTAGAGATAAGAACAATGAATACTGTTGATATAATAGGAAGGCGGTGACGACAGGCTCCATCGGTTGAGAGAATAGCCCGAGGCTTTGTGTTTTCTGTAAAATCTACAACCAAAGTAAACATTTTTTCATCTGGGATCGTTCAACAAAAATTTCCACCAATACCAAATTCCAGCGGATAGCTCATACCATACAACCGCCCAAAGTAGGAGAGTGGGGTGGTTAAGCTGGTGTTTGCCTTCACACTCCCGCAAATAAGGTTAACGTTGAGGAAGGCGTGTTCGTTTTTTTAAATATCTGCATCAAGAGTCATTATTCCTTTAAATATGCCCCTGGCAGCAAGTGATGGTATCGCTTTTCGGTTTAAAGTTGTTGTCTATTAGTTGTTGAGTATTGCGGCATTATCAACCCTTGTTAGGTCATTTATATGCCGAAAATACGTTTTTTATATGAAGATTATATGAAGTTTGTAGATTAATTTGTTTCATTAGCGTCGGTTTTGTAAATAAATAGCCCGTGTGTTAACCCAGGGACCCTGAAAAGATTAACTCTCCTGATCAAATTTTATAACATTCTACAAAGCTTCAAAATTTGGGCCTCACTACGGGATGTAATTTCATATCATAACTAGGATAAATTCTATTTAACCTATAAAAATAACCCTAAAAGGTACTACCACACCGGGTCAGTGGACCTGAGAGTTAATCAAATTAATAGGTGACTCCGTACTCCTCCAAATTTACAAACTGGAACCTCACTGTCCGGATGCAGTTACGTGTCATATCGGGACAGATTCTATTTAACCACAACATGGGACAAAATTCGGACATCATAACCGGATGTAATTGAAAGTTATATCCAGGACCTTCGGATTAGGAATAATCGACGCTACCAACAATACATAGGCCTCATTCATTCGCGTTGAACAACACGAATATAAAGTTACCCCATGATTTCTAATGACATTTTCTTGTTATCTTTCTTTCTTACCAGGTTTTATGAGTAGATTATGACCGAAATCGATATAATTGCGGTCAGGCCAATGTCTATTCGGACAAAATGGTGATCGTAACTGATATCATGCACGCCAGTCAGTCAATTTCTGAATTTAGATAAGAAGAATAAAACATCCATTTTTCTTGTCCTTGCGCTAGAATTAGAGTGTAATTAGTATACCAGTTCAAATCAGTGTTTAGGATACAATCTTGAGAATTACCTTTACCTTGTGAGACGACAAGAGGCTTAAACTCATCGTCTTCTTAATTGGAAGGGGGGTGTTTATCTCCGATCGCCTGAGGGGCTCTAAAGTCTTGTAAAGTACAGGTAATCAGACACAGTGACAGACAAGTACACTGATATCAGTTTATATTTCACCATTTTTGATTCATATAAATAAGGAATTATGTCATCTATGTATTATAATGTTATCGTTATTTTCCTAGGAAGAATGTTAAGGAACAGAGTGTTCACATTTAAAGGTGAATTATATTTACTGTAAAATATGTGAAGCCTTGGTAAGCATATCGGGGGGGGGTGTTTGCTTTTTACTTGTTTATTTCTTGTTATAATCAAATTGGCCCATCTCACTGTAGTAAATCATTCGTTGTATGTTCTTCATTTCACAATATGTTAAGGTCGGTGTACAGTCTTGATTGTTTGTCCCTATTGACCAAATTCCTTACAATGTACGGATGGAATACCCACGGCCTGTTTGGAACAACCCTCACGGACCACCCGAATCGGGCGATTAAGTAAAATTAGAGTATTTATTTACTCCTCTCCAGGAGTTAGGCACAAGGCCTGTTTTTATCTTACTTCCACAAGTAAGATGTGACCCAAGGTCGGGTCGGGAAAGTGGGGTTTGAAAAGCCAGCGCCCGAGAGGTGAGCACTCTGGCCATTAAAAATTGCCTAGCCAGCCCCGTTGGCATTCCCCGGTAAGGGCGCCTCAGGCAGTAAGCAATAAACTTACTCCTTCCTAAAGAGGGGAGGCGAAACCTGGGAGAGTGAACCTCCTAGAACTGCACAGGACAGACCCATAGACAGGCGGAAATCAAGCCCCGAAGGCCAAGACAATACCAGTCTATGGGGTGCAGTATCCATCGGAACAGATACTTCACTTTGATCTTAGCCAAAAGGCCAAGAACAAAAGGCATAAAGTAGACAAAGGTGAAGAAAATATTCTTTCATTAAGGAAAAAATAAAATATATATAGATTGCGTTGTTATTCGGTATTTAACTTGTTGTTTTAAGATATCGTTTAGCTTCTGAAGTTAGAATCTGTTTTTGGAAGTTTTTCAATTGAATTGAATTCAATTAATTTCACAAAAATTTAAACAAGCATGTTTCAGTTGCCATGTAGGGAAAGGGTGGTAGAAATTTACACAGAAGAGGATACAGTAGCCCAACACCTGTTTAAATTCACCTAAAATTGATGCGTTGTTAGCGCATCTACTACTTCTCTTGGAAGTCTATTCCAAGGTCCAGGGATCCTAATTGTGAAAGCGGCCCTCGCTCGGTTCAATCGAAATCGGCGATGAAATAGTTTCTTGTGATGTCCGCGTAGACCTTTTTCTGGTGCAGGAGTGAATAATAAGTCCTGAAGTACATATCGTAATGAACATTGAGAAGATTGTAGGCCAAAATGAGATCACTGCGTAATCATCGGCGCTCAAGGGAGAAAAGGTTAAGGTTCTTGAGTCGGCTTTTATAAGGCTGATCTCATGGACCCTGCATAATTCGAGTATTGATTTACTCCTCTCCAGAAGTTAGTCACAAGGCCAGTTTTTATCTTACTCCCACAAGTAAGATGTGACCCAAGGTCGGGTCGGGAAAGTGGGGATTTAAAAATTGCCTGGGCAGCCCCGTCGGCATTTCACGGTAGGGGCGCCTCAGGCAGTAAGCAATAAACTTACTACTCCCCAAAGAGGGGAGGCGAAGCCTGGGAGGGTGACCTCCTAGAACTGCATAGGACAGACCCATAGACAGGCATAAATCAAGCCCCGAAGGCCAAGACAATACCAGTCTATGGGGTGCAGTATCCATCGGAACAGATACTACACTTTGATCTTAGCCAAAAATTCGAGTAGACATTCTGTGAAATCTCCCCAGATGCAGGATATCACACATTAGATATGGAGCAGAGGCCTGGTTACCATACTCTACCAGTGGTCTGACAAGGGAAACATAAAGTGGGAGAAATATTTCAGGAGTGAGTTTGCAGAAAGAACTTCGAATGAGAAATAGAGTTCCTTGATTTGTTTGCAGCCTGAATGCAATGTTTTAATGACTTGAAGAATGAGTCGACCAGAAGGCCACAATCTTTTGTCTCGTTCGCTTCTTTGTGAAGAACAGTGTCACCGCCGAAAATAAGAGCCGAATTAGAAAGGGGAACACACTGCAATATGTCAGCATTTATCGACATTGAGGTATAAGTACCATTTAATGGAGCATTTCCAGGCATGTTGAAGACTAGACTTGAGGTTGTCAATTTCGCTTCTACGAGCTACTAATTTGACAAATGGACTAGTTTTGAAGGCGTGGATATCATCAAGAAGGCCATAGCCACATAACTGAGAGACGTCTTAAAAAGAAGATATCTAGCAGTGAATAAGAAACGACGTTTGAGAAAGTGCCTGAGATTCGAGGGTGGGGTTACATTAGAGAGGAAACCATGTAGTGTGTTGTTGGAATTAAAATAAATTCTCTGTGACACCAGTTCCGTTTCTTTTCAAACATACACGATCCATAGAAGATAGTTTCTTCATAAAATGTGTTTTCGACTTCAGCACACGTCTAATCAGCTGCCATTGACATGAGGTCAAACCGCCACTCGTCAATTTCATGCTAATTAATTGCTATAAGTAAATTGGCACGAATCGAAATTTATACAAGTTTAAACAAGTGGTACTGTGGACGAGTGGTTATAGCACTTGTCTTTGGGCTGGACGACCCGGGTTCGATCCCACTCACGGCATGCGAATTTTCGGGTCTGAAAACTCCCTCCAGCAGTAAATGGGTACCTGACTAAAACTCAGGGAAGGTCCAAAGCAGCGGAAGGAGTAGGATGGGCTCCGCCTTTCATATGCTGTGCCCTAGACACGGTGATTCTTAACAAATCACCGCCGCTACGGCCATGGGCAGTGTGCGATGTCGGCAACGACACTCGTGCGCGTCCAGGCTATGCGACCTTTACCTTTACCGTTACTGATTTAAAATGTTGAGCCCATAAAAAGCACTAAAGTAATATTCGCTGCATCATTCACTGTATGTGTTACCCGTTAAAAATGTTAACATTATATTATATGTATGTATCATTTTAATGAAATGTTTAAAAAATACATACATTGTATATAATATAAAGCCCCGGTTATATTAGGCATACTTTTAAAATTTATACACACATTATTTAGCTACACATTTGCAGATATGTTTCGGTCAGAGCCATGGATAGGCAGACCTCTTCGAGCCAATGCCTTTTATTTATGGCAGCATTTAGTGCAATGAGACACAAGTACTTTCTGAAACTGAACACGGGATAAAAAGCTAATTCAAATCGCCTAAGTTATGACTATCTGTTAAATTTAGATTTGTATTTATTTATTTATTTATTTATTTTCGGTTAGAATTCTGACCTAAATTTACCAAGTTGAGGTTGACTTAACGTGCGAATCCCAATATTCGGTTAGTTATAATACATGACGACATCTATAGAAACGACATTTAAGTTAAAACACGCACACACGTTTTCAACAAACACACCAACACACGTACATACACACACACGCGCGCGCAAACGCCAGGCGAAGCAAACAAAATATAAAGCATAAAAAGGAATATCAATAAAATGAAATGAAATCTTGTAAAAACTAAATAAGAAATTTAAGGTATCTCAATTACGTTTTGGGCTTCACAAATGCATCAAAATAAATTTATATTACCACCCAGAGAAAATATAATTAATAAAATAAAAATAAAAATAAAATAAAAATATAAAAAAGACAAGATATAATGAATAAAATATAATATATCAAGGATTTTGAAGTGGCATATGTTAATTACTTTTTGGGCTTCACAAATGCACACATATGAATATATATATAAATATATATATATATATATATATATATATATATATATATATATATATATTACTACTTAGATAAAGATAAAAAATAATAATGGAATAAAAGTTAAGATTTAAAATTCAAAATATATTGCATTAATTTTAAGCCGGATAATAGCAAACGCACCTACACACAAAATCACACACAGACCCATACATGTACATACATAGAATATGCAAGTCGACTAACATAAACATATATATATATACACATACACACACACATATATATATATACATCTATGTATACATACATATATATATGTATATATATACATACATAACAAACACGCATTAAGCTGCACGCCTTCATCTGAACGCGACATTCACACGCACATGCGAAGCGTACACACACAGATACGCGCTCCTTCATAAATATCCGTCCGTATAAATCCTGAAAATAGACTTACCCTACCATATGACAACAATTAAGTCTAGCTAAGTTCAGACAGAAACAAGTTCAAATTCGTACATATGTCCAAGAATATATGAATACACAGCTATATACGCTCACACAAACATATACATGCATGCTTATATATATGCACACATAAATACGTACGCGTGGGAAACACATAAGCATACATACGCATATTAACATATATTTATATCTTGTTACAAACAAACATATACAGGCCTGCAAGCAAGACAATATTAAGAGTATGCAAATGTGCAGTACTAATTAAAACAAATATACACCAATAAACACACACACACACACATATATATATATATATATATATATATATATATATATATATATATACGCATAAAATAACATACATATTCTACACAACCATGAATACAAGCAAATATACATACATACTAAAAGGCATTAAATATTATGTAAAAAATAGTTCAAAACAATTATTATTTTGACCTGATTAAATGAGAATTATTTAGATTCATGGGATTATTTGGAAGTTATTAAGTGTGTTTACTTTGTTGTGTTTACAATTGATTGAGGTTTCCGATTTTTGTTAAGAAGTTTTCCTTTGTCACTAAATCTAATGATTTCTAATTTCTTATTAAGGCAAAGATAACAGGGTACGTTTAGAAGTTATCATGTACTAGTTTTTCTAATTACTTTCCACTTAATTATTGGCGTATTATTATTATCAGTTAGGATTTTATTATTAATTAGGATTTTATTAATTTTTTATTATCAATTAGAAATTACAAAATTAAAACATCACTTGCTCAATATTTTGTAAAGTTTAATATTCTGTTCTGTGAATTAAGTTATCCGTCCTGGGACTGATATTCTAGTATATATATATATATATATATATATATATATATATATATATATATATATATATATATATATATATATATATACTTGAAAAATATTCGTTTGATACGCTTGCTATGTATAGCCAAACTGATGGGTGGTGAAGTGACGAAACAGATGACTGTATGGGCACTGTTAGTGTAGTATTAATACAGCATGACGTTGCTAGCTGTAAATGCATCGTTCCTTTCATAAAGTTGAACGCTCTTATGACGTCAAGCCGCCGAAATAAGTGTTAAAATTATCACTAGTTATTTAGCTATCCAGCGCTGGCCTAGTGGTTCTAGATTTCGGGATTTGAGTTGTAAAATACTCGTAGCCCAGGGTTTCGAATCACGCGACCGGTAGTGAATAGTTATGTCTCTATGCTGATGAGTCCCGATTAAAAAGGACGAAACAAGTATTATATATATATATATATATATATATATATATATATATATATATATATATATGTGATAATTATGGGAATAGTCCTCACATTCTATGAGCGAGGTTTCTGACAAAGGAGGAATAATTGCTGTTTTCTGGTTCACGATCTATCCATCTAGCACTTATTGTTATTCAATTTTTGACCTTGAAGTACTATGTTTTTAGCTCCTGACATCAAGTGGCTTCATGCCATGTCTGGGTCGACTTCCATAAAAGAAGTAGTAAGATGGTAAAAACAATCAGCTGACCAGTCGTATTACATACAGAAAAGCAGGATAATTGTTCTTATTCAAGGAGTAGACCTTACTTGATATAAAGATACTGGGTGCGAATTTTAGCCTAAATAAAGTGAAAAATTGAACTGAATAGAAATGACGTGAAACATTATTCTCGTGAGTAAGTATTAATAGCGAATGTTGGTTACTCGTATACTAAGTAATCTTTTATTCATGTTATTCATTCTTTGCTAAGAGGAAAAACCAGCCGAAACGTTTCACTCATTGGGGTTCTATAAATAACATAACTAACACTTTACGTACTTGCAATTTTATTATCATCGCCTAAATATTTACAGAAATTGACATTTAATAACGCAGTAAACATGTCTGCGGAATTGCTGGAATGGATTGAAGTTTTTCTTAACCATAACATAGATGCCTTACAAAAATACCGAATGAGCTCAGATGGTTTCCAGAAAGAA
>OY744532.1:17734812-17742312 GCA_963556195.1 Sepiola atlantica | reverse complement strand
AACAAACAAAAGGAGGTAGTTCAAATAAGGTTTATTGAACGTGTGTGTATGTGGGATGATGACGTGTGTGGTGTATGTATGTGTGTCGATAGAAAACAGTTCTTGAAAAGAGTATGTGAAGAAATGAGTCCGGCGCGGGAAAGTCTTTGAAAACCGTATACAAATAAAATGAGTTGAGAACTCTTACCGTTGTTGAACACGTGTTGACGGAACGCTGGTGGCTTAGCATCGTTCAGCGAGGCCAATTGAATAGAGAAGAGGCCTTTTTCCGGTGTCCCTTGGTTATATATACCCTAAGAGCAGATAACTCCTGGTCGCTTTCGGCGCCACCTGACGGTGAAAAGCGACACCTACCGGCTTGTTAGCGCAGTTATGTTTTTAAAGGAGGGGATAACTGCTACAATGACCCCCCCCCACACAGATTGAAAAATATTGAAAATATTATTCAATATTCAAGGGTGGTGTCTAGTAAGTAGCAATATAATGTGTTTATTAAGGTTAAAAGTATATGTTTGAGTTAAAGTTTCACCCCTCTCTACACCTAACATAATCAACGGCAAAGGTTGTATGCACCAATCGTTTCCGACCAGAGGGCTAGATTAATTTACAAAATACCGTTTTAAAAATTATTCAATTTAATCAAATAAATGTAAATTCAAAAAATATAATTCAGTTGTATAAATTGAAATGTATTTATTACATCGAGAAAATAACTCTGAACACCATCTTAAGAATATAATATTTTATTCATACTTAATAAAATATGAAAAATGTACACTAATCATGAAGCAGAAAATGAACTGATAACATGGCGCATAGGTAACCATGAAAAGTTCATTTTATTTTGAAATATTTTTTGATTGTTTCAATTTATAAATTGAATTTAGGATCAAGTATTTTATGCTCATGCAATCAAGACAGCGTTCAATTATGTTGTTGTTGAAACAGATAGAAATAAAGAATAGAGATTACACAGGGAGCGAGGGAAAGAATAACAACATAAAAAGACAGAAGAGAAAAAAGAGTAAAATGTAGAGAGAGAGAGAGAGAGAGAGAGAGAGAGAGAGAGAGAGAGAGAGAGAGAGAGAGAGAGAGAGAGGGGGGGGGGGAGAAAGAAATCGTAATTAAGAGAAAGAAAAGTAAAAGAGACAGGGAGAGAGGGTTTATGTAAAAATATAGAGTGTAATAATCTGTCTCTCTTCGATGATAACATAATTTAATATTAATAATATGAGTAATACGCCACAAGACGAGATATACTTACACGAACAAGTGAAACATCAGGAGACATCCTGAATCACGCTAGACGTGGGAATGCCTTGTTTATCAAAATGTAGAGAGAGAGAGAGAGAGAGAGAGAAAGAGAGAGAGAGAGAGAGAGGGGGAGGGGGAGGGGAAGAAAGAAATCGTAATTAAGAGAAAGAAAAGTAAAAGAGACAGGGAGAGAGGGTGTATGTAAAAATATAGAGAGTAATAATCTGTCTCTCTTCGATGATAACATAATTTAATGTCTTGATTTTAAAAACGTAAAATAAAAAAAATCATCAAATTTAGTTATACACCAGTATTTTTTCAATTAATTCTTTCTAACATATCGATTGAATTTATTGAAGTAAAGATATAAATAGAATTTTAAAAAATAAACACTTTTATTGTTTCGTCTTTATTTACTTCGGCTTCCATTACAGAATGTATGTTAACTCTTTTTAAATTACTTATTTCTTATATTTTCTCTCCAAAATATTAAGAAAATAAAATTAATACTAATCACTTAAAGAATAACATCATTTTCTTAACTGTATTTATTAGCTGTTACAGTGTTACACTTATGTTTCAGTGAGACTTCTATTCACACCACATTAATAGCATTGCAATTATTTCTTTTTATTATTTATTTCCTTTAAGATTAATCCACGAAATTACTTTGTAACAGTAGCAGAAACTCGCTATGAAGCGAGCGGGCAACAGAATATATTATTGTTGGGAAGAAACAGTTTACCTTGTGGGCTTGTATATAATAATGAATAAGTATTAACATGAACCAAAATAATTAGAAATAATTAAACTTGATAACTTATTTATTAAAATAAGTTTTATAAAAAATCTATATGTTAATGAGTTATATCATTCGCTCTATACGTTACAATCACGTTGACACACCGGTTTCCGTCAGATAACCGAGGTTTAGCGACGTTGAGCCTGGTCAGACCAAGGTTGAGATAATTTGGGAATACCAGGCGCAGTATGTAGGAGAATGGCGACACACTGTCGTATCATTGATACGCGCCATAAACTGGTATCGTCTTGGCCTTCGGGGCTTGATTTACGCCGGTCTATGGGTTTGTCCTGTGCAGTTCTAGGAGGTCCACCCTCCCAGGCTTCGCCTCCCCTCTTTGGGGAGGAGTAAGTTTATTGCTTACTGCCTGAGGCGCCCCTACCGGGGAATGCCGACGGGGCTGCCCAGGCAATTTTTAAATGGCCATAGTGCTCACCTTCTCGGGCGCTGGCTATTCAAACCCCACTTTCCGACCCGAGCTTGGGTCACATCTTACTTGTGGGAGTAAGATAAACCTGGCCTTGTGCCTAACCTCCTGGGGAGGTAAATAAAAAAATGGCGACACACTTAACTGTAAAACTAACGTCGTTAAAATCATCTCGCCTGAACGGGATGCACATGCGACTGGTGACCCCTTTTGAATTTAATATTCCCTAGAAACTTCCTTGTTCGAAGGCAATCGGACCCCCCCCAGGATCCGTGCTACATTGTGTCAGGACTATTCATTCTGTGAAGTACGATATTGCTGTATATATTGAAGTAAAGTAGATAGGTCAATGAGGAAAGTTAAAATTATTTTTAAATTGGTATCATCAAAACATAATTTATTAACATTATTCTTTGATGATTAAAATTTTAAAATGATTTTTTAAATAAGAAATAAAAAAAAAACGTGGTAGGGATTGTGGCGTAGGTAGTGATGTTGTTTCGATTACAGACATACACATTATCTTCATTATAATAGTGAATTAATTACTCCCGTTTTTAAAAGTACTTGGTGTCTTTAAAAGATCTTCAGATAGAAGATCTGTCTTCTGTAAGAGAAATAAAGAATTAATAAAACGTTAATTTTACTCCGGCTTGTTGCTCACCATAGCCATACTTTGGTTACATTCGAATTACGTAGGTTTCTTCTCGTTGTCATAAAACCTTTTTCTTCTTTATAACAATGTTTCATGTCAAATAATGAATGTCCTTGTGCCGGATGAGGCGGTTCGAATGTCGGATCATTTGAAAGAAGTAAAACGGCTGATTCTAAATATGAGTAATGCGCCACGAGACGAGATATGCACGAACAAGTGAAACATCAGGAGACATCCTGAATCACGCTAGACGTGGGAGTGCCTTGTTTATCAAAATAAAAGATGAAGATATGCGAGCATAAAACGAAGGAACGTATCCAATCTACTCAAATTCTTGGCCTTTTGGCTAAGATCAAAGTGTAGTATCTGTTCCGATGGATACTACACCCCATAAACTGGTATCGTCTTGGCCTTCGGGGGCTTGATTTACGCCTGTCTATGGGTCTGTCCTGTGCAGTTCTAGGAGGTCCACCCTCCCAGACTTTGCCTCCCCTCTTTGGAGAGGAGTAAGTTTATTGCTTACTGCCTGAGGCGCCCCTACCGGGGAATGCCGACGGGGCTGCCCAGGCAATTTTTAAACCCCACTTTCCCGACCCGATCTTGGGTCACATCTTACTTGTGGGAGTAAGATAAAAACTGGCCTTGTGCCTAACTCCTGGAGAGGAGTAAATCAATACTCAAATTGGCCTTTTGCTAAGATCAAAGTGTAGTATCTGTTCCGATGGATACTGCACCCCATAGACTGGTTTTGTTTTGGCCTTCGGGGCTTGATTTACGGTGGTCTATGGGTCTGTCCTGTGCAGTTCTAGGAGGTCCACCCATCCAAGCGCTGCCTCCCCTCTTTGGGGAGGAGTAGGTTTATAGCTTACTGCCTGAGGCGTCCCATACCGGGGAATGCCGACGGGGCTGCCCAGGCAATTTTTAATGGCCAGAGTGCTCACCTCTCGGGCGTTGGCTTTTCAAACCCCACTTTACCGACCCGACCTTGGGTCACATCTTACTTGTGGGAGTAAGATAAAACTGTCCCTGTGCCTAACTCCTGGAGAGGAGAAAATCAATACTCAAGCATCTAACGCTAACCTTCCCCTCACTCGCTTTACCCGGAACTCAGACTAAAAACATCCGACTTAAAAATCGTAACAAATATACAAAATAACTTTACTTTGTAAACGTGCAAAAACAGCTAATAAAGAAACAATCATATTTTTGTTTTAATTCTACTCCCCTCTCTTTTATTCTCTCTCTAAATTTCTATCTTCTCCCTACCGTTCTCCTTACCTTTCTTCATTTATGCTAAGAATCAAATCTCAGAGGCCATGTATCGTCTTGATGGCATCAGATTCGTACGTTCAAAAACAAGTATTCAAGACGAGCGAACCACAAGATACTGACAACTTTCCACTTCACCGATATTTACTTTTCACTATTCATATGATTCTTGTGAATGCCTAAATACAAATAACAACGAAACCTGCACGACATAATTGCACATTTCACTTCGCGCTTCCCGCGCTAAAAACAACGAGCAAATACGCATTAAGTGTTACAAAACTGACCTAGTACGATGACTTTATAAGATACGAAGAAACCTTTTCATGTTGGGGGTCGCATACGCTATCTGTAATCTTAAAAGGTCACATTCAATAAAAGACTATATTCTTCAAAATTCGGTTATAGGTAGCATTAAGAAAAGCTTACATTGTTGTCAATAATTTATCCTACAAACTTCATTTCACCTTTTCGCTTTTTAAGATTAACTTGAGTAAAACAGAACTATATAAGTATTTGGCCTAGGAGGATTTTAGTTTGTTCTTATAGATTTATTATGTGGGGGAAGGGAAAGGAAAGAGAGTGAGAGACGGACGGGATGAATTATCGAAGGTAATTCGTAGAAATGATATAAACAAAAATAAACAAAGTAAACTCTCAATTTACAAAAGGAAAAATATTTATTAAGTTTTAAGGAAACTTTTTCATTGAAAATGATAGATCTTTTATGAATGTCTTTTGGTGAACAAAGGGGAATGAATTTGAGATATCGAAGAAGACTGAATCGATAACTCAAGAGCTGTGAAAAATCCACTGGTCTGAAAAATCGTGAGCAAACTTCTCACTCAATTATATGAAATAAATTTTACTGAGTCAATGACTGGAGAAAATTAATCAATGTAGAAAGTTCAATGAGAAGTTTTTTAAATAGTTCTTTTCATAAATTTACTTTTAAAGGAGCAGACGATAAAAAGGGAAATGCAAAAGTTGTTTTTGTTTCTGTGTCTGTGTGTTCGCCTACCTTGGCTGATTCGCTGACTGCTATATTGATAGTGTTGTGTAGTCTTGTTTGAGTCGAGTAGAGTTGCAGACAGCAGACTTATTTTCAAACACTATCTCTGAATTTTTAATCAACTAGTCTTTTTGGAAAATACACATCTCTTTTAAAGGTTTTCATCGGCTCCCACAGACACAGAATTCCGGACCAACTTGGAAAATCATCTGATTGGTCCAAAATAAATTTATTGAATTTTACAATTTTATTTTGTAAAAACGCGCGTCCAGCCGCATGCGCAGAAATGCTTCGGGGCACTTGAACCTTCGGCAGCGAAAGAGTGAACATCGTAGCTCACCATAAGTATACAGAGGAGACATGTATTTGTTGGGGTCGCGATTTCGAAGCAAAATACGTGTGTTCGAAATAAGACAGGAATAAAGTATTTTGAGACTTAACATTCCAACTAACAAAATGTTAGGTGCAACTTCGGAATAGCCTCAACACGGAAAACAGATAATATATAAAAATGAAGACATACTCGTATCGTATATGTGAACGTGACGGAACAAAGATATCGTATATAAAAAATTACGTAAATTCAGCAAGTAGTTTTTTTTTCATCACAGATAATCAAATTTTGTCATTTTTTCCCATGCTCGCTGGTCAGCACGCCATCTTGAAAAACAAGGGACGTTAATCAGCCCAGCGTTATAAAAAAGGCCAAATCGCTATCAGAAAAGGGCCAAATTTTGTGGATTTGGCTATTTTTTTTTATAGCAGTTTGTCTTTAATGACAACGAAGACGTAATGATATAATCAAAGAAAATAAAATATTTTATTAAAATAACGTGAAAACTTCCAAAGGAACTTTGTAATAAAATAATTTAAATAAAAAGTCATGCCTTGAAGATTGTAATTTACTTTCAAAAGAACATTGTCATAAAATAATTTAATTTTTAATAATAACTCTCCCTCTTCCCCTCCCACAAAAATGCTGCTATGAACTTAAACTACTTAAAAAAGGCCAAATCCGCAAAATTTAGCCTTTGTTTAGCTACCGTTTGCAAAGATGGCGTCTTGGCAAGCGAGTGTGGAAAAAAAATGACCAAATTTGATTTTCCGTGGGAAAAAAACAAAAAACTACTTGATCAATTTACGTAATTTTTTTGTGTACAATATCTTTGTTCTGTCCCATACATGATACAGGTATGTATTTATCATCTATTTTCCGTATTGAGGCTTTTCTGAAGTTGCACCAAACGTTGTTACAGCTTGATTTGAACATTGCAAAAATACAATAGATATGAGTTGAATTGTTTCTACTTTATTATTTTCATTATAAAAGAGAACTTTTATTCATTTACGGAAGTCCGTAATAACATAATTGTGTGAATTTCTATAGTTCACCTGGACACTAACACAGTCTAATAATGACTAAGCCAACAATAATACTAACACATGTGTAAACCTTTAATGTTATAGTCTTGTTATTTTCACTCGATCCTTTACGCTCTTTTTTTCTGTTCTTGTTTTAGCTTTAGATTTTCTCAACACCCACCGTTTTTTTCGTTTTTTCCTCCTTCATCCCCGTTATATATATATATATATATATATATATATATATATATATATATATATATATATATATATATATATATATTAGACATTTAGTATTACTAGACTGAGTTCGTATTTAAGCGGGATGTAGCACACTTATAGGTTATTTGGGCCATCCATATCTATAAAGTCTGTTTTTATATATATTAACTAGTAGAATATCAATCCCATGATTTTAATATTTTTTCTTTCTTGGGGGGTACAGTTTCGGTAGCACTCCCTAAATAGTGACGTATACAAAAAAGTAAATAATGTCCCCACGTTATTCACCCTGTTACCTAGAATATATATTCCATAGTTCATATTGATAAGTTACATAGTTCAAGGTTTTACCAAGCACAAACATATTATTGACGGTCACGTGTATTACTTAATATGACTCAAAATTTAATGTAGACCAGTTCTGTTCTCTATTAAATATTTTGTGTCCACTTTATTGCAAAGGTGTTAGATGACGGGTTTGATTTTTTGTGGGCGCA
>OY744532.1:17687312-17729812 GCA_963556195.1 Sepiola atlantica | reverse complement strand
AAGATCAAAGTGTAGTATCTGTTCTGATGGATACTGCACCCCATAGACTTGTATTGTCTTGGGCTTCGGGGCTTGATTTACGCCGGTCTATGGGATTATCTTGTGCAGTTCTAGGAGGTCCACCCTCCCAGGCTTTGCCTCTCCTCTTTGGGGAGGAGTAAGTTAATTGCTTACAGCTTGAAGTGCCCCTACCGGGGAATGCCGAGGGGGCGGCCCAGGCAATTTTTAATGGTCAGAGTGCTCACCTCTCGGGCGCTGGCTTTCCAACACCCACTTTCCGACCCGACCTTGGGTCACATCTACCTTATGGAAGTAGGGAAAATTGGCCTTGTGCCTAACTCCTAGAGAGGAGTAAATAATACTTCTTGGCTATTTGGCTAAGACTAAAGTGTAGTATCTGTTCCGATGGATACTGCACCCCATACTGGTATTGTTTTGTCCTTCGCGGCTTGATTTACGTCTGTCTATGGGCCTGTCCTGTGCAGTTTTAGGACGTCCACCCTCCCAGGCTTTGCCTTTCCTCTTTGGGGAGGAGTAAGTTTATTGTTTACTGCATGAGGCGCCCCTACCAGGGAATGCCGACGGGGCTGCCCAGGCAATTTTTAATGACCAGAGTGCTCAACTTCTCGAGTGCTGGTTGTTCTAATCTCACTTTCCCGACCTTGTGTCACATCTTACCTTCTGAGAGGAAGATAAATAAAACTTCTTGGCCTTTTGGCTAAGATCAAAGTGTAGTATCTGTTCCGATGGATACTGCACCCCATAGACTGGTATTGTCTTGGCCTTCGGGTCTTGATTTACGCCGGTCTATGGGTCTGTCCTGTGCAGTTCTAGGAGGTCCTCCCTCCCAGGCTTTGCCTCCCCTCTTTGGGGGGGAGTAAGTTTATTGCTTACTGTCTTAGGCGCCCCTACCGGAGAATGCCGACGGGGCTGCCCAGGCAATTTTTAAATGGCCAGAATGCTACCCTCTCGAGCGCTGACTTATCTAATCCCACTTTCCCGACCTTGTGTCACATCTTACCTTGTGGGAGGTAGATAAATAAAACTTCTTGGCCTTTTGGCTAAGATCAAAGCGTAGTATCTGTTCCGAAGGATACTGCACCCCATAGATTTGTATTGTCTTGGCCTTCGGGGCTTGATTTACGCCTGTCTAGGTTTTGTCTTATTAAACTGGGTTAGTCTCTATGTATGCGTGTGCTTCTCATCTACATGACTTAAACATTATTACGTTTTATTTCAAATATTTACTGAAATGAAAATCGTAATAGCGTAAAATACAACGAAAATTAACAAAATTCAATTTAAAAAAATTAATAGATAAATTAAATCCATCATAATTTATTTCAATTTATTCGTAAAAATATCAGCCATTTTAATATTTTTTATAGATTTGAAAAAAAAACCAAAGAGAATGAATTTGAAAGCATTTAAAGTGTCGAATAGAAAGTCATTTAAACTGGTTTTAAAATTCTCAGCAAATCCTCATGTATTAAAAGATTGAAAGTTTTAAACACTATTTACATCCAATCATTTTACAAATACAGATTAAAACAACATCAATATCACAAAATTAATTATAGTTTTATAATAATTTACTTCAATTAATAATTTAAAGCGAAAAAAATAAGTGAAACAAAAATGAGTGTAAAACGACTCCCGCCTAACGTCTTGTAGGTCAGTAGCATGCGAAGTTCTGGAGATGTCTCTGTTGTGGCCGAGGCCAACTCATTGATTGTATACTCTAAAGACTTAAGTATAAGTCCTAGTACTGAGAAATATTATGAGAGAGGAAATAGTTTGACTATGATTGTATGCCTATATCAATTTGAATACTTGGGGCCACCGCCCTCATCTTCACGCCACTGCTGCAAGTACAGCTTATCTTTTTTTTTAAATAAAAAGATGGAAAAAGGAAACAGAATAGAGCGTGTCAATAATAAGCCAGCAGAATTTCAAGAACATTAGCGCGAAAATGAACGAGTGATAAAGACCATAATAGGACATTGAGACCCCCCCCCAAAAAAAAAGAGTTTTCAAGAACTGCTATTCTGAAAATTGAGCTTTTAGTACTGCCTCGTGTAACAGACCACAACACGTTAAAATTGGATAGCTTGACATCTGTAACAGACCAAAGAAAATACTATTTGAAACCGAATCGTGACAGACCCAAAAAAGCTATTATAAAATGGATCGTGACAGACCAAAAAAAAAGTTATTTCAAAATGAATCGTGACAGACCAAAAAATGCAATTTTAAACTGAAGCGTTCCAGACAAAAGAATATTCAATTTCAAACTGAAGCGTGACAGACTAAAATAAAAGACGATTTCAAACGGTAGCGTGACAGAAGAATAAAGTTTCTATTTAAAACTGAAGCATGACAGACCAAAGAAAATGCTTTTTCAAAACGAAGAGTGACATACCAAATAACACGCTATTTTAAATGTAAGAGTGACAGGCCATAGAAAGCATATTTAAAACGGAGGAGTTACAGACTCCCCCAAATTCTATTTCAAACTGAAGCGTGATAGACTAAAGAAAATGTTATTTCAAACGTAAAATGACAGACCAAAGAAAATGTTATTTCAAACGTAAAATGACAGACCAAAGAAAATGTTATTTCAAACGTAAAATGACAGACCAAAGAAAATGTTATTTCAAACGTAAATTGACAGACCAAAGAAAATGTTATTTCAAACGTAAAATGACAGACCAAAGAAAATGTTATTTCAAACGTAAAATGACAGACCAAAGAAAATGTTATTTCAAACGTAAAATGACAGACCAAAGAAAATGTTATTTCAAACTGAACCGTGACAGTCTAAAGAACATTCTATTTAAAACGTAAGACTGACAGACCAAAGAAAATGCTATTTCAAACGTAGGAGTCACAGACCAAAGAAAATAATTTTTAAAACTAGGAGTGACAGACCAAAGAAAAGGCTATCACCAACGGAAGCCTGACAGACCAAAGAAAATGCTAATTGTAACTGTAGCGTGACAGACCAAAGCAAATGCTATTTAAAAGTGAATCGTGAAAGACCAAAGAAAAGGCCATTTACAACGTAAGGATTACGGACCAAAGAAAAGCTATTTCTAACTGAAGCGTGACAGACCAAAGTAAATGCTATTTGAAACTGAAGCGTGATAGACAAAAAACGCTACTATAATCTGAAGCGTGACAGACAAAAGAGTGATATTTCAAACTGAAGCGTGAGAGTCATAAGCAAATGTTATTTCAAACTGAAGCTATTAGACTAAAGAAAAGGCTATTTAAAACGTAAGAGTTACATACAAAGAAAAGTCTATTTCCAACTGAAACGTGACAGACAGAAGAAAAGACTATGTCAAACGGTAACGTGATAGACCAAGGAAAATGCTTTTTCAAACTGAAGCGTTATAGACCAAAGAAAATGTTACATAAATTTGAAGCGTAAAACACCAAAGAAATAGCTCTTTCAAACTTAAACGTTACAGACAAAAGAAAATGCTATTTGAAACTAGAGCGTAACAGACGAAAGAAAATGCTATTTAAAACGTAAGAGTAACAGACAAAAAATAAAGGCTATTTCTAACTGAAGCGTGACAGACAGAAGAAAATGCTATTTCAAACGGTAGCATTACAGACTGAAGAAAATGCTATTTGAAACTAGAGCGTAACAGACGAAAGAAAAGGCTATCTAAAGCGTAACACACGAAAAATAAAGGCTATTTCTAACTGAAGCGTGACAGACTAAGGAAAATGCTATTTCAAACTAAAGCGTTATAGACCAACGAAAATGCTATTTCACACTGAAGCGTGACAGACAAAAGAAAATGCTTTTTTAAAACTGAAAGGTGACAGACCAAAGAAAATTCTATTTCAACTTTAAGTCGCAAACCAAACCAAAATGCTAATTTAAACTAAAGCGTGACAGACCAAAGAAAATGCGATTTCAAATTTAAGTCTGACAGACTAAAGGAAATGCTATTTCAAACTTAACAGTGACAGACCAAATAAAATGCTATTTTAAATGTAAGAGTGACATATAAAAGAAATGCTATTTCAAACTGAAGCGTGACAGATCAAAGTAAAATCCATTTAAAACTGAACATAACAGACCAAATATAACGCTATTTCAAACAGAAGCATGACAGACCAAAGAAAATGCTATTTCAAACAGAAGAGTGACACACAGACGTACGAACCGGTGTCCTGTCATAACGCTGCGTAGACGCTTCTCGAAATGATTGAAACAGGAGACACAGGGTATTCTACGGCGACAAGAAAGAGGATTTGACAAGTCGTTCGTCGGATGCGTGTCATCTGATTCTCTGTCACGATTGGTTGTGATGAGCACGTGTTTGAATAGAAACAATTCCTGTGTTTGTTTTTGTCATATCATTCGCTAAGTCAAAGCAAACAAATCGTACGAGGTAGAAAGAAAATGGCCGGCCACAGTGTCACCTGAGCAGCTGTCCACGGCCATTAAAAAAACAACACTTCTGTTTACTTAATTGTCTTTTTTGTACATGTTTTCAAAAGAAAAGGTGGATTTATGCGCCTTTACACGCACGCTTGCTAGAATTAGTGTTTGCTTTTTCCCCCGTCATCTCTACTCGACTTTTTCTAATTATTCTAGGTATGTCTTTGAGCGTTATGATGAAATTATACTGACCATTTAACTTATATACGTTTGTTTTTACTAACGAGTCACCACTTACTAAGGCCCAAAGGCCACTCAAGGATAAGGGTAAATGAGTTTGTCAAGTAGACGTTGAGAAAACCCTGTTAGGATTGTTAACAATTGTAGAAACTAGGAAGAATTTGATTATTTAAGAGGACGGCTCAACAATAATTTGTTTACATTGGACTTAAAAACGACCATGTTGTAGTCAACTGGAAAGCAGCCCCGTGGGATTGTGTTACACAGACAGGTAGTTTTACGACGGAAACTTCTGCTCATAGAAGTTTCGTTTAGTTTTATGTACACAAATGGAGAAAGGGAAATCATTGACAGTTGTCGTAGAAAACGAGTTTTTGTTGAGAATGTTTTACAGGGAAAAACGACAGATTGGAGCTCAGTCGTGCACCTAGCATGAAAATAACGATGGAGCAGAGATAAACCAGCAACGTCTCTTCTGTGAGAAAGAGGTTGTAGGTATGAGAAGAACACATCTCCAACTTGATCTCGAAGTCGGTTTTACGATTTAACTAGTGTACAGGTGCCATCGGAATTAAAAAAAATTGTTTCTGTCTATTGCATAAGACAAAACAATGCACCTGTGCGTGTTTTCTTTTATTGCATAGGTTAAATCATTTATTTAATAGATCATTGGCTGTGAAACGTTTACGCCTAGAAAATTAAATTAAAAAAAATATTATCAACAGAATGTCTGCTAACGAAATAAATACCTGATATATGTATAATTTGGATTACTGTTCTCATCTTGAGTGTTATTCTCATTACGTTTTGGCCGATATAACCTCCGACCTTCTTCAGGTGTATCTTGTCGAACTCGGGAATCTTTCTGTCGAACTCTGGAATCTGCACAGAATTTCGAATGGAACCTTTTATTTAATATACGAGAGTAGCATGCTCTCGTTTCGTCAGCCATGACCGGGTAGAAGTCCTCGGTAATTCAATGATCTGTGGCGTAACCGATAAAGTAATAAGTAACATTGAGTTCTAGGTGCAGTCTTCTGAAGGTTGAGGGTTCAATCCTCAGTGCGGGCGATACTAGGAATTGTGAATTACTGAAGACTTCTACCCGGACATGGTTTACGCGACGGGAGCATGCTACCCCCGTGGATTTAGTAAAGAGTTCCGTTCGAAATTCCGCGCAGATTCCCGAGTTCGACAAGATACACCTGAAGAAGGTCGGAAGTTAAATTGGTCGAAACGTTGTGTAATAACACTCAAGATGAGAACAGTAGTCCAAATAATATGTATAATTATATATATATATATATATATATATATATATATATATATATATATATAATGAAGAAGAATGGAAAGTACACCACTTTATATATATATATATATATATATATATATATATATATATATCTAAGCAGGCGTTGTTGAACGCCACGGAACATTCTCGTTTGTAGATCTTCTTCGTGAGGTGCTCAAACCGTCGAGCTATCCTTCTGGTTTCAGGTGGCAATCCGTAGAGTACTTCTCCGATTGTTCTTAATTCGACCATTTTTTTTTCGAGCTCTTTCGACTTACATAGTCGTCTTCAGGATTAGGTTGTTTTTTTTAAATAAGAAGACTTTAGTTAATGTTTTATAGGTATCGTTAAGGGCGAATGAAAGGGGGAAAAAGAAGAGGGTGTGTGGTTGAGTTCATTATATTCTATGTGTGTGTGTGTGTGTGTGTGTGTGTGTGTGTATGTGTGTGTGTGTGCATAGTAAGTAGTAGCTCTTTATATAAAGATAGAGCACTAAGATTTCCCTTGCTTCGTAGCTTGTGCTGATAGTGTAATGTGTAAAAGCCCTGCAATTGATCAAATGCTAGGATTTCGATTTTGGCTTGGAGCTCTGCCTCGTCTGACCAAACTGAAGAGCTGTGATGGCGTGAAACAGTCTACCCGTGGAGTACTACATATGCCCCTATATTTGTGAGTTGAGCACTCTGGTAAGGTAGATCACTAGTTGCTATTAATGATAAGGCATAGGTCATCGTAAAACATACCCTACACAGCCAATAATCCGTATAGTTATACGTATTAAATTACACTTACCTGGTGTGGAGTGCGTACTGTGTTAGAAATCCGACTATATATATCTAGTTATATAAATCTCAATATGTTTATATATTTGTATGTAAACTATTAACTCCTAAACTAATTACCCGATCATCAAGAATGTTGGAACATACCTGCTAGGCGTAGGGGTTCGTAATGTGTGCTATATTTTGTTTAATTTTGTTTTATGCAAAGGGAGTAAAAAGCAATGGGGTGGAAGAACTTCGATAAAATTCAGAGAGCTCTGATTTTTGTGAAATTTTAACAATAGGTATTAGACACCAATTAATTAATATTTCCACAATTTCGGCTTCTTTAGGGAATTTTAAAGGGGTTTTTAGGGGGCATAACATGGGCACAACCTTCCATTTAAACATTCACATGTTTCAGATTTGCAGTGAAATTGATCGATAGTTATAAAGCACCAATTAGGCAAGATTCCCTGAATTTAAATTCCTTCTTGAAACCCCTTAAGCTTAAGCCTTAAATTTTAGATATTCTCTAGAATTGAAAATAGATTTTAATCAAAATTGGAATACGGTTTCTAGGTTTAATATAATTATAGCTTGATTTAAATCTTTGTAAGAGGACATAAAATAGTGAAAAACGAGGTATTAATTTCACCCATCTCTGGTCGTGTATTCTTTATATATATATATATATATATATATATATATATATATATTTATATATATATATATACACACGCACATATATATATATATATATATATATATATATATATATATATATATATATATATATATATATATATATACTATAATTCTCCTAGCATCTTTTTATATTTTTTATACGATACCTCGATATTTGGCTCTGTTGAGCGAGGTACGAAACCGGTCAGCTACCCATTAATCATTTTATTTTCTTAATTCATTATGAGTAATAAATATTGTCTCTTCAATTCCATTTTAAAGTTTTGTACGACAAAGAAAATATTTAAATACTTCAAGACTAGGTACAAACCCGAATTAATCAGTAGATTAAATTCACTACTTCAGATTAAAAGTAAATTAAGAACTGCTCGGACTAACGAGACCTTCCTCTATTCGTTCTTGGGTAATAAAGTTTGTCCCCCTTTTATTTCATTTAGAATTAAGAGGGCAATATTACATCCTGGACAAAAAATTAAAAAATGCTTTCATTTCCAATTTTTTGTCAAAGCTTTCTTGCGACATTGCACGACTCACTAAGAAATACCACGAGTCATGGAAGGAATCTATAGGCACTTTGTCGTTCTTTGACAAAATCAGATGTATGCGATATGTTGCGGTTATTCACGAACGTAGCCTTTCTAGGTTAACGTTAAAACATCAAAATAAACTGAAACATTTATTTTTTAGAAAGTTTGGCTGTTCGACGAACCCGGGTTTTAGTCAAAACGTCCTTAATATTTCTTCTACTCAGTTGTCCCCACTTGAACTTAACATTCTTTCCCATGGTTTGGACTTCTGTATTCCTCCTACAAATACTAAACGTGAAGAAATATATTCTGAATTTTAAGTCCTTTTTGCTCAACTAGCAAGACTTCAACCTACATCCGACTCTAAGGTCAGCGATCTTAAGGCAAAGTCGAATGACTTCGCACATTCGTATGCGGGTACACCTATTTCGTTTTGTGAATCAAAATGGCGAAGTGAACATTTCCGTACCATCAAAGCACTTCGCAATAATAAATCTTTGGTCATCACAAAACCTGATAACGGTTCAGGGGTCGTTATACTTAATCATTCTGATTATGTCAATAAAATGACGACTATTCTTGAGGACACCTCTAAATTTATTCAGTTAGGTCCGGTAGATACACATGACTTCACTGTATCTATCGAGACTAAGTTCCAAAAACCTTTAGTTAAGTGGGTTAAGAGTGGAGCTCTTCCCACTAATATTTCTAAACTAATTAGACCCACGGGTTCTATTCGTCCCCGTCTGTATGGTTTACCAAAACTCTACAAAACTGAGGTACCATTAAGACCAATATTATCGATGATAGGGTCTTCCCAACACAAGGTAGGCAAATGGCGTGCCACTATTTTGGAACCAGTTTTGGAACACTATAGTTCATTTTGCATGAAAGATTCTTTTTCATTTTCTAACTTTATGCAAAATTATTCAGATACTGATAAATTTATGTGTTCTTTTGACATATCTAACCTGTTTACCTCTGTTTCCCTTCTCGAAACGATTAATATATGTGCTGATGCCTTATATCGCGGTCAATTGCCCATTCCTCCTATTCCTGAAAATGTTTTCGTGGAGTGAATGAAATTTGCTACGATGTCGGTTGAATTCAGTTTTGACGACATTATGTAAAGACAGATTGATGGTGTATCTATGGGCTCTCCCTTAGGACCAGCATTGGCCAATATTTTTGTTGGTTTCCATGAAGAAGGTCTCCTATCTGGTCCAAATAAACCAGATATCTACTTTCGTTATGTTGACGACACCTTTTGTCTGTTCAACAATGAAACGGAAGCGGACGTTTTTTTTACGTCCCGTAACAATATTCATCCAGCTCTTAAATTCACTATTGATAAGGAAGCTAATTCTTCACTGCCATTCCTTGATGTATTAGTTAATAAAGCTTCCTCTGGTTTCTTGACATCAGTATATCGGAAACCTACCTTTACTGGTCTTTATACTCGTTGGAACTCATTTTGTCCCACGAAACAAAAATTTAATCTTATTAAGATCCTTACCCATAGGAACTTAAAGATTTGTTCGAAGACCAAGGTGGATGAAGAAATTAAATTTATCACTAAGACCCTCTGTAACAATGGCTATCCTTTAGACATTGTACAATCTACGATTAAAACAAAAATATTACATTTTTACAAAAGCAAACCAGCTTCTGTAGACAGATGCCCTATTTACCTTCGCCTACATTGGCTTGGTAACATTAGTGATAGATTCGCTAAACAAATCTCTTTGTCTGTACAACAATGTTATTTTGCTGCGAATATACGAGTTGTTTTTTCCTCTCGACCAATCTTGACGTCTATTCGAAAAGATGTCCTTCCCCCACATCATAATAATTCCATTATTTATTTATTTAAATGTACTTGTAGTATGCACTACGTTGGATGACGTCACAAAGATTGGACATCCGGGTCAAACAACACGTGCCTACAAAAATTCGCAATGCAAATTATTTACCAACTGACGTTTTGAATAATACTTATGGTTCGTCAATAGGTCAACTTCTCATAAATAACCGCACCTGTGCCTCTAAATTCAGTGTCGACTTATTCTCTATTCTTAGTAAGTCGCACTCTCCTTATCATCTCAAGATCCTAGAAACAATTTATATTAAGTCCTTGAGACCTTCTCTTTGCAAGCAAAGAGAAAATCTCCTCGGGCTTAATGTTGTTTCTATTTGATTGAACTTTTTTTTTACCCCTTTCCCTCGCTATAATTCTCATAGCATCTTTTTATATTTTTTATACATTACCTCGATATTTGGCTCTGTTGAGCGAGGTACGAAACCGGTCAGCTGCCCTTTCATCTTTTTAATTTCTTAATTCATTATGAGTTATAAACATTGTCTCTTCAATGCCATTTTAAAGTTTTGTACGACAAAGAAAATATTTAAATATATATATATATACATACATATATATATATATATATATATATACATACGTATATATACATATATATACATATATATACATATATATACATATATATACATACGTATATATACATATATATACATACGTATATATACATATATATACATACGTATATATACATATATATACATACGTATATATACATATATATACATACGTATATATACATATATATATATACATACGTATATATACATTATATATACATACACATATATATATATACACACATATATATACATACATATATATACATATATACATATATACATACACACATATATATATACATACATATATACATACATATATATATACATATATATACATATATACATACATATATATACATACATATATATACATACATATATATACATACATATATATACATATATATATATAAATACATATATATACATATATATACATACATATATATACATATATATACATATATATATTCATACATATATATATATATAAATACATATATACATACATACATATATACATACATACATATATATATGTATATATATATATAGTATACATTCTTATTGTTTATACATTTTATCATTACAAATTTTTATTCCTAAATACCCACAACTATGATAAAAGTAATTAAATAATAACGTGTCATTTTGTTTAAAACCAGGACTATTACTTCAAGTCAACTGCTCCTGATGTTAACGTTTTTATATATGCTGAATTATTTCCCTCAGTGTTACCAAGAAAGAATATATACGAAAAAATATCTAAATGAATAAATGTGCAAGTTTTTGATTTATCACAATCAAAGCAATTTACTGTTATTTTAATCAATAAAAAACTATATGTTTTGAAATACTGTAATTATTTACCTCCCCAGGAGGTTAGGCACAAGGCCAGTTTTTATCTTACTCCCACAAGGTAAGATGTGACACAAGGTCGGGTCGGGAAAGTGGGACTTGAAAGGCAGCGCCCGAGGAGGTGAGCACTCTGCCCATTAAAAATTGCCTGGACAGCCCCGTCGGCATTCCCCGGTAGGGGCGCCTCAGGCAGTAAGCAATAAACTTACTCCACCCTAAAGAGGGGAGGCAAAGCCTGGGAGGGTGGACCTCCTAGAACTGCACAGGACAGACCCATAGATTTGCATATCTATTTTTAAAACAGTTTATAATTAATTAATGTTTGGTTTAATTCAGTTGTAATTTTATTGCCTTATTTTTGTGTATATGTATACAATAGTTTTGTCGATAATTTAACTGTAGTTGATGAAATTGATCACTGAGCACAACCATTTTCTTGCACATCTATCGCTTTTAAGCACGTTCGGTTTTATTCGTTATGCCTCTCTGTATGCGTAATAGTTTTCTCGATAATTTAATCATAATTAATTACATAATTTAAAACAAAGGATGAAATACCAAAATATATACAGGGTGGGCCAAAATAAGGGTCCTATCTTTAAATTTGAATAACTTGAATTTGAATAACTTCCACAAAATAAAAGTTAAACTCACCAAACTTTATGTGTGTGTAGACTGACCCTTCCGAGATCTTTTGAAATAAACAAAACAAATTTTAGCCGAAAAACACTTCTTAAAACTTACAAAAACTAAAGTATTGTTTTTTACACTGTTTTGAGTTTTTTAAGCAAAAATAATGTTTTCTAAATGAGGGTACGTTCCTTAGGGCTAATACGGTTCATGCTTGCTTCGGAAGGGGTCCTTTACTTATTCTAAAAGAAAAAAAAAAAATCAATAAATAAAAAAGTTATGAATTTTTAAAAATAGGACCCTTATTTTTGCCCACCCTGTATAAGGCTAAACACACGCATATACCATCCCCTCCCCTACACGGGAAATACTTGTTTTACAAATTATTCATTTTGAATTCTCCTCCTCACTCCACAACAATCGACAATCGAGACAACTTTTAGAGTGATGCGTTTATTTTTAAAACTTAGCTAATCATTGTTTTATATACCTTATTTTTAAAACGTAGTTTAAAAAAAAACAGCATTTTAACTTCAGTTCTACATTATTTCTGATTTAGATTTTCCATGAGTAAGTGAAAACCTGTTTTTTGAACTAAACGACTCCACTTTTAAGCATTTAATTTTCGTAGTTTTTATATTTTCCGTGAAAAATAAATAAATAACCTTTTTAATTAGCTAAATAAATTCTCTATTTGCAAAGTTTAATTAAAAATATTAATAGTTTGTTGTTTAAATGTATTAATTATTTGTTTAAAATATAAAAAAATATCCCCTTTCACTATTCTCATTGATAACTATAAACAAAAGTTTAGTAGTTTCTCTCCGCTGATAATTCCACATGACAACAAAGATAGATTCATATTTTAGTATTATTGTAGATTCACACTTTTCACTAAATCATCACTGCCCATCCAAAAAATTGAAATTATACTTTCTTTGGTGATTACATGTGAATCACCTGCAATAAAGAAGTAAAATATTTCAGAATTTAGATTTTGGCTGATAGTGATTCAACGGAAGATGTTAATCTACAAATTTATCCTCATTTACTTTTTAAATCTTATATATTTTAACTATTTTAAAAATTGCTTTTTTTTCCTTTTAATCATGAACAATTGATTTAACCTTTTGCCGTGAAAATTAAATAAATAACTACCTTAAAATTAGCTAACTAATTAAAGCTAACTAATTAAAGCTAACTAATTAAAGCATTAAAAGTGTTGGTATAATTATAGATTAACACTCTCAGTCAAATCAACTCCACCTCCCCGAAATGAAATTCTAGTTTTTTAGGCGATTACGTTTGAACATCCTAAAAAAATTGGCGGAAAGAAAACAACAAATTATTATTTTTCTTAATTTAGAGTAAGGGATCAGTTTAGCATATAGATATAACGTAAAACGAATCCACAATTCCGGGCAGTTCAGTTAACCAATCTTTTGGGGGCTATGGGAGATAAATTTTGTGCGTTATTTATTTATTTATTTTTTTTTTTGGGGGGGGGTCTACTGTTTTAAGCGTGGTTTTACAACCTTGCCAGTCGAACCTATGGTTAGTGGAAAAAAGGTTTTCTAACATGCACTAAGAAATTAGAATGGCCCGGAAATTGGAGATCAATTTACGTCAAATTTATATACAAAACTGTTACTAAAATAACTTTTTTTTATTGTTTAATTCTTTCCGCTTAGTTTTTCAGTCTGTTCACACAAATCGTCTACAAAGTTCTACATAAAAATCGTCTTTTAAATGAACATTTTATAACTTCAGTGATATAACCTCCTATTTCTACATAGTTTTCAAAGCAGCTGCCTTTGAAGTATTTTGGTTTTCGATCCCCTTGCCTCATACTGTTATTTCAGCTATGCGGAGTTCGAATATTGTCGGATCGACTAAGTTCCAGTATTCATAAATACCGTAGGGAAGGTATAAACTGTAAACTTCTACCGAACTATAAATAAAAAATCGCAACTTGTGTTCAATTAATCGTATACAATGAATCGTTTACAATCGGCATTGTGTTTTGGAATAAAATAACACATAAAAAGGTTGATATGCCGTAAAACAAGCAAACCAACCCAAATCAAACCGACCACTTTAATTTCAGTGGTGTCTCAGTTGGACGGTCGGAAACAAAAGAACAACACGTTGATCCTTGAAAGGGCGTATCTATACTCTGACTTGACACGTTGCTGATGCGTAAATAATCTTGTCCTTTCTAAGGGGCCATTGTAAATCATTACAAAGAGTTGTAAGAGTTAACACTTGAACGCTTCACGCTGTGCGCAAATATAAAACAGGCGCAACCGTCTGTTAAAACGTAATTATTATGTGTGTGTTTGCATTTTCTTTTTCTTGACTCAATCATAAATGGTTTTCTTTGTCTGCAAACAGGATTCGGTTAGAGTCAATTGTGTTTGTATTTTTTCCGCTCAACAAGACAACGTCCCTTGTCTTTAAATACGTCCTCGTATATATATATATATATATATATATATATATATATATATATATATATATATATATATATATATATATATATATATATATATATTTTGATTTTATTCCATTAGTTGCGACAAAACAAGTTTTGTTTCATTGGTGCGAATAGCGACCAACTCATCGGGCCGGCGAAAGGAATTCAAATGGCATAAAATTTTAACTTCACTTTAACGGGAGATTGAAAATTGAAAATACATTGGAGGGGGAAGGGGGACAGAGTTGGGGCTTTGTCTATAACGGCGACATGGGACATGAGAGGGGAGGTTAAAGTGAAGTTAAAATTTTATGCCATTTGAATTCCTTTCGCCGGCCCGATGAGTTGGTCGCTATTCGCACCAATGAAACAAAACTTGTTTTGTCGCAACTAATGGAATAAAATCAAAAAATATATATTTTGCTCTGAATTTTCATTGAGCACTCTCATAAACCCGGTTTCATCTTCCTTCGGATTCATACCCCCTGGATATTTGTAACAAGTTAATTATATATATATATATATATATATATATATATATATATATATATATATATATATATATATATATGTATATATATATATATATATATATATATATGTATATATATATATATATATATATATATATATATATATATATATATATATATATATATATATAAGAGACTTTGTCAGTCGGTTGGTCACGCTTGAGTTTCAAACGGCTCCGTCCGTTGTTTAGTGTCACGCTTCCGTCATTCTATCATGGCCAAGTTACATATATAATTTTCGTTGGTGTGTTATGCTAAAGTTTTATTTGCATTTTCGTCGGTCTGTCACGCTTATGAAGCTGAACTACACTATTCGCCGATCGGTCTGTTACGGCTAAGTTTGTATTTTCGTCAGTCTGTCATACTTAACATTGAAATACAATTTTCGTCCATCTAGTACGCTTAATTTTGAAATAGCGTTTTACATGTCTGTCTCGTTTAATTTTGAATAGCCTTTTCGTTGGTCTGTCATGCTTATGTTTAAAATAGCATTTTCGCCCGACGGTTATGTTAAAATGGCATTTCGTTAGTCTGTGACGCTGTAATAGCACGTTCGTTGGTCTGTCTTGCTTAAGTTTAAAATAGCAGTTTAATTAAATGGGCATATCTTAATAATTGGTCGGTCTTCGTTTGTTTTTTTTTTGCTACCAAATCAACAACAAAACAGTAAAAGTACAAAGTAATATTGGTATGCACAAAATAAACAGGCTATCAATAACTGTCGGTATTAATGGCGACTAACACGGTTTAAAGACACCGGAACTACAAGCTGCTACCGGACGAAAACATTTTCGGTGATCTGTATAGCCTAGAAAACAGAAGGGGAATAAAAGAATACTTTGTTGAAATGTCGGCGATTGGCGACCGAAGATGTAGTCAGGTGTGAACAATTCGAAAAAAAAAAGGTGTTAATATTTGTTGAATCTTTGATGCTGAGTCAAATTTCTGATTTATTAGCGCTTACAGAAAGCAGTTTCTGCCTGAATCATGTTGTTGGTACTTACCGACGCGGCCACGCCACTAGGCGTGTGACATAAATTCGGTTTAATATGAGGAGTCGACAAGGTTTTTACAGATAAGCAGTAAGAATAGATCCATTCAACTAATGCAAGGAACTTCTTATAGAAATGCGTGAACGCAACGACGAGAATGTTGGTTCAAAATGATGCGAGATGCACCAATGAAAATACTATTTAGATTTTAAATGAGGCAGACAAGCAGAAAATGCTAGCTCAAATTTAAACGTGGCAGACAAGCAGAAAATGCTAGCTCAAATTTAAACGTGGCAGATGGACGAAAATGCTATTTGTTTTATGTCTAAGTCACGACAGCAGGTTTATACCAATTACCCCTCCCGCGGCTATAACAATCTTTGAACCAAGATATGAATAGGTGAGCTCTTCTTTTTTCTTTTTTTTCTTCTCATTCATCCACTGTAAATACTTATATTTATTGTACTAATGTCTTTTTTAATTCCCCAACTCCCTACTGCATACTAAATGTATGGGTTTTAAGTAGGGTAGGTACTGTATGAATATATCGCATAATCACGTTGACACACCGAATTTCGTTAGATCACAAAAGTTGAGCACGTGGAGTCTGGCCAGTACACGATGGGTGGCCATTTGGGAATGCTAGGCGCTGTATGACATTTTCCCATGACCTGGATATACATTTGATATTACCTGTAAGCTTCCTCCGAAGTAGGAAGCCAGCATAGTCCGCCCAGGTTCGTATTTTATGAGTTTGATGTGATAAATAATTAATGAATGTGTTGTGAAGTGAATGATGATCAGTGAATGGGGCTAGCTAGGTTTGACAGTCAGTTAAAGTTAGAGCTGACCATCCCTTTCTCCATCCCCTCTTTTTGGCGTTGTGCTACATTTTAAATGTATTGTTCATATATATAAATAAATATTAAAACCGGAGAGAAGGAGGCAGAGAAAAGTGCGAGAAAACGTGATTTTTGAGCCGCTTTAGTTTTGACTGAGGAAAACAATCGATTATTATCTTCAATTGAATCCAGTAGAAATTGAGTCCAATTGAAGTCAGAGTGAAAACGGTTCCCTGATCGAGTTTCTAACCCTTTTCAAGCTATTTCGGCGTATGGATGGCAAGGCCTTTGATGTTCGGTTAATCCTGGAATCCAGCGGCGCCACAACTGACATGACCATTGTTAAATGGATAGAAAAATGTGGAGTTGGTTCGTCAACTCTGCGCCATGGACAAAATCGAGCGTGTTCTACCATTATGACGATGTGGCAGTGCTCTTGCCGTGAAGAGACAGTTGAATAAAGAAGAAGGGGTAAAGGCGAAACAAATTAAACGGGCCCTTATGACTTCATATGCCACGGATAGGTTCAACGCATTCGAACAATTCGTGGCGCAGCGTTTTCGCTCAGAGGAAACGATAGATAAATTTCTGGCTGAAATACATTGCGTGACTCGGCTGGTTGGAAAACCGCTACCCGATCGATGAATGGCGTGTGCATTCATATTAGAGTTGCCACAACATCTCAGGTAGCGTTTCAGAGCCTCATCCAGGATTGACACGATAAATATAGAACAGCTTCTGACTCGGGCGAGGGCCATCATGACGGATAACGAAGGGGGCACTATATCAGCCACTGCATCTGCAGGACAACCGCGTGTTGACCTAGAAGTTCCCCGTAAAACAAAGCAACTATCTGTTACAAGTGCTCTCGTCCTAACCATATGGTGTGAAATTGTATACAAGGACACACGAAGGGGTGAGACAGTAGAGTGCGGAAGTTTGCAAGGAAGTTTGGAGGAAGAAGGAGATGGGGGTATAGACCGCTGACGTAAGGAGCCTGAAGTGTTTAGGGTACGGAAAAATCAAGTTGATCGTCGAGCATGTTCGGCCCGTGAATATTCAGACCCTGGTCGTAGGCAGGCAGTTGCTGAGATTCGATCTCTTTCTTAGGATAGATGCGATTAAGGAGCTTGGAGGCGTGCACTTGACTGAATCGAGTGAAGTGCGTTTCGTGAACCTAAACCGGTGTGCCGCTATTTCGATCAATGAGCCCGACTTTAGTGTAACATTCGATCATAGTACGAAAGCATCAACTACGTCGTGGAAATGAACGATCTGACAAATGGGGTACAACAGTATAAAGTGCCTGATCACGCCCGGAAAGCGTATGAAGAAGAAATCGCACTGTGACAGCGCAACGGATTACTATGACCATATCCTGGGAAAGAACTTGGTAATCCTAGGGTCTGATTCCTTTGATGGTAGTTGTAAAAGAAAACAAGCACAAACTCCGATCGGTACTCGACTATCGAGAATTGGTGGCTATGTAGATGCGTTTACTGCATACGCAGAGGTGTGCGCGCGACACGGTGCCGATGTGTCGCTTTTGGATTTAAGAAATTCATACCTGGAAATTCACGTGAACAAAGTGTTGTGGTGAACTTTTTTTCTTTCGTAGGTTACTTTCCTTGCTTTTCGTAATACGAGTCTGACCTGTCGTTTTGCGACAGAACAAAATCGGCTTTTCGTTTGCAAGTTGGTCCTTTAGTAATACAAAACAGATTTGTCGTTTAGGCGACAAAACAAAAATTAACTTTTACATTCGTTTGCAAGTCGGATTCCCAGAAAACGGCGTAAATTGTCGCTTTTGCCACGTTCGAGTTTTTTTTTTTTTCACTTAAGTTGAAACTTTTCTTTAGCGTAAAATCCGTTTGCTCGTCAACACTTTGCATTGTACTTTTTTTTTTAATAGTTCTTCGTCAATCTGACGCTTCATATCTCGTCGCCAAGACGTTGTGGTTGCAAGGTTGAACAATAATTAGTGAGGAATACAATGAAGACGCAAACAACAAGGAGAATGCAATAATAAGTGTATTAAAGAAAAGGTATAGTTACAGTATGTACAAATGAAGATGTCGAGTCAGAGAGTCTTGGTGGGAGGACATGTACGCTCTTCGGCGTCACTTCCGGTGGCATTTAGGTAACACACACTAAGGCCAACCTAGGCTTGCCATTTATAGTGTAACGTTATTCGTATATGCAAATGAGTGGTTGCCACCACAACACCCCCCTCTCAAGATTTGAAGTCACACAGATTTCAATATCTTTTTCTTTTTGGGTTTACCATCAATGGTTCATTAAATTTTCTTTTCCTACCTGATCTTCGGGGTTCAGGTGTATATTGAGGCGGTTCCAAATTAAAGGATTCGTATATGGCATCTATGGTTTCCTCCTCTTCGACTGTTGTCGTATAATCATCATCTTGGATATGACGTTTTTTTATCTGATTTAGGTGCCTTTTATGTATACTCTGTGGACCTTTAATCATATATGTACAATCACCAATGCGTTTATCCACTACTCCACATTCCCAGTAAGATGTGTTATTCTTGTAGCACTTAAAATATACTCGATCTCCCGAGTTATATTTCTTTCTTCTCGTGTGTGTAGTGTTTCGGATAATTGCCTGTCTTGGCAACAGTTTATCAAACGCTGATTTTACCTTTCTGGCAAACATTAGATCAGCTGGTGATATGTTTGATGGTGTACTAGGATGTGGTGTGATCCTATAAACTTGCAAGAATTGTTGCAAAGCTTTTTCTGTTGGTGTTCCAATGGATTTCTTTAACGCTCGTTTTAGCGTGTCCACGAACCTTTCCGGAAGGCCGTTCGACCTTGGATGATACGGCGGAGTCGTGATGTGCTTCACTCGGAACGTGTCGCAAAATTCCTTAAACTCTGCGGATGTGAACTGCGTTCCGTTGTCAGTGACCAGTGTGTCTGGTACACCGAATTTTGCAAACAACTCGTGTAGGAACCCTATTGAGTTGTTCGTTGTTGGATTCCTGCAACGCATTACCTCCGGCCATTTTGTGTAACTATCCACTACAATTAAATAATAGTTTTCTCCTACTGGACCAGCGAAGTCCATGTGGATTCTCGACCATCGTTGGTCGGTTTTCGGCCAAGGGTTGTGTACTATAGGTGGGGATTTTGCTGCTAACTGGCATCCTTTACATTTATTTATTGTTGCTGCTATGTCAGTGTCCATGTTACGCCAGTACACGTAGCTTCTCATTAACGACTTCATTCGATTTATCCCCGGATGTCCCGTATGGAAATCTCTTAACATCCTATTCTGCAATGTTTTGGGTATTACCACTCTCTCACTGTACACTAACACATCGTTACATATGGAGAAAACTTCCTGCACCTTTGTGTCCGTTGTAATTTTCTCTTTTATGTCCTTTATGTATTCGTCTTTCTCGGCTTCCCTTTTAATGTCCGACAAAGTTACGGATAGTTCCTTAATGATGTGTGCTACCATATTTTTTACTTCAACATTTGTCCAAATTGCTGCAATGACTGATTCTTCCAGATTGTGTTTCTGTGGTATCAGTCTTGACAGTCCATCCGCATGGCAAATCTTTTTTGATGCTAGATGTTGTAGCTGGAAATCGTAATTAAGTAAGATTGTACCCCAGCGCAGCAATCTATTTGCGGTGTATACCGGCAATCCTTTTTTTGATCCATAGATCGTGACTAACGGTTTATGGTCGGTTTCAAGTAAGAATTGTCTACCATATAAATATCGGTGAAATTTAGTCACGGAAAAGATTATGCTCAATGCTTCTTTTTCGATTTGTGAATATGCCCTCTCGGCTGGTATCAGCGTTCTCGAAGCGTGCGCTATTGGTTTTCTAGACCCATCCGGCATAATATGTTGAATGCATGCTCCTAAGCCGTAGGAACTAGCGTCACTAGCGACGACTATTTTTAATTTTGTGTCAAAGTGCGTTAAGAATAATTCGGATGTTAGTGCGCTCTTTATTTTGTCAAAAGCGGTTTGACATTCTTGCGTCCAGTTCCAAGGTGTATCCTTTTTAAGCAGATTATTTAAGGGGGCTCGCAAGTTATGCATTCCTTCAATAAAAGATTGATAATAATTTGCGAGTCCTAAGAAACTCTGCAAGGTTGTTACGTCATCAGGTGCTGGCATATTTTTTATTGCCGCAGATCTGTCTGGGTCTGGACGTCGTCCATGTTTGTTTATTATGTGTCCAAGATACTTAATCTCGCTCATACAAAAGTCACATTTACTTGCTTTTACTTTAAAGCCGAATTCTTGTATTCGAGTAAATACTTGTTTCAAATGTCCCTTATGTTCTTGTGGGGATTTGCTCCTGACAACAATGTCGTCCAGGTATGCACATGCGCACTCAATACCACTTAGCATGGTGTCCATCGCTTGCTGAAAAATGGCAGGCGCTACTTTGATGCCAAAGGGCAATCGGTTGTATTTGAATAATCCCTTATGCGTATTGATGCATAGTATTTTTGAGCAATTTTCCTCGACCGGTATTTGCAAATATGCGTCGCTCAAGTCTATCTTAGAGAAGATATTACCACCATTTAACTTCGTGAATATTTCCTCTAGGCTTGGTAGAGGGTAATGGTGATCTTTTAATAGGGAGTTGACCTCGGTCGAAAAATCTGCGCACACTCTAACTTCGTCATTCTTTTTCTTTACGTATACGGTTGGGGCTGCCCACTCGCTGTGTTCTATTTTTGATAGAATTCCTGTCTGTTCCAATCTATCTAATTCTTTATTAATCTTTTCCAACCCAGCGAACGGAACGTTTCGCTTTTTTCTAAAAATTGGGCTGGCGTTTTCTTTAAGTTCAAACGAGGCCTTGAATTTATTACAGCGACCTTAGTTAGTCGTGAATGCTTCAGGAAATAATTCTTTTAAATCGTCTTTTATATTTACTGTTGTTGGAGAAGAACATTCTATTTTTTTACAGAATGTATTGATTGGCTTATCCTATAGTCCAAATTTCTCAATTAAATCTATTCCAAACAGATTTTCACTATTTTTCAGTACGAATATTTTTAATTTCTTCGTAATCCCTTTTAATTTTATCGGAAGGACAACTTCTCCTTCAAATTTTATACCACCACCAGTTACCGTCCGGGCTGATTTACTCGTTTTCATCATGGTTGGTTTTTTATCCAACTTTTTCCATGTATTCAGGTTTATAATAGAAATATCGGAGCCGGAGTCGAGTTGTAATTTATTGGTGTTTTAAATATTTCCACTTTTACGTATTTTCGCCGATCTTTGTCTAATTTTGTATTTGATTTTGTTTGCTGTACTCTCTTTCTGGTGTAATCTTTATATCTGCAGCACTCGCTTTTGTGTCCCACCTTCTTACAAATGTAGCATTTTTTCTTTTTATAAGGACAATCTGATTCCCAATGCTTTTCTGCACATCTTTTACAGTTATATCTAGGAAGAGGCTTGTTATATTCTGTCCTATATTTATGGTTATTAGGATTGTAATATCCCGTTCCATTTCGATTGCTTTTCTTTGTAAAGTTCTTGGTTGGTGTGTATGGTTTTCTAACTTTTCTTACATATGCCACTCCGGATTCTTCTATATTTTTTGAATCCTTTTTTAGTGTAATGGCCCTTTCAAATAATCTTGGTTGTCCATCTTTCTTAGATTCATGCACAGCCATCTTATATGAAAAAGAGATATATTTGGATTAAATAATTCTTTTAGTAATTTCACAGCTTCCATGAACTCTAATTCTGCAGTTTTTTTAGGTAATATGTAATCTATGAATTTGCTGTGTTCTGATGTACCCAATTTCCTGAGTAAGAGGCTCACTTTCTGGCTATTTGGCCAATTTTTGCAGTCCAGTTGAAAGACATCCTCGTATCTTGTATAGTATGCTTCAAAAGTCTTTCCTTCCTCCGGCACATAATTAAATGTGTCCATACTATTAAAGATAGTTGTATGGGAGAAATTAACACTGTCGACATTTTCTCGATTACTCTTTAGTAGTTCCAGTGTTTTAGCAAAACGTTCATTTTGTCTTTCCTCGCGGTCAGCTGGTGCCTGATTTTGTCTTTCCTTGCGGTCAGCTTGTGCCTGTAAAAATTGCATGAACATTTTTGATAAGTCTTCCATTTATTTTTTTTTTTTCTTTATTTTTTTTTCGAGTCACAATTGAAAAAAAATGTATGCAGTACATTTAGTTCTTTGGAGTTTTTTTTTTCTAGTATTTTAGTAATTAAAATACTCTTAAATTGAGATTACCCTTTTTTTTTTCTTTCGTGACGTTTTACTGTATTATCCGTTATCCAGTGACAACTTAAAAAAAATCCTTTCCTTGAGCTTTAATTTCTAGCTATGGTATTTCCTTTTAGTACCGCCGCCAAACAAATTATTAATTAAAAGATTCCTTTAGTTGTTGTTTTGCTAACGGGGAGCAGTAATTAGAATCCACTGGTGAACTTTTTTTTCGTAGGTTACTTCCTTGCTTTCCGTAATACGAGTCTGACCTGTCGTTTTGCGACAGAACAAAATCCGCTTTTCGTTTGCAAGTTGGTCCTTTAGTAATACAAAACAGATTTGTCGTTTAGCGACAAAACAAAAATTCACTTTTACATTCGTTTGCAAGTCGGATTCCCAGAAAACGGCGTAAATTGTCGCTTTTGCCACGTTCGAGTTTGTTTTTTTTTCACTTAAGTTGAAACTTTTCTTTAGCGTAAAATCCGTTTGCTCGTCAACACTTTGCATTGTACTTTTTTTTTTAATAGTTCTTCGTCAAACTGTTATATCTGACGCTTCATATCTCGTCGCCAACTGTTGTGGTTGCAAGGTTGAACAATAATTAGTGAGGAATACAATGAAGACGCAAACAACAAGGAGAATGCAATAATAAGTGTATTAAAGAAAAGGTATAGTTACAGTATGTACAAATGAAGGTGTCGAGTCAGAGAGTCTTGGTGGGAGGACATGTACGCTCTTCGGCGTCACTTCCGGTGGCATTTAGGTAACACACACTAAGGCCAACCTAGGCTTGCCATTTATAGTGTAACGTTATTCGTATATGCAAATGAGTGGTTGCCACCACAACACAAAGTGTTGTGGCCTTTTAAAAGAATAATTATCAAAGACAAGCGGTTTTGGCTCATGCGACTGGGGTTCGGCTTAAATGTGGCACCGCTTGCTATGAAATCTGTTACTGCCGTGATAACGTCCCAGGATCAGAAAATCAAGAGTTCCACGTCAACATACATCGACATCTTCATTAATGAACATCTAGTTTCTGGAGTGCACATGCGACATCACTTTTTAGACTACAAGTTAGTCTGTAAAGATCCAGAACAACTGAGAGACGTAGCTAAGATCCTGGGTCTGCAGGTCTGGGGAGAGAGTGATTCTCACCGATGGAAACGGGGTGGTCAGGTTCCGGCAATTCCCCGTGTAGTGACCCGTCGACATATATTTTCCTTGGAAAATGGTGGGCCCTTTCCTCGTGTGCGGCTGGCTTAGGGTTGCTACTGCATTCATCAAGCACCAAGCAAGTGCGCTAATCAAGAGATGGGACGATGAGATCAGGGATGCCTATTTTCAAGACAAAGCAGCTAGTGAAGGAAAAGGTCTGGTTCCTTAGAATCGACAAACTAGTGAAAGGGAATATGCAACTGCATTCTCTACCAGCCCCCAACCCGACATGTTCATACCGTGAACTCATACGCACCACACCACTTCACACTACCCATGGACTGAAATCTCCATGGACTTTTCTGATCCTTTCCAATCTGGAGATTACTTACTAGTCGCTATCGACGATTACAGCTGGTTCTCGGAGCTAGAAGTACTCCCCTCCCTATCAGCAGGAGTGGTTATTCCTCACCTCGACGCAATCTTTCCAAGGAAAGGCTATCCTGCTATTGTCAAGTCTGATAATGGAAGGGGGTTCCAAGGGCAGGAAATCATAGACTTTGCCACCAAGTCAGGATTCCGTGAAAAAAAAATCACAACTTTGTAACCCGAAACAAATGGAGAAGCTGTATTGTTTATGAGAACTTAAAATAAATATACCTGCACCACCACTGTGGAGGGTTTAAACTGGAAAACCCAGCTGTCCCATTTCCTAATGCAGAATAGGATCACCCCACGGTACAACTAAAGCATCTTCATTTGAAGCCCTCACTAAAAGGAAAATGAATATCGGTATATCTGTTGCTCCTAAAACCCAGAGTTAGTTCACATTCGCATAGCAGAGAACGATGCGAGAGAAAAGAAAAAAAGTAAAGGCATATGCAGAAATAAAAAGACGGACAAAGCTCTACCAGCTCTATTTAGGTGACACAGGCAGAAGCATCTTTACAAATTATCCTCACCTTTTCCTTCCAAAACAATTTACAATCATCAGTAAAAAGGGTGACAGCATGGTGACAGTTCCCCTGAAGAACGGATAAAATCAGAATCAGACTCTGAATATGAATACGGCCCACATTTACAATCAGAAAAGGCCTTCCGAAGTACCCACAACTTGGCACAATTCACCACAAGACGCAATCCGTTAGGGAAAATACTCCCTTCAGCTAAATTTAAAGACTTTGTTAGAAATTAACAAACAAGAAAAGTAATAATAAAGTAAATAAATGGTCTGAAAAAAAAGCCAAGTCCACAAATACACTATATTCAAGGACTATTCTATCTTTCTATCAGCAGAATTGACTGTTGCCCTCTCCTTTCTTATCATGCATGTAACGCACATACACATGGACTCTATACATCTAAATGTTTACTAAAGACAGGAGAGGTTTGATGTCCAGTCAAAATTTGCTTCCCTTAGCATATCAAAGAGAAACCGGAAATAAAGAACGCCCCGGAAAAACTAATCAGTTTAACTGCGGTGCGAATTAAAAACACACGTATTCTCTTTGTCTTTGTTGTTTCTTTTTTTTAACTTTTTGTTTTAGTCTCGCGAGCCGGGTCTACGACATTAGACCGGGAATGACATCGTGGAACGCAGTCACAGATGCGTAAACACGATTGCAGCTCGGAAAAATTACTCTGAATTTGAGGCTGTGTACTGGCATAATGTAACACCGAAGGACAACCCCTAACGCAACGCAAATATGTGAACTTGATAGAGTGAGTTCACTACACTGGCCGCGATCGTCCAACACGTTGTGCCGGTCCCAAGTTGTCATCAGACTCAGTCCGTGCTGCAACAAAGAATTCTCATTCAAAGTAAGACAACACGTCCAGTCTATAAACAAATAACAGGTTTATGTGTTGGGGCTTGCAAATGAAACTTGAGTTCCCAGGTTGAACTGCAGACTTGCAGAATGAGAATTTTGTCGGATCAACAAAAAAATAAGTCTAATAATCCTTTAGCTAAGGCCCCCAGTGAGGCTATATTGCTTAGAGAGGCACCCAGCTCCAACTGAATGCCAGCTCTTAGAATGACAAACTTCTCTATCCTGCTCTAGGGCCACATCTCTTCCTCCCATCATTTGGAATCCTTTCTTCTTGACCGGAAATCAACCACTTAAGCTTAACTGCCAGAAAGTCTACTCAAGAGGGCCTTATCATTGAGACCATCTATGAACATTACTTTTTTTTATCTCAGCATAATTCCCTGTTTTTATGAGCCACTTATCTCATTTCAAAGACATATAAGATTGTGTGTGGCCCAAAATACAACATTAGAGACATTTTAAAATTCCTCTGTGCCCCACCCCTTGTCTTTTGCCCGATCATCTAACACCTGAAACGTTTACCATTCACATGCACCACTCAAACATGCAGCCTACTGCAGGTTTATAAATACAAGTTGTTCTGTTTCTCATAGGTTGCGAGTTCGATCTTCACTCGCAAGCTATGATTTAAACATTTCTTTAATTTACAAAAGACACGCCAGGCAAAGACGACCCCTTTTATGGTGAGGATAAGGCTATTCGATCCGTGCTCAGGATTTTACAAAGACAGACTGAAATGAAGACATTTAGGTATTGTTTTGTATTCGGTAAAACACAATTTGTAGAATTTTATCTTGTATTTTGCTAAAGCTTGTAAATGTATTTTTACTCGCTTGCCGGCGGTTGGAGGGAGCGAGACAAAAACGGATGCGTTCTGGGTTACTGGATGGTTGACATGAGTGGCGAAAGACGTTATACACCCCCCCCCCACACACATATATATATATATATATATATATATATATATACATATATATATATATATATATATATACATATATATATATATATATATATATATATATATATATATATATATATATATATATATATATATATATATATATATATATATATATAAGAGAGTAGTAGTTGTAGTAGTAAGATTCGAGAAACAGTAGGCCCACTTGGGAAATAGGATTATATTATCGACGAGGTTAATTTAAGTTTCTTTTCCGGATTTGGTGTCTTAAAGAGAATTATTCCGATAGGTGGGGCTGTGCTTATTTTTCTTACTTTCGGACCAAATCAGCGAGTCGCTGTGTGGCTGGAACGGAGCGATGGACAGCTTTCAAATAGTCATACATTCTATGAAAATCGATGCATCTCGATAACAATCAAGATTTTTTTAATAAATCTAATTTTACGAAATACGATTTCACTTTCGGATTCGATTAGTGCAGACATTTGGTTGCTGCTTCAATCGAATCCACATTAAGATCCTCATGGTGGATACCCGTAATGCTTTCATGTATTAACAACCATTAAAACCTACTTATCTGGTTGATACTCGTAATGCTTTCATGTATTAACAGCCATTAAAAGCTACTTATCTGGTGGATACCCGTAATGCTTTCATGTATTAACAACCATTAAAAGCTACTTATCTGGTGGATACCCGTAATGCTTTCATGTATTAACAGCCATTAAAAGCTACTTATCTGGTGAATACTCGTAATGCTTTCATGTATTAACAACCATTAAAAGCTACTTATCTGGTGGATACTCGTAATGCTTTCATGTATTAACAACCATTAAAAGCTACTTATCTGGTGGATACCCGTAATGCTTTCATGTATTAACAACCATTAAAAACTACTTATCTGGTGGATACCCGTAATGCTTTCATGTATTAACAACCATTAAAAACTACTTATCTGGTGGATACTCGTAATGCTTTCATGTATTAACAGCCATTAAAAGCTACTTATCTGGTGGATACCCGTAATGCTTTCATGTATTAACAACCATTAAAAGCTACTTATCTGGTGGATACCCGTAATGCTTTCATGTATTAACAGCCATTAAAAGCTACTTATCTGGTGGATACCCGTAATGCTTTCATGTATTAACAAACATTAAAAACTACTTATCTGGTGGATACTCGTAATGCTTTCATGTATTAACAACCATTAAAAGCTACTTATCTGGTGGATACTCGTAATGCTTTCATGTATTAACAACCATTAAAAACTACTTATCTGGTGGATACCCGTAATGCTTTCATGTATTAACAACCATTAAAAGCTACTTATCTGGTTGATACCCGTAATGCTTTCATGTATTAACAACCATTAAAAACTACTTATCTGGTGGATACCCGTAATGCTTTCATGTATTAACAACCATTAAAAACTACTTATCTGGTGGATACCCGTAATGCTTTCATGTATTAACAACCATTAAAAGCTACTTATCTGGTTGATACCCGTAATGCTTTCATGTATTAACAACCATTAAAAACTACTTATCTGGTGGATACCCGTAGTCTTTCATGTATTAACAACCATTAAAAACTACTTATCTGGTTGATACCCGTAATGCTTTCATGTATTAACAACCATTAAAAACTACTTATCTGGTGGATACCCGTAATGCTTTCATGTATTAACAACCATTAAAAACTACTTATCTGGTGGATACCCGTAATGCTTTCATGTATTAACAACCATTAAAAACTACTTATCTGGTGGATACTCGTAATGCTTTCATGTATTAACAACCATTAAAAACTACTTATCTGGTGGATACCCGTAATGCTTTCATGTATTAACAACCATTAAAAACTACTTATCTGGTGGATACCCGTAATGCTTTCATGTATTAACAACCATTAAAAACTACTTATCTGGTTGATACCCGTAATGCTTTCATGTATTAACAACCATTAAAAGCTACTTATCTGGTTGATACCCGTAATGCTTTTATGTATTAACAACCATTAAAAACTACTTATCTGGTTGATACCCGTAATGCTTTCATGTATTAACAACCATTAAAAACTACTTATCTGGTGGATACCCGTAATGCTTTCATGTATTAACAACCATTAAAAGCTACTTATCTGGTGGATACCCGTAATGCTTTCATGTATTAACAACCATTAAAAACTACTTATCTGGTTGATACCCGTAATGCTTTCATGTATTAACAACCATTAAAAACTACTTATCTGGTGGATACCCGTAATGCTTTCATGTATTAACAACCATTAAAAGCTACTTATCTGGTGGATACTCGTAATGCTTTCATGTATTAACAACCATTAAAAGCTACTTATCTGGTGGATACCCGTAATGCTTTCATGTATTAACAACCATTAAAAACTACTTATCGGGTTGATACCCGTAATGCTTTCATGTATTAACAACCATTAAAAACTACTTATCTGGTGGATACCCGTAATGCTTTCATGTATTAACAACCATTAAAAGCTACTTATCTGGTGGATACCCGTAATGCTTTCATGTATTAACAGCCATTAAAAGCTACTTATCTGGTGGATACTCGTAATGCTTTCATGTATTAACAACCATAAAAAACTACTTATCTGGTGGATACCCGTAATGCTTTCATGTATTAACAACCATTAAAAACTACTTATCTGGTGGATACTCGTAATGCTTTCATGTATTAACAACCATTAAAAACTACTTATCTGGTGGATACCCGTAATGCTTTCATGTATTAACAACCATTAAAAGCTACTTATCTGGTGGATACCCGTAATGCTTTCATGTATTAACAACCATTAAAAACTACTTATCTGGTGGATACCCGTAATGCTTTCATGTATTAACAACCATTAAAAGCTACTTATCTGGTGGATACCCGTAATGCTTTCATGTATTAACAACCATTAAAAACTACTTATCTGGTGGATACCCGTAATGCTTTCATGTATTAACAACAATTAAAAACTACTTATCTGGTGGATACCCGTAATGCTTTCATGTATTAACAACCATTAAAAACCACTTATCTGGTGGATACCCGTAATGCTTTCATGTATAAACAACCATTAAAAGCTACTTATCTGGTGGATACCCGTAATGCTTTCATGTATTAACAACCATTAAAAACTACTTATCTGGTGGATACCCGTAATGCTTTCATGTATTAACAACCATTAAAAGCTACTTATCTGGTGGATACCCGTAATGCTTTCATGTATTAACAACCATTAAAAACTACTTATCTGGTGGATACCCGTAATGCTTTCATGTATTAACAACCATTAAAAGCTACTTATCTGGTGGATACCCGTAATGCTTTCATGTATTAACAACCATTAAAAACTACTTATCTGGTGGATACCCGTAATGCTTTCATGTATTAACAACCATTAAAAACTACTTATCTGGTGGATACCCGTAATGCTTTCATGTATTAACAACCATTAAAAACCACTTATCTGGTGGATACCCGTAATGCTTTCATGTATAAACAACCATTAAAAGCTACTTATCTGGTGGATACCCGTAATGCTTTCATGTATTAACAACCATTAAAAACTACTTATCTGGTGGATACCCGTAATGCTTTCATGTATTAACAACCATTAAAAGCTACTTATCTGGTGGATACCTGTAATGCTTTCATGTATTAACAACCATTAAAAGCTACTTATCTGGTGGATACCCGTAATGCTTTCATGTATTAACAACCATTAAAAACTACTTATCTGGTGGATACCCGTAATGCTTTCATGTATTAACAACCATTAAAAACTACTTATCTGGTGGATACCCGTAATGCTTTCATGTATTAACAACCATTAAAAACTACTTATCTGGTGGATACCCGTAATGCTTTCATGTATTACCAACCATTAAAAACTACTTATCTGGTGGATACCCGTAATGCTTTCATGTATTAACAACCATTAAAAACTACTTATCTGGTGGATACTCGTAATGCTTTCATGTATTAACAACCATTAAAAACTACTTATCTGGTTGATACCCGTAGTCTTTCATGTATTAACAACCATTAAAAACTACGTATCTGGTTGATACCCGTAATGCTTTCATGTATTAACAACCATTAAAAGCTACTTATCTGGTTGATACCCGTAATGCTTTCATGTTTAACAACCATTAAAAACTACTTATCTGGTTGATACCCGTAATGCTTTCATGTATTAACAACCATTAAAAACTACTTATCTGGTGGATACCCGTAATGCTTTCATGTATTAACAACCATTAAAAACTACTTATCTGGTGGATACCCGTAATGCTTTCATGTATTAACAACCATTAAAAACTACTTATCTGGTTGATACCCGTAATGCTTTCATGTATTAACAACCATTAAAAACTACTTATCTGGTGGATACCCGTAATGCTTTCATGTATTAACAACCATTAAAAACTACTTATCTGGTGGATACCCGTAATGCTTTCATGTATTAACAACCATTAAAAACTACTTATCTGGTTGATACCCGTAATGCTTTCATGTATTAACAACCATTAAAAACTACTTATCTGGTGGATACCCGTAATGCTTTCATGTATTAACAACCATTAAAAACTACTTATCTGGTGGATACCCGTAATGCTTTCATGTATTAACAACCATTAAAAACTACTTATCTGGTTGATACCCGTAATGCTTTCATGTATTAACAACCATTAAAAACTACTTATCTGGTGGATACCCGTAATGCTTTCATGTATTAACAACCATTAAAAACTACTTATCTGGTGGATACCCGTAATGCTTTCATGTATTAACAACCATTAAAAACTACTTATCTGGTTGATACCCGTAATGCTTTCATGTATTAACAACCATTAAAAACTACTTATCTGGTTGATACCCGTAATGCTTTCATGTATTAACAACCATTAAAAACTACTTATCTGGTGGATACCCGTAATGCTTTCATGTATTAACAACCATTAAAAACTACTTATCTGGTGGATACCCGTAATGCTTTCATGTATTAACAACCATTAAAAACTACTTATCTGGTTGATACCCGTAATGCTTTCATGTATTAACAACCATTAAAAACTACTTATCTGGTGGATACCCGTAATGCTTTCATGTATTAACAACCATTAAAAACTACTTATCTGGTGGATACCCGTAATGCTTTCATGTATTAACAACCATTAAAAACTACTTATCTGGTTGATACCCGTAATGCTTTCATGTATTAACAACCATTAAAAACTACTTATCTGGTTGATACCCGTAATGCTTTCATGTATTAACAACCATTAAAAACTACTTATCTGGTGGATACCCGTAATGCTTTCATGTATTAACAACCATTAAAAACTACTTATCTGGTGGATACCCGTAATGCTTTCATGTATTAACAACCATTAAAAACTACTTATCTGGTTGATACCCGTAATGCTTTCATGTATTAACAACCATTAAAAACTACTTATCTGGTTGATACCCGTAATGCTTTCATGTATTAACAACCATTAAAAACTACTTATCTGGTGGATACCCGTAATGCTTTCATGTATTAACAACCATTAAAAACTACTTATCTGGTGGATACCCGTAATGCTTTCATGTATTAACAACCATTAAAAACTACTTATCTGGTTGATACCCGTAATGCTTTCATGTATTAACAACCATTACAAACTACTTATCTGGTTGATACCCGTAATGCTTTCATGTATTAACAACCATTAAAAACTACTTATCTGGTTGATACCCGTAGTCTTTCATGTATTAACAACCATTAAAAACTACTTATCTGGTGGATACCCGTAATGCTTTCATGTATTAACAACCATTAAAAACAACTTATCTGGTGGATACCCGTAATGCTTTCATGTATTAACAACCATTAAAAGCTACTTATCTGGTTGATACCCGTAATGCTTTCATGTATTAACAACCATTAAAAACTACTTATCTGGTTGATACCCGTAATGCTTTCATGTATTAACAACCATTAAAAACTACTTATCTGGTGGATACCCGTAATGCTTTCATGTATTAACAACCATTAAAAACTACTTATCTGGTGGATACCCGTAATGCTTTCATGTATTAACAACCATTAAAAACTACTTATCTGGTGGATACCCGTAATGCTTTCATGTATTAACAACCATTAAAAACTACTTATCTGGTTGATACCCGTAATGCTTTCATGTATTAACAACCATTAAAAACTACTTATCTGGTGGATACCCGTAATGCTTTCATGTATTAACAACCATTAAAAGCTACTTATCTGGTGGATACCCGTAATGCTTTCATGTATTAACAACCATTAAAAACTACTTATCTGGTGGATACCCGTAATGCTTTCATGTATTAACAACCATTAAAAACTACTTATCTGGTGGATACCCGTAATGCTTTCATGTATTAACAACCATTAAAAACTACTTATCTGGTGGATACGCGTAATGCTTTCATGTATTAACAACCATTAAAAACTACTTATCTGGTGGATACCCGTAATGCTTTCATGTATTAACAACCATTAAAAGCTACTTATCTGGTGGATACCCGTAATGCTTTCATGTATTTACAACCATTAAAAACTACTTATCTGGTTGATACCCGTAATGCTTTCATGTATTAACAACCATTAAAAACTACTTATCTGGTGGATACCCGTATTGCTTTCATGTATTAACAACCATTAAAAGCTACTTATCTGGTGGATACCCGTAATGCTTTCATGTATTAACAACCATTAAAAACTACTTATCTGGTGGATACCCGTAATGCTTTCATGTATTAACAACCATTAAAAACAACTTATCTGGTGGATACCCGTAATGCTTTCATGTATAAACAACCATTAAAAGCTACTTATCTGGTGGATACCCGTAATGCTTTCATGTATTAACAACCATTAAAAACTACTTATCTGGTGGATACCCGTAATGCTTTCATGTATTAACAACCATTAAAAACTACTTATCTGGTTGATACCCGTAATGCTTTCATGTATTAACAACCATTAAAAGCTACTTATCTGGTGGATACCTGTAATGCTTTCATGTATTAACAACCATTAAAAGCTACTTATCTGGTGGATACCCGTAATGCTTTCATGTATTAACAACCATTAAAAACTACTTATCTGGTGGATACCCGTAATGCTTTCATGTATTAACAACCATTAAAAACTACTTATCTGGTGGATACCCGTAATGCTTTCATGTATTAACAACCATTAAAAACTACTTATCTGGTGGATACCCGTAATGCTTTCATGTATTAACAACCATTAAAAACTACTTATCTGGTTGATACCCGTAATGCTTTCATGTATTAACAACCATTAAAAGCTACTTATCTGGTGGATACCTGTAATGCTTTCATGTATTAACAACCATTAAAAGCTACTTATCTGGTGGATACCCGTAATGCTTTCATGTATTAACAACCATTAAAAACTACTTATCTGGTGGATACCCGTAATGCTTTCATGTATTAACAACCATTAAAAACTACTTATCTGGTGGATACCCGTAATGCTTTCATGTATTAACAACCATTAAAAACTACTTATCTGGTGGATACCCGTAATGCTTTCATGTATTAACAACCATTAAAAACTACTTATCTGGTTGATACCCGTAATGCTTTCATGTATTAACAACCATTAAAAGCTACTTATCTGGTGGATACCTGTAATGCTTTCATGTATTAACAACCATTAAAAGCTACTTATCTGGTGGATACCCGTAATGCTTTCATGTATTAACAACCATTAAAAACTACTTATCTGGTGGATACCCGTAATGCTTTCATGTATTAACAACCATTAAAAACTACTTATCTGGTGGATACCCGTAATGCTTTCATGTATTAACAACCATTAAAAACTACTTATCTGGTGGATACCCGTAATGCTTTCATGTATTAACAACCATTAAAAACTACTTATCTGGTTGATACCCGTAATGCTTTCATGTATTAACAACCATTAAAAGCTACTTATCTGGTGGATACCTGTAATGCTTTCATGTATTAACAACCATTAAAAACTACTTATCTGGTTGATACCCGTAATGCTTTCATGTATTAACAACCATTAAAAGCTACTTATCTGGTGGATACTCGTAATGCTTTCATGTATTAACAACCATTAAAAACTACTTATCTGGTGGATACCCGTAATGCTTTCATGTATTAACAACCATTAAAAGCTACTTATCTGGTGGATACCTGTAATGCTTTCATGTATTAACAACCATTAAAAACTACTTATCTGGTTGATACCCGTAATGCTTTCATGTATTAACAACCATTAAAAGCTACTTATCTGGTGGATACTCGTAATGCTTTCATGTATTAACAACCATTAAAAACTACTTATCTGGTGGATACCCGTAATGCTTTCATGTATTAACAACCATTAAAAGCTACTTATCTGGTGGATACCTGTAATGCTTTCATGTATTAACAACCATTAAAAACTACTTATCTGGTTGATACCCGTAATGCTTTCATGTATTAACAACCATTAAAAGCTACTTATCTGGTGGATACTCGTAATGCTTTCATGTATTAACAACCATTAAAAACTACTTATCTGGTGGATACCCGTAATGCTTTCATGTATTAACAACCATTAAAAGCTACTTATCTGGTGGATACCTGTAATGCTTTCATGTATTAACAACCATTAAAAACTACTTATCTGGTTGATACCCGTAATGCTTTCATGTATTAACAACCATTAAAAGCTACTTATCTGGTGGATACTCGTAATGCTTTCATGTATTAACAACCATTAAAAACTACTTATCTGGTGGATACCCGTAATGCTTTCATGTATTAACAACCATTAAAAGCTACTTATCTGGTGGATACCTGTAATGCTTTCATGTATTAACAACCATTAAAAACTACTTATCTGGTTGATACCCGTAATGCTTTCATGTATTAACAACCATTAAAAGCTACTTATCTGGTGGATACTCGTAATGCTTTCATGTATTAACAACCATTAAAAACTACTTATCTGGTGGATACCCGTAATGCTTTCATGTATTAACAACCATTAAAAGCTACTTATCTGGTGGATACACGTAATGCTTTCATGTATTAACAACCATTAAAAACTACTTATCTGGTGGATAGCCGTAATGCTTTCATGTATTAACAACCATTAAAAACTACTTATCTGGTGGATACCCGTAATGCTTTCATGTATTACTAACCATTAAAAACTACTTATCTGGTGGATACCCGTAATGCTTTCATGTATTAACAACCATTAAAAACTACTTATCTGGTGGATACTCGTAATGCTTTCATGTATTAACAACCATTAAAAACTACTTATCTGGTTGATACCCGTAGTCTTTCATGTATTAACAACCATTAAAAACTACTTATCTGGTGGATACCCGTAATGCTTTCATGTATTACTAACCATTAAAAACTACTTATCTGGTGGATACCCGTAATGCTTTCATGTATTAACAACCATTAAAAACTACGTATCTGGTGGATACCCGTAATGCTTTCATGTATTAACAACCATTAAAAACTACTTATCTGGTGGATACTCGTAATGCTTTCATGTATTAACAACCATTAAAAACTACTTATCTGGTGGATACTCGTAATGCTTTCATGTATTAACAACCATTAAAAACTACTTATCTGGTGGATACCCGTAATGCTTTCATGTATTACTAACCATTAAAAACTACTTATCTGGTGGATACCCGTAATGCTTTCATGTATTAACAACCATTAAAAACTACTTATCTGGTGGATACTCGTAATGCTTTCATGTATTAACAACCATTAAAAACTACTTATCTGGTTGATACCCGTAGTCTTTCATGTATTAACAACCATTAAAAACTACTTATCTGGTGGATACCCGTAATGCTTTCATGTATTACTAACCATTAAAAACTACTTATCTGGTGGATACCCGTAATGCTTTCATGTATTAACAACCATTAAAAACTACGTATCTGGTGGATACCCGTAATGCTTTCATGTATTAACAACCATTAAAAACTACTTATCTGGTGGATACTCGTAATGCTTTCATGTATTAACAACCATTAAAAACTACTTATCTGGTTGATACCCGTAGTCTTTCATGTATTAACAACCATTAAAAACTACTTATCTGGTGGATACCCGTAATGCTTTCATGTATTACTAACCATTAAAAACTACTTATCTGGTGGATACCCGTAATGCTTTCATGTATTAACAACCATTAAAAACTACGTATCTGGTGGATACCCGTAATGCTTTCATGTATTTACAACCATTAAAAACTACTTATCTGGTTGATACCCGTAGTCTTTCATGTATTAACAACCATTAAAAACTACGTATCTGGTTGATACCCGTAATGCTTTCATGTATTAACAACCATATAAAACTACTTATCTGGTGGATACCCGTAATGCTTTCATGTATTAACAACCATTAAAAACTACTTATCTGGTTGATACCCGTAGTCTTTCATGTATTAACAACCATTAAAAACTACGTATCTGGTTGATACCCGTAATGCTTTCATGTATTAACAACCATATAAAACTACTTATCTGGTGGATACCCGTAATGCTTTCATGTATTAACAACCATTAAAAACTACTTATCTGGTGGATAGCCGTAATGCTTTCATGTATTAACAACCATTAAAAACTACTTATCTGGTGGATACCCGTAATGCTTTCATGTATTACTAACCATTAAAAACTACTTATCTGGTGGATACCCGTAATGCTTTCATGTATTAACAACCATTAAAAACTACTTATCTGGTGGATACTCGTAATGCTTTCATGTATTAACAACCATTAAAAACTACTTATCTGGTTGATACCCGTAGTCTTTCATGTATTAACAACCATTAAAAACTACGTATCTGGTGGATACCCGTAATGCTTTCATGTATTTACAACCATTAAAAACTACTTATCTGGTTGATACCCGTAATGCTTTCATGTATTAACAACCATTAAAAGCTACTTATCTGGTTGATACCCGTAATGCTTTCATGTATTAACAACCATTAAAAACTACTTATCTGGTGGATACCCGTAATGCTTTCATGTATTAACAACCATTAAAAGCTACTTATCTGGTTGATACCCGTAATGCTTTCATGTATTAACAACCATTAAAAACTACTTATCTGGTTGATACCCGTAATGCTTTCATGTATTAACAACCATTAAAAGCTACTTATCTGGTTGATACCCGTAATGCTTTCATGTATTAACAACCATTAAAAACTACTTATCTGGTTGATACCCGTAATGCTTTCATGTATTAACAACCATTAAAAACTACTTATCTGGTGGATACCCGTAATGCTTTCATGTATTAACAACCATTAAAAACTACTTATCTGGTGGATAACCGTAATGCTTTCATGTATTAACAACCATTAAAAACTACTTATCTGGTGGATACCCGTAATGCTTTCATGTATTAACAACCATTAAAAACTACTTATCTGGTTGATACCCGTAATGCTTTCATGTATTAACAACCATTAAACACTACTTATCTGGTGGATACCCGTAATGCTTTCATGTATTAACAACCATTAAAAACTACTTATCTGGTGGATACCCGTAATGCTTTCATGTATTTACAACCATTAAAAACTACTTATCTGGTTGATACCCGTAATGCTTTCATGTATTAACAACCATTAAAAACTACTTATCTGGTTGATACCCGTAATGCTTTCATGTATTAACAACCATTAAAAACTACTTATCTGGTTGATACCCGTAATGCTTTCATGTATTAACAACCATTAAAAACTACTTATCTGGTGGATACCCGTAATGCTTTCATGTATTAACAACCATTAAAAACTACTTATCTGGTGGATATCCGTAATGCTTTCATGTATTAACAACCATTAAAAACTACTTATCTGGTGGATACCCGTAATGCTTTCATGTATTTACAACCATTAAAAACTACTTATCTGGTTGATACCCGTAATGCTTTCATGTATTAACAACCATTAAAAGCTACTTATCTGGTTGATACCCGTAATGCTTTCATGTATTAACAACCATTAAAAACTACTTATCTGGTGGATACCCGTAATGCTTTCATGTATTAACAACCATTAAAAGCTACTTATCTGGTGGATACCCGTAATGCTTTCATGTATTAACAACCATTAAAAACTACTTATCTGGTGGATACCCGTAATGCTTTCATGTATTAACAACCATTAAAAACTACTTATCTGGTGGATACCCGTAATGCTTTCATGTATTAACAACCATTAAAAACTACTTATCTGGTGGATACCCGTAATGCTTTCATGTATTAACAACCATTAAAAACTACTTATCTGGTGGATACGCGTAATGCTTTCATGTATTAACAACCATTAAAAGCTACTTATCTGGTGGATACCCGTAATGCTTTCATGTATTAACAACCATTAAAAACTACTTATCTGGTGGATACCCGTAATGCTTTCATGTATTAACAACCATTAAAAGCTACTTATCTGGTGGATATCCGTGATGCTTTCATGTATTAACAACCATTAAAAACTACTTATCTGGTGGATATCCGTAATGCTTTCATGTATTAACAACCATTAAAAGCTACTTATCTGGTGGATACTCGTAATGCTTTCATGTATTAACAACCATTAAAAGCTACTTATCTGGTGGATACCCGTAATGCTTTCATGTATTAACAACCATTAAAAACTACTTATCTGGTTGATACCCGTAATGCTTTCATGTATTAACAACCATTAAAAACTACTTATCTGGTGGATACCCGTAATGCTTTCATGTATTAACAACCATTAAAAACTACTTATCTGGTGGATACCCGTAATGCTTTCATGTATTAACAACCATTAAAAACTACTTATCTGGTTGATACCCGTAATGCTTTCATGTATTAAAAACCATTAAACACTACTTATCTGGTGGATACCCGTAATGCTTTCATGTATTAACAACCATTAAAAACTACTTATCTGGTGGATACCCGTAATGCTTTCATGTATTAATAACCATTAAAAACTACTTATCTGGTTGATACCCGTAATGCTTTCATGTATTAACAACCATTAAAAACTACTTATCTGGTTGATACCCGTAATGCTTTCATGTATTAACAACCATTAAAAACTACTTATCTGGTTGATACCCGTAATGCTTTCATGTATTAACAACCATTAAAAACTACTTATCTGGTTGATACCCGTAATGCTTTCATGTATTAACAACCATTAAAAACTACTTATCTGGTGGATACCCGTAATGCTTTCATGTATTAACAACCATTAAAAACTACTTATCTGGTGGATATCCGTAATGCTTTCATGTATTAACAACCATTAAAAACTACTTATCTGGTGGATACCCGTAATGCTTTCATGTATTAACAACCATTAAAAACTACTTATCTGGTTGATACCCGTAATGCTTTCATGTATTAACAACCATTAAAAGCTACTTATCTGGTTGATACCCGTAATGCTTTCATGTATTAAAAACCATTAAAAACTACTTATCTGGTGGATACCCGTAATGCTTTCATGTATTAACAACCATTAAAAGCTACTTATCTGGTGGATACCCGTAATGCTTTCATGTATTAACAACCATTAAAAACTACTTATCTGGTGGATACCCGTAATGCTTTCATGTATTAACAACCATTAAAAACTACTTATCTGGTTGATACCCGTAATGCTTTCATGTATTAACAACCATTAAAAGCTACTTATCTGGTTGATACCCGTAATGCTTTCATGTATTAAAAACCATTAAAAACTACTTATCTGGTGGATACCCGTAATGCTTTCATGTATTAACAACCATTAAAAGCTACTTATCTGGTGGATACCCGTAATGCTTTCATGTATTAACAACCATTAAAAACTACTTATCTGGTGAATACCCGTAATGCTTTCATGTATTAACAACCATTAAAAACTACTTATCTGGTGGATACCCGTAATGCTTTCATGTATTAACAACCATTAAAAACTACTTATCTGGTGGATACCCGTAATGCTTTCATGTATTAACAACCATTAAAAACTACTTATCTGGTGGATACGCGTAATGCTTTCATGTATTAACAACCATTAAAAGCTACTTATCTGGTGGATACCCGTAATGCTTTCATGTATTAACAACCATTAAAAACTACTTATCTGGTGGATACCCGTAATGCTTTCATGTATTAACAACCATTAAAAGCTACTTATCTGGTGGATATCCGTGATGCTTTCATGTATTAACAACCATTAAAAACTACTTATCTGGTGGATATCCGTAATGCTTTCATGTATTAACAACCATTAAAAGCTACTTATCTGGTGGATACTCGTAATGCTTTCATGTATTAACAACCATTAAAAGCTACTTATCTGGTGGATACCCGTAATGCTTTCATGTATTAACAACCATTAAAAGCTACTTATCTGGTGGATATCCGTGATGCTTTCATGTATTAACAACCATTAAAAACTACTTATCTGGTGGACATCCGTAATGCTTTCATGTATTAACAACCATTAAAAGCTACTTATCTGGTTGATACTCGTAATGCTTTCATGTATTAACAACCATTAAAAGCTACTTATCTGGTGGATACCCGTAATGCTTTCATGTATTAACAACCATTAAAAACTACTTATCTGGTGGATACCCGTAATGCTTTCATGTATTAACAACCATTAAAAACTACTTATCTGGTGGATACTCGTAATGCTTTCATGTATTAACAACCATTAAAAACTACTTATCTGGTGGATACCCGTAATGCTTTCATGTATTAACAACCATTAAAAGCTACTTATCTGGTGGATACCCGTAATGCTTTTATGTATTAACAACCATTAAAAACTACTTATCTGGTGGATACCCGTAATGCTTTCATGTATTAACAACCATTAAAAACTACTTATCTGGTGGATACCCGTAATGCTTTCATGTATTAACAACCATTAAAAGCTACTTATCTGGTGGATACCCTTAATGCTTTCATGTATTAACAACCATATAAAACTACTTATCTGGTGGATACCCGTAATGCTTTCATGTATTAACAACCATTAAAAACTACTTATCTGGTGGATACCCGTAATGCTTTCATGTATTAACAACCATTAAAAGCTACTTATCTGGTGGATACCCGTAATGCTTTCATGTATTAACAACCATTAAAAACTACTTATCTGGTGGATACCCGTAATGCTTTCATGTATTAACAACCATTAAAAGCTACTTATCTGGTGGATACCCGTAATGCTTTCATGTATTAACAACCATTAAAAACTACTTATCTGGTGGATACCCGTAATGCTTTCATGTATTAACAACCATTAAAAGCAACTTATCTGGTGGATATCCGTAATGCTTTCATGTATTAACAACCATTAAAAACTACTTATCTGGTGGATACCCGTAATGCTTTCATGTATTAACAACCATTAAAAGCTACTTATCTGGTGGATACCCGTAATGCTTTCATGTATTAACAACCATTAAAAACTACTTATCTGGTGGATACCCGTAATGCTTTCATGTATTAACAACCATTAAAAACTACTTATCT
>OY744532.1:17632312-17682312 GCA_963556195.1 Sepiola atlantica | reverse complement strand
AATAGTATTATTATTATTATTATTATTAGTAGTAGTAGTAGTATTAAGTATTATTATTATTAATAGTATTATTATTATTATTATTAGTAGTAGTAGTATTAAGTAGTATTATTATTAATAGTATTATTAATAGTATTCTTCTTATTATTATTATTATTATTAATAGTATTATTATTATTATTATTATTATTAGTAGTAGTAGTAGTAGTATTAAGTAGTATTATTATTAATAGTATTATTAATAGTATTATTCTTCTTCTTCTTCTTCTTCTTATTATTATTATTATTATTAGTAGTAGTAAAATTGTTAGCACGTTTGACAGACACGGAATCTCAAGGATACTTCACGACGAAGTTGGTGCGATTAATTCGGTCGAATAGTGTTGGAAATTACTGTGAAATTCAAAAAAGATATATGCAATTCTAAAATTTGGAACCCTAAACATCACAGATGCAACATTACACTAGGTTTCATCTTCCTAAGAAACAATCGTCAGATTTTTCTTCTATTGTCGCATCGTTCTTATTTTAGAACTATACCAAAAACGGAAGCAATATCTTACGATTGTATTTTAAGAACATGAAACCCAATGTAATGTTGCATCTGTGTGGTAAGTTGCAATTTACGTATTGTGTAAACTTTGTAATATATACTTTTTAATCTATGATATTGAACACTTTATAAAATAACGTTTTAATAAATACCATGCCATGGTTTTGAAAACGTAATTTTTCTATTCGCATGGTAAATTTAAAATAAATGTATATATATATATATATATATATATATATATATATATATATATATATATATATATATATATATATATATATTAGTGTGTGTGTGTGCGCGTGCGCGTGTGTGTGCAACAACCTTTGTATATGAGTTACTCTTAGTTCAGTAATAGATATTGTAAACATATCTAGAATTTTAGGTTGACATTTTAGGATCATAATTCACCCTATAGGTACAGTGCGTAGCCTTTGTTTATTAATAATGGCTGCCAAGTCTTATATATATATATATATATATATATATATATATATATATATATATATATATTGCCATGAATCATTCCCAAACAAAGAAAAATGATGATAGATGAGCCTTTCAAAATCTGTGATACTTGTTGATATTAAAGTGTCAGATTCATTAGAAGGCGAGAGAACTTAATGCCAAAATATACCTGTTGCATCTCCCGCGCCTCTTTCAGAACATATACATACATACACACATACATACACACACCCACACATATACATATATCTATATGCATATTATCTTGTACTTAGGCAGGAAGTTCTCACATTACCTATTGAATGTGACTGACATTTTAATATAAACAGATGTCTCAAACATTCGAGCGACTCACCTATATATGTTTTGATTATTAGGTAAATATTTTTCCCAAATCTTCTTTTATAGTAATCGTTTTTTTTTTCGAACCTTTTCTACGTGCAGAATACATAATCGTTCACGTGATGTTTTATGTTATGTAATACGCACGCACACGCACACACACATACACACACACACACACACACATAAACGTCGAACACTTTCCCGATTTGTTATTTAAAATGGTCACATGACAATTAAGCAAATACTATGAATTGCTCGAGAAACAATAGCTACCTGCTGCGCGATGCGGATTTCAGAATTAAGCAAATGTTACGCAATACCCAACCGCAAATCGTTTAGCCTTGCTTTACTTAAGTCTAGTGGGGAAAAAGACCGGAAGCAATGTTGGGATAAGCCGAGAAGGACTGGTATTGTTTCAAGACTAGTTGTCATACCCATGCTAAAGAATCCGATCTACCCTTCTATTTCACACATAGCTAGGAGGATGCATACATATATTTCTCAAGGATATACGAGAAAGTGACTTTACAACCACACCCACTTTAAAAATTACGGCGCCTGATATTCTCAGACTATCACCACCTGATAAACGGTACTATAACGTGACATATTAGTAACTATGAAAGTGTCTTTGAAATACGTGTAGTAATGAAACAAAAAGCACCTCGATCTATGATAAAAAAATAATATCAATAAGTTCTTTGTGATATCCAAAGCCAGCTTGTTGTGGATGGAGGGGGGTAGCAGATTTTCCAAACTTCGCTAAAAATACAAAGATATTTGTAGTACCATTTAAGAGCCATTCTAAGTTAAAAAAAAAACTTGCTTACATAATGATAAAGTAAGAAATGTATAGAAAGATTAATACAGTAGTTCTGTTATTGTGAGCCTTTTGGCTAGGAAAAAAAGTATAGTATATGTTCTCATACTTCACTTTATCTATTTTGTCATCGGTCAGTGAAGGAGAGGTACTTCTATATTTCTATGAAAGCATATACGCACAGCAAACCTATGGAGGCTAAAAATGTGTTACATTAAAAATCACGGTCCTTTTATTTCCTTTTCTGTCTTCCCATACTCCGAACATTTAAACATTTTATAGCCCTTTTTTATTTTTGTTTTAATCCATAGAACTACTTTTTGTGGAGTTGGGTTTTCTCCACATTAAAAGCCGACCTTGTGTCTAACTCTGCCCTCGCGGGGAGGCGCGTAAATAGGAACCAAATATATTACACTAGTCTGATAACTAATGAACATTATATAATAATATAAGTGTCGTCTGATAACTTATGAACCTGAGATAAGAATAATATAACATCAGTCTGATAACCAATGAACAACGCCGAGTGGAACATTGTTAGTAGAAATATCCTCGTTCATGTGGAAAATAGTCACATTAAAAACATCGTTTGTCTAGTTGTAAGAATTCTATATTTGTCCGTAACATTAAACACGTGCGTATTTTCATGACCAATGAATATCTATGCATATATAAACCTAGAGAATAATGTCAACTTTCTGAGTCGTAGTGCGTCTGCGTTCTGAATATTCAGTATGCAATCTTTCATGGGCCGGCGAAACCTGATAGACCGTCCAACGGCATCTGAACAGTTTCGCCTTACCCAATTTTATTCAGAAGGCTTAGGTTTGTCCTGGCACTGTCACGCAAGGCCAAGATCGACAAGAGACATCTGCTCCATGACATCATGAGCAAACCCCCTCCACCAGTACGCCTCAAATCACGCCACGCACTCTCCCAGCACGCGCATCAGCTTCTGGAAACCATCCCAGACACCACCTCAAAGCAGATGTGGACCAAGAACCACTGGAGGGAAGATTGGCAGCAAGCTGACCAACACCAACTGCACATGTTCATCACCGACCCAGACGACATACGAGGGGCTGAGCTGCCACGAAGGCAATGGACCAATCTGAACCGCCTGAGAACTGGTGTGGGCCGTTTTTCGGCCACAATGAGAGACTGGGGTCTGAGAGAGGGTGCTGCCTGTGAATGTGGCCACCCGGAACAGACAGTTACACACGTCATAGAGGAATGCCCGCTGTTCAAACCACCCAATGGCGAGCAGGGCATAGCGGACTTTGATGGCGAGACGAGAATCTGGCTTGCCAAGACCGAGCTGCAGCTTTGAGGGAGCTGGCACAAGAAAGAGAGAAAGAGAGAGAGAGAGAGAGAGAGAGAGAAAGAGAGAGAGAGAGAGATAAAGAGAGAGAGAGAGAGAGGTTTACCTATAGTATATTGTTTTCACATATTTGCTGGGGGTAAAACTCGAAACCTAATTGTCAGAATGCAAGCGCACAACTCGCTCTGGAAAATACAGGCGTCTAATAATGTCCAAATGATTAAATCTTTCGATTTAATATTATAATAATTGTATTCCTAAGCCTTAATATACAGCTGTATTCTTCTATGTACACATGAGGTTTGTTGTGATGCGTGTTTATACACTATAAGAATACATCGTTGTTCTGTTTTTTTATGAGGTCATTGTGATGAGAGCATGCGCAATAATTTCCCTGAGAATGATAAAAAGAAATATGAAATTTCATACACTTCCATCAATCTGAAAACTATATACGTTACATCGGACGGAACACTTTCTTGTTTCATGGTGTGAACGATGACGTCATGAGCAGGAATATCCGGCTGCAAAAGTCCGTGATGAAAATCTTGTCTGTTAAGAGCTGTCATGGCCGCCAAAATAACAAGGACATGAATAAACCCATATAGTTTCATCGTTTTAATTCAGACAAACGTTAATATTTCTATTTCTGCTGCGTTTCGATCGACGTGCCCCCAGTCGTTTTCATTATTGCTCATTTTTTTTTTATTGAAATACGATTATTGTCTAAACCTAAGTATTTCTAACCTATTATTGAGATCAATTCATCTTTTTACTAGTTTAGTAACTTTTCTTTGTACCCATTAAAATTATAATATTATATCCGAATTCCCATGTCTAGCGCCTGGAACAGTTGAATACTATATTATATATGAAGTCTTAAATATTCTTACATTTACATTTGTTTGTTACACGTGACAATATATAATTATGAGATGTACATTTATCATTAGAATTTATTTCAAACCACATTCCTTACCCATTTTGATTTTCTTGATATATATATATATATATATATATATATATATAAGGTGAGTCAATGAAAAATAGTTAGACCTGTAAATGGAAACAGATCAATATATTCAGTTGTTCAGAACAAGGGGCATTTAGTAAATAAAACTATTTATTCTTCTTCTCTTTCAATTGCATTCCTTAAGCACGGCTTTTCAAAGATCAAAATCTTATCATCAGAGGAAGTAGTGATTGATATGTTGACAGATAAGAACAGTCAATATTCAAAATTTGGAAAAAGTTTAAAAAAAAAAGTTCTTTTTAAAAAGTTTTTAAAAGTTCAAACGGGTGTGTAAATGAAAGTCACCAAACACGGAGATCCAAGTTGTATAGGGTTCAAATGTAATTGGTAAATCCAGAAGAATCTGCAAGAAAATCCAACGGCGAAGATTCCACCCAAGTCCTTAGTCCTTAGAGGGGGGATCAGACAAAATTAGCCAGATTAAGAAAACGCATTTCTTTCGTGTTTTCAAGTAAACAGATCCAAAGGCAAATAGCAGCGAACCAAACCTCAATGAAAATTAGAAATCCGAATTCGGATTTCCAATTTCCTCTGATGATAAGATTTTGATCTTTGAAAAGCCGTGCTTAAGGAATGCAATTGAAAGAGAAGAAGAAGAAATATTTTAATTTACTTAATGCTCCTTGTTCTGAACAACTGAAGATATTGATCTGTTTCCATTTACAGGTCTAACTATTTTTCATTGACTCACCTTATATATATATATATATATATATATATATATATATATATATATATATATATATATATATATAGAGAGAGAGAGAGATAGAAGAAAAAAGAGTGATAAATATGCGACGATTGTCCAAAATTATTTCAAATTTCAATTGTTCAATGCAAGGTGTATTCAGTAATAAACTAGTGTTTATTATTCTTTCCTTAAGCCAAGGCTTTTCAAAGATCGAAATCTTATATATATATATATATATATATATATATATATTTATATATATATATATATATATATATATATATATATAAGATAAATGAAAGAAGAGAGATAAATATGTACGAATGACAAATCTATTTAAACTTCGATTGTTAAATGCAAGGTGTACTCTGTAAAAACATGTTTATTTTTCTTTCCTTAAGCCAAGGCTTTTCAAAGATTAAAATCTTATAATTAAAGGAATTACATAGATAGATAAGTTGGCAGTGGAAAAGCTAAAATTCAAAATTTGAAAAAATATAAAGTAAGTGAGAGTAAGAGTGTGCGTGTAAAAATATGGAGTCTGTCAAGTTGGTGAATGTCCGTAGATAAAGTGTCCGGTTAAAGGAGATTTAAAGATGGAAAAAAGGGTTTCGTGAAGGCAGCGTTGAAAATGTTCAAAAATGAAGTAAATCCAATTGAAAGATGGTTAGTTAAATCGTAAAAAAGTAAATATTTTTAAGTATTAAAATGTTTTTGAACCTACAGAGGATATCGTTTCGGGTGTTTTACTCTCATCAGTGCAGGAGTGGTGGTTGCATGCGGTCATATGGGATCGAACGCAGCTCCTAGATTCAGTCTAGAATCACGATATATATATATATATATATATATATATATATATATATATATATATATCGTTAAATAAGGAGACATAACTATTGCATTTGAAGATATGGGTGGTCTCTCTTTAATTATTTCAGAGAAGAAACTTCTCAAAATGGCTGTTATAATGATGATTGACTCTCGAATGCGCATATTGCCTACATTCCTGACCGCGGCAAGAATATTGACCCGAATATCATGTTGTATATTTCCACATGAGGTAATGTGTTTGCTTCTATAAACACATTTCTTTATGTAGTAATGCACCATAGAATATTCAAGTCAAATTTCTTTGTCACTGAAAGGAATGTAGGCTTTCCTCATTTCGAGATGTAAACCTAGTATTAATAACTGACTGAATCTACTACGCGTTCATCACATCACCGAAACACAACATACTAGCTCTAATCTTACATCCTATAATAACACATCGCCGCTATTTATAGCTTTTTTGATGATATGTTTATAAATAGTCGAAAGAATGAAATAATTAAAAAGACAAAAATTACAATACCATTAACTAGAATTAAAATTAATAAAATACTAATAAAATAAAATAGAATTAATGATGCGAACATTTGCACTACAAATAATATAGGAAAATTTATAAAAATGATATGTTTATAAATAGTCGAAAAATGAAATAATTAAATAGACAAAAATAAAAAAAAAACATAAACTAAAAATAAAATTAACAAAATACTAATAAAATAAAATAAATAATTAATGATACGAATATTTTAACTGCAAATAATATAGGTAAATTAATAAAAATGTTATGTTTATAAATAGCTAAAAATGAAATAATTAAATAGACAAATATTAAAATACCATAAACTATAAGTAAAATTAATAAAATACTAATAAAATAAAAAAAATAATGATGCGAACATTTGCACTACAAATAATATAGGGAAAATTGATAAAAATCACATGTTTATAAACCGTCGAAAAATAAAATAATTATATAGACAAATATTAAAAGACCATAAACTATAATTAAAATTAATAAAATACTAATAAAATAAAAATAATAAATGATGCGAAAATTTTAACTTCAAATAATATAGGAAAATTGATAAAAAGGATATGTTTATAAATAGTTGAAAAATGAAATAATTAAATAGACAAATATTAAAATACCATAAACTAGAATTAAAATTAATAAAACACTAATGAAATAAAAAATAATAAATGATGCGAACATTTTAACTAAAAATAACATGGGAAAACCTATAAAAATGATATGTTTATAAATAGTCGAAAAATAAATTAATTAAATAGACAAATATTAAAAGACCATAAACTATAATTAAAATGAATAAAATACTAATAAAATAAAATAGAATTAATGATGCGAACATTTTCACTACAAATCATATAGGGAAAATTGATAAAAATGATATGTTTATAAATAGTTGAAAAATGAAACTATGAAATAGACAAAGATTAAAATACCATAAACTAGAAATAAAATGTATAAAATACTAATTAAATAAAATATGATTAATGATGTAAACATTTGAACTACTACAATATAGGAAAATTAATAAAAATGATATATCTATAAATAGTCGAAAAATGAAATAATGAAATAGACAAAGATTAAAAGCCATAAACTATAATTAAAATTAATAAAATACTAATAAAATAAAATAGAATTAATGATGCGAACATTTTCAATACAAATAATATATGAAAATTTATAAAAAATGATATGTTCATAAACAGTCGAAAAATGAAATAATTATATAGACAAAGATACCATAAACTATAATTAAAATTAATAAAATTCTAATAAATAAAAAATAATTAATGATGCGAAATTTTTTACTTCAAATAATATATGAAAATTGATAAAAATGATATGTTTATAAATAGGTGAAATGATTAAATAAAAAATAGATACCAAACATTTATACAAAATTTAAAAAATAAAATGTTCAATGAAAAAATATAAATAATTTAGTAAAAAACGATAACAATATTACTGATCTGAACATTTTTACTAATTTTAATATATTACAAAATGTAAGTATAACATTTATAATAACCTCATAAATACAACATACAAGTGAAATAAATATTTTTAAATTATGAGAATTAGTACTGAACACTGATTAAAATAATGATAAAAAATATTTCAGTAGGTACTTATTTGAAAAAAAATATAAATAAAAAATGAAATAAAATTAATAAATATATTAATAAACACATAATATAAATCATTACCTACAAGACAATAATAAAAACGTAAATAAATAATCAACATATATAATATCAATTTTTTGCTAAACGAAATATTTGCAGTGAACTAAACATCTAAATATAGTAGCCATCTCGGGTAGTTTATTCTATGGAATCATTAAGGAGTGAGCACCAATGTTTTAAATTCTATAATTACGTCCCCTTATTTCACTGCTTCAAATTCCGCCCGCGTCATATTTAAATATTTAAATGATATATATCTGTATCAGTATAAAATTAATAACAACTAACTAAATAAAATTAAAATAAATATAAAAATATAAAAAATTATAAGAATCAATCCAGAGCATTTATAAACTAATTTAGAAATAAAACAATTCAGTTTTCACGAAGTCGGAAACATTACAAATGAAAAACTAAGAATAAATTAATATAAAAAAATAACTTAATAAAATAAATTATAACCCTACAAAGCAATAATAAAAACGTTAATGAATAAATAATTAGACCAAACATAAATTAATAAATAACTAAACAATCATCATTTTTTGCAGGATGAAACCTTATCTGCGAAATTAGCATCTCTATCTCTAGAAGTTTTATTTCTGAAATGATGGGGGGGGGGGGGAACTTTCATGTCTTCAAATGCTACAGTTATATCCCCTTATTTCACTGTTTCAAAAATTGCCCGTTAAAATATGTAAAACTATATATGTATATATTTCTAATCGCCAGTCTTTGTCGGCCTTCGTCATGAACGCCGTGGCGAGGATAGATGAAGCCGTCTCAACTCACTCCGGGTGAATGCTATTTCAAGTACAAATACGTTATCACTGAAAATAGACTTTGTAGAAAGAGAATGTGTTGTGCGTGTTGTACAAGTGCATAATACACCCATCTACATGTTGTACAAGTGCATAATACACCCATCTACATGTTGTACAGGTGCATAATACACCCATCTACATGTTGTACAAGTGCATAATACACCCATCTACATGTTGTACAGGTGCATAATACACCCATCTACATGTTGTACAAGTGCATAATACACCCATCTACATGTTGTACAAGTGCATAATACACCCATCTACATGTTGTACAAGTGCATAATACACCCATCTACATGTTGTACAGGTGCATAATACACCCATCTACATGTTGTACAAGTGCATAATACACCCATCTACATGTTGTACAGGTGCATAATACACCCATCTACATGTTGTACAAGTGCATAATACACCCATCTACATGTTGTACAGGTGCATAATACACCCATCTACATGTTGTACAGGTGCATAATACACCCATCTACATGTTGTACAAGTGCATAATACACCCATCTACATGTTGTACAAGTGCATAATACACCCATCTACATGTAGATCTATACTGATGGAGAGTAGAAAGTGGACGGTGTATGTACTTTCGGCAGTCACTAATAAGGGTAGTAAAGGTTCAACCGGCGCTAATAGTTAAAGGACGCGAACCTTACAGTAATTCTAAAAGAGGTTGTCCTATCTAGAGATGTACAATACTGAGGCTTCTGTATTGCCATTTCGTGAATGGAATCTGAACCATGCAGTTTTTTCCGGTGATAGCTCTCGATTCCATATTAGTGGGAAATCCATCAATGTTTTAAAAAGATAGTTTCCATACCCATACTCCCTGTGTAGTGTTTCTAACTCGTCTAGTGACTTCCTTCATGTATTTCCACCATAAAACGTTACCGGGAGGTGACGGGGGGGGGGGCTTAGTGGTTAACTGTCAATCTCGGTGTGTCAAGTTCGTTCCACAGAAACACTTTAACTTAGGATGTTGACAACCTTCACGTGGCCCCTCCTATAAGTAACCGATGTTTTTCTAGAAAGAATCCTGACTAGAAAAATATTCCAACAATAGAATCATCTGATTCATACGAAATGGACAATGAACAATGAACTGTTATGAAAAAGAAAATAAGCGTAAAGCAAGGCCCTTAATTGCTAACGTGGATATCTACTACCGGATTTCCTTTTCAAACATTAGCAGTCTGTGTTCCAACCTTCCAGAAGTTCAAATCTATTTGCATGAGACCAGACTTGGCATATTGTTCCTGTGTTAATAAATTTCCATTGATTACTGCAATAATATTCAAGGTTATTCAAACACGACTTTCAAGATGGCCATATAATGGAATGTGTGCTTACATTAGTGGTGGTTTCCATATAGGAGAAACATAAAAGACAACAACCCTGAGTTGCCCTTTATGTGACCGTCTTACTTTTGTTCCCAGAACCTCGTCCATCTTTGCCACTTAGACTCACCAAAAACGATGGAGCTACAATCATTGAGCGAATCCTTTAAAATAGTGAAAAGATTATGTACCTGTTGATTCTTCTGCTAATATTCATATCTGTAATGACATTAATCTGCACAATGTTAAATGGCTAGTCTACTCCAACAAGACTGACGATGAAAGAAGATTTGTCATGGCTTTCCCCTTACTTACGAGAACACACGGATTGTTGACAAATCCATCCGTGTACCCGATACTGACGGGCATTTTTCAAGCCTTCTTGATCTTTTCCTGGCAACTTGCTCCTAACAGTTCACAACTACTCTTCTATCTCCTGTAACGTATTGATAGTCAAGGGTAAGTTGGGACATATTCAGATCTTTTATCTATGAAATTCCTCTGTATTTTATACTAGTGGAGGTTACCCGGCGTTGCCCGGGGAAAAGTGTAACAATCTCTTACTTCCCCAGCAAAAGCTGTCTCTTCCCCGGTCCCTCCTCATCTCCGCCCCTCACCCCGTTGCCCGGGGCAAGACTGTAACACCTTTCTATTAAAAGTACTATCTCTGTCTTCCCCCGTCGTCCCCTTCACCCCACCCTCTTCGATGTATATTTAAGTTATCGTTAAAAAAACATTCTTAAGAGTTGGTAGGAATTGAACCATCAATCTCTCGGTCTTCTTTCTGTATCGCTAACCGCTGCGCAAAAAAAAAACAGAGTATAAAACCTGACGAAAAGTAGGTGACTTAAATGCATTTAAAATTCATGTTTTTTTGTACGTTGTGCATGCGGCAAAACGTATAGGTGACGAAAAAACGAAGCAATTTGACCATCCTTCGTGGTAGTTTTCGTGTCGGTTCCACGTGAAGGAATAGATTTTTTCCCCAATATTTGCATATGATACGTCCGAAAGATGGACGATTACGAATATGTCAACTTCGTGGATATCTGTCGCATATTTCTCAAGTTCTAGCTGGACATACAAACATAAACACACATACACACAGACACTATCCCTTTATATAAAAGATATTCAAAGAATGTGTCCTGTGTCGCCTCCAAAATATCTGATTGGTTAATCGCTGGTATTAAGAGTTTTTTTACGCCTTCTAAAACTTCCAACAGACGAAACAGCCAGCTATGGTACACAACTGAGTGACGCTGCCATTTTACCCAGAAATCACTATTTCAATTGCCATGAATGGAATAGATGCCTTTATCCAAAGCTGCCTTTAAAACTGCCTGCAACTACGACAACTAAGGTATAAGAAACGCAAAAGAGTCTTATGCCCAATTTGAAAAATCTAGAATTTTCGGAGTGAGTCTTGGTACTGAACACATTTGCAATAATCATTAGCGTGATTTCCTCACCGTCTAACAAAGCCAGACTTTTTTCAAAGAACTTTGCTTCAAATTCCATCCTTTGTGATCAGGACAACCTGAAAACACTCTAAGTGATATCCATATATCTGTCCAGGATTTTGCCAAGCTTATGAAAAACCTTTATGCCAGCAAGACAACTTATGCTGACCACATTCCAGCCATTGTGTTTAAGAACTTGCTGCCGGAACTTGTTCATATTCTTACCAAGCTATTCGATTGTGGCTCAAAGAAGAAATAATTTCCATCTTTTTGGAAAATTTCTTCGATCTGTCCAGTATTAAAAAAAACTTACAGGTGATTATTCTTCTGCATATCAGTGCAGACTGATCAATTTTTTATACATCATAATTAAGTTGTTTGAATTCCTAATAAATTAAGAAGTTGTCAATCACCTCAGCAAACGCAATCTAATTAGTGAAAAGCAATAAGGAATTCGTCCTGCAAGATATACTGCTAACTGTGATATCGCATAGGATCAGTGAATCTCCTGATGGAGGCTCTGTCTCTAGGACAATAGCTCTCGATATATCGAACGTCTTTGATAGGGTCTGGCACAAAGGGTTACTTAACAGATATACCAATGTCTTCTTGCCCATCAAATTCTTTCTCTTAGACAAGCCTATAAAAGTAGTTGTCGGTAGACAAAAGTCGATTGACAGCGCATAGTGTCAACATTGGTGTGCTTCAAGGATATATACGGGGCCCAACTCTTTTCTTGATCTTCCAAATCATATTCTACGATCAGTTGCCGATATATATGCAGACGACACAACTGTCTATGGCAGCGTTTTGAAGAGTATTGGTGACCAAAATCTTGCTGATTCTATCTCATGGTGCAATGGGGAAAACAGGCTTGTTACTTTTAACACATTTAGAACCAAGCTTATCTCCTTTCGTCACAAGCGCTCAGGTCCTTGTTTCACCTCAGTTCAAATGAATGTCTCTGTCCTTGAAAATCCTCCTTGTTTTAATAAGTTCCTCAGACTGACTTCCACTTCAGATGGAAGACTTATATCTACTATGTTGCTAAGGTTGCTTGAAAAATGGTTGGATCATTCTAAAGCTCCAGAAAGTAACTTAATTCTGACGCAATCTTCAACATATATAAACGAAAAGAATGAAGTACTGCTGGCCTATATAAGGATGGTGCCGTCCAGAGCCTTGGTAAAGTATAAAATCGACTACGCAATCTAGACGGTAATGATCATGTTTTTCCCTAGAGCACATTTCTCATAGAAGAGATGTTGCTAGTCTTTCTCTACTCATTCTTTATTTCCATAGAAGGTGCTCGACTGAGCTCCAACCTCTGGTTCCTCATTATAAGACATTCATAACAATAACTCATCTTCCTACCACCACTGCAAAGAAATATCTATTCTTCATCAGTGTTCCTTAAATCTAACGGAATTTCAAATGAATATAGTTTCTTTTCAATAACTTCTCATCTTTATAACACATTACCACGAGAGTGCTTACCTGGAGACTACAACATGATCGTCTTCAAATGCAATGTCAAAAAATAATTGTCATAAATCGTCCTCATAAGTAAGCCCGTCTTGTTTATTCTATTCATAATTTTCTAATCCTCTCATAATATTGTTCATCACGCATCTGAGAGTGCATCCATTCAGTAATACTTAGCCTTGGATGGCTTTTTGCCTTGATAAATAGTAGATAATTAGTAAAAAAGCATGGAAGAGTGACTGTTTAATATTCATTCTTTCTTCACATGTCCTGATAAAGCAATGCAATATGCATTAAGTGTTAAAATCCACCGAGAATCGACGCGTGGCTCATTTATTAAAATGTCACCGTTGCCTCTCCACAGGCAAATGTCAGCAGTGCAGAACCCGAAGTGCAAATGGCTAGTCGTGGCATGTTTTTAAAACGAGATTGCGACTCTCAAGTACCTTCCATATCACCTAGCACTTAGTGTTTGTTTGAAAGCAATCAATATGGAGTCTTTGTGTTGGCGACACCTGCTTATCATTCTATAGCTTTACACTTACGTTTGAAATAAAAAAAACACTTGCCCCCCCACCCCGAAAAGAAAGTGAATATATTTACATGTTCCCACCCACTTCAGACGATTTTCAGTTTATAGTAGTTTAAGGGCAGTCTGGATGTGTGGAAAATTTGTCTGGATCGGACCGTCGACATTCACGGAATCTTTTTTCGTAGGTGTCTAATCACTAGGAGTTACATTAACTGCAAATCTGATATATCTAAATTTTCAAATGTGAAGTTTTTCCCATAAAATACCACTTAAAAATTCTGAAAATACTCCAAGGAAACTGAAATTTTGGTAATATTAATTAATACCTATTGTTAAAATTTCACAAAATTCGGAAGTATCTTTATTTTCATGAAGGGTTTCCACACTCTTTTTATCCTCTTTGCATGAAACTAAATTAAAGAATATAGCCCACATGTGGGCCCCTAACGCCTGGCAGCTTTATTCCAAAATTCACAATGATCGATTAATTAGTTTAGGAGTTAATCCTGTATATATAAATAGATAAATATACCTAACTTTATGAAGACGTGACGTCTTCATAAAGTTAGGTATATTTATCTATTTATATAAGCAACAAATATAGCATAAGTTTTTATTTTTATTTTACTGTTATTTTTTATTTTTTCAGGAGTATGGTAAAGTTTAGACAGCACCTCCTAAATGATATAGTTAAAAAAAAAGAGTTCCCACGTTACTCACCCTGTTGCCTAGAGTACATATTCCATAATTCATAATGATTAGTTAAATAGTTTACGAGTTTACCAAGCACATGCATGTTATTGACGCTCGTGCGTGTGCACCGATCCGTTTAAAAATGTATTACTCAATATAACTCGAAATTTGACGTAGAGCAATTATTTTCTCTATTATTTTTTTTGTATCCAACTTATTTAAAAGTTTAATTTTTTTCGGGGGAGGGGGTATTTGTGTAGACGCACCCATTAAATGGTAAAGTTTACTAAAAAATAACATGCCTATATTACTCACCGGGTTGCCAAGAATATATATTCTATAATTAATAATGATCCGTTCATAAGTACATATACTTTATATATATATATATATATATATATATATATATATATATAATATTTCACTTCTGCTTTTAGCTTATGATCGCCCCACCCCAACTCGCACTGGCTTTATTGCTTACTAGCAATAAACAGTAACCAAACAATCCCTTCCCTTTCTCTCTTCCCAGCATCATAGTTCATTTAACTAACCCTATCACCCATTTTGTAATGTTTTATCTTCATCCCTTCACCCACTTCCTCATTTGGCCTCGTTTTCAAATAAAAGCTATCGCTCTTCTTAGACTTGATCGAAGTCACTACTTAAATTCCCGACTGCCTGCGTTTAATATACACAGTTCAACTTCAACTTCTGAAAAACTACTCCCTATTCTCGGTCCCCGGAAGTATTTTAAAATGACCCGAATACTCAAAATTACTTCCGAATAAGTGCGTTCTACCTATGATTGAACTAAACATCTTTCTATTGGATATACTTCATTCTTGAACTTTTTCAATGCTGCCTTCACGAAAACCTGTCTTTTCCATCTTTAAATCTTTTTTCACTGGACACCTTATCAACGGACATTCACCAACTAGACAGACCCCACATCTTTTTACACGCACATTTTCACTCTCCATTACTTTATATTTTTTTAAATTTTTTATTTTGGATTTTCCACTGCCAACTTATCCATCTATGTAATTACTCTGATGATAAGGTTTTAATCTTTGAAAAACCTTGGCTTAAGGAAAGAATAATAAACACGTTTTTACCGAGTGGTGTACTGCATTGAACAATCGAAGTTGAAATAAATTTGTCATTCGTACATGTTAATCCCTCTTCTTTCATCTATCTTTATATATATATATATATATATATATATATATATATATATATATATATATATATATATATATATATATATAATTAAAACACTTTTATTCACACAAATATAGCATGGCTACACATTCAGGACATGTTTTAGTCGTAGCTTTAATAAACTTGATATATGCAGGCCATAAAGTCCGTTCTTTTATGCTTACATATTGTAGAATAAGGCAAAATTAATATCCGTAACTAAATTAAAAATAGTTTTTTAAACATACTTAACGTTAAAATTTCATATATTTAAATTTACATGGTCGTCAGACCTAGGTTAAATCAGTTAACATGAGATTTCTACTGTCTGTGTTGCCAAAATTAAGTTGGTCATATACTGCACGGTTGATACAATGACTTGGTGTGGTGAGAAAGGAATCAAATCGCTTTCTAATAAAATAAAACATAAATCATACACACCTTTCCAACGGCAAATACATATAGCATTTACACAGGGATACGAAATTCGCAAGTCGGGGAATATCATATCATTTAAACTACATTAAATTAACAAGTATGATATTCTGAGTAAAATCTAGCAAGAACTTACATGGATTAGCAGAGTATATTATTATTATTATTATTATTATTATTATTATTATTATTATTATTATTATTATTATTATTATTATTATTATTATTATTATTATTATTATTATTATTATTATTATTATTATTATTATTATTATTATTATTATTATTATTATTATTATTATTATTATTATTATTATTATTATTATTATTATTATTATTATTATTATTATTATTATTATTATTATTATTATTATTATTATTATTATTATTATTATTATTATTATTATTATTATTATTATTATTATTATTATTATTATTATTATTATTATTATTATTATTATTATTATTATTATTATTATTATTATTATTATTATTATTATTATTATTATTATTATTATTATTATTATTATTATTATTATTATTATTATTATTATTATTATTATTATTATTATTATTATTATTATTATTATTATTATTATTATTATTATTATTATTATTATTATTATTATTATTATTATTATTATTATTATTATTATTATTATTATTATTATTATTATTATTATTATTATTATTATTATTATTATTATTATTATTATTATTATTATTATTATTATTATTATTATTATTATTATTATTATTATTATTATTATTATTATTATTATTATTATTATTATTATTATTATTATTATTATTATTATTATTATTATTATTATTATTATTATTATTATTATTATTATTATTATTATTATTATTATTATTATTATTATTATTATTATTATTATTATTATTATTATTATTATTATTATTATTATTATTATTATTATTATTATTATTATTATTATTATTATTATTATTATTATTATTATTATTATTATTATTATTATTATTATTATTATTATTATTATTATTATTATTATTATTATTATTATTATTATTATTATTATTATTATTATTATTATTATTATTATTATTATTATTATTATTATTATTATTATTATTATTATTATTATTATTATTATTATTATTATTATTATTATTATTATTATTATTATTATTATTATTATTATTATTATTATTATTATTATTATTATTATTATTATTATTATTATTATTATTATTATTATTATTATTATTATTATTATTATTATTATTATTATTATTATTATTATTATTATTATTATTATTATTATTATTATTATTATTATTATTATTATTATTATTATTATTATTATTATTATTATTATTATTATTATTATTATTATTATTATTATTATTATTATTATTATTATTATTATTATTATTATTATTATTATTATTATTATTATTATTATTATTATTATTATTATTATTATTATTATTATTATTATTATTATTATTATTATTATTATTATTATTATTATTATTATTATTATTATTATTATTATTATTATTATTATTATTATTATTATTATTATTATTATTATTATTATTATTATTATTATTATTATTATTATTATTATTATTATTATTATTATTATTATTATTATTATTATTATTATTATTATTATTATTATTATTATTATTATTATTATTATTATTATTATTATTATTATTATTATTATTATTATTATTATTATTAGTATTATTATTATTATTATTATTATTATTATTATTATTATTATTATTATTATTATTATTATTATTATTTATTATTATTATTATTATTATTATTATTATTATTATATTATTATTATTATTATTATTATTATTATTATTATTATTATTATTATTATTATTATTATTATTATTATTATTATTATTATTATTATTATTATTATTATTATTATTATTATTATTATATTATTATTATTATTATTATTATATTATTATTATTATTATTATTATTATTATTATTATTATTATTATTATTATTATTATTATTATTATTATTATTATTATTATTATTATTATTATTATTATTATTATTATTATTATTATTATTATTATTATTATTATTATTATTATTATTATTATTATTATATTATTATTATTATTATTATTATTATTATTATTATTATTATTATTATTATTATTATTATTATTATTATTATTATTATTATTATTATTATTATTATTATTATTATTAATATTATTATTATTATTATTATTATTATTATTATTATTATTATTATTATTATTATTATTATTATTATTATTATTATTATTATTATTATTATATTATTATTATTATTATTATTATTATTATTATTATTATTATTATTATTATTATTATTATTATTATTATTATTATTATTATTATTATTATTATTATTATTATTATTATTATTATTATTATTATTATTATTATTATTATTATTATTATTATTATTATTATTATTATTATTATTATTATTATTATTATTATTATTATTATTATTATTATTATTATTATTATTATTATTATTATATTATTATTATTATTATTATTATTATTATTATTATTATTATTATTATTATTATTATTATTATTATTATTATTATTATTATTATTATTATTATTATTATTATTATTATTATTATTATTATTATTATTATTATTATTATTATTATTATTATTATTATTATTATTATTATTATTATTATTATTATTATTATTATTATTATTATTATTATTATTATTATATTATTATTATTATTATTATTATTATTATTATTATTATTATTATTATTATTATTATTATTATTATTATTATTATTATTATTATTATTATTATTATTATTATTATTATTATTATTATTATTATTATTATTATTATTATTATTATTATTATTATTATTATTATTATTATTATTATTATTATTATTATTATTATTATTATTATTATTATTATTATTATTATTATTATTATTATTATTATTATTATTATTATTATTATTATTATTATTATTATTATTATTATTATTATTATTATTATTATTATTATTATTATTATTATTATTATTATTATTATTATTATTATTATTATTATTATTATTATTATTATTATTATTATTATTATTATTATTATTAATTATAATAATAATAATAATAATAATAATAATAATAATAATAATAATAATAATAATAATAATAATAATATAATAATAATAATAATAATAATAATAATAATAATAATAATAATAATAATAATAATAATAATAATAATAATAATAATAATAATAATAATAATAATAATAATAATAATAATAATAATAATAATAATAATAATAATAATATAATAATAATAATAATAATAATAATAATAATAATAATAATAATAATAATAATAATAATAATAATAATAATAATAATAATAATAATAATAATAATAATAATAATAATAATAATAATAATAATAATAATAATAATAATAATAATAATAATAATAATAATAATAATAATAATAATAATAATAATAATAATAATAATAATAATAATAATAATAATAATAATAATAATAATAATAATAATAATAATAATAATAATAATAATAATAATAATAATAATAATAATAATAATAATAATAATAATAATAATAATAATAATAATAATAATAATAATAATAATAATAATAATAATAATAATAATAATAATAATAATAATAATAATAATAATAATAATAATAATAATAATAATAATAATAATAATAATAATAATAATAATAATAATAATAATAATAATAATAATAATAATAATAATAATAATAATAATAATAATAATAATAATAATAATAATAATAATAATAATAATAATAATAATAATAATAATAATAATAATAATAATAATAATAATAATAATAATAATAATAATAATAATAATAATAATAATAATAATAATAATAATAATAATAATAATAATAATAATAATAATAATAATGGTAAACACATAATAATAACAATAAAAAAATTATAATGACAACAAAAATATAATGTTGAGGTATGGAATGTAAACACAATAACAACAATACTACTACTACTACTACTACTACTACTACTACTACAAGTATAAGATAATGAAGAGTGGCAGAATGAATCGTGGACGAGTCCATTGTGGGTGAGACGTCGAGAAAGAAAGAAAGCGACTTGATAACTGTTAAAAAGGAGAAGGTTTCGCAGTGCAAGCGAGACTTGAAAGGCGGCGGTTTCAGAAACGCGAAGAGCCGGTACGCTTGGTGATCGGAGTATCGAAGTACCGGAAAAATACCGATGTTTATGGCACCGATGAAGCTTTGTTGGCTATGGTACCCACGCCCGTCTTGCTGTTAGGCTTTCGTGTCCGCTAACTAAAAATGCGACTGATAAGCAAGTTGGTACTGTGAAGGGATCCCCTGGCTTGTATTTAATTAAACAGACAATTGGAAGTGCTTGTGGAACAATTGCTTCAGTTCACGCTCGGATAGACAATGCAGAGCAAATTGCTTTCCAATCGGATGCATATATGAACGAGTTTCTAGTGGAAACCAAGTCTGTGACATCAGCAAGAAAAAAACTTTCATGAGACAAAAGTATGCCAAAAGATTATTTTATATGTGTGTGCGTAGCCGGCGTAAAGCATCCGGTGATGGGAAATAAAGTCCTAGTCGGTATTCATTATACTACTCGTGTCCTCTTATTTAAGATGAGAAGATACAATTAATAATTATGATTATAAGAAAAATATAAAGACTGAGGAAAGAGACAAAGGTCTTGAAAACGGTGACCCCCACTTGACCGCCAATACATCCTGAGTATGTCATATGGAAGAAATTATCATAATTATTTTTATCATTAACAAACGATTAATATAGAGTTGTGTGTACACTTTAAAAAGCATGACAACTTAAAAACATGGCAAAATATCATGTGAATCAAAATGTCTTCGGTATTTAATTTCCGAGTGCAATTCATCACGTGATCAAGCAAGTGAAAAATGGCGCACCCAAATTACGTTGTAACGTTTTGACGTGAATCGTTAAACAATCGTAAAACATCTGTGTATTTAATAACAAGACAGAAAACGCCTCATTATGTTTGAGATAGTCCAATTTGTTGTGTCATAAACTCTTAGGATCTTTGTGCTTCCTTTTTATTTTTTTATGTTATTGATAGCCGATTTTAGTGATTAAAAGATTTTGTTTTCTTCACTGTCCATTAGTTCGTTCTACATTTAGTCTTTTTATTTTCTCATTTCGCGTGGCTTGATATAAAGTTGGAAGACATCTACACAGCACACCATTTCCAGTAACTGGTGTTATTTCGGAGTTTCCTTCCCCGAAAAAAGTTGTACGAAGGCTTGAGAGTTTATCTATGAGCCGCTCCATTTATAGCTATTATCTATATGATAACAATAATAAATTCATATAAGTACAACTCTCTCTCTCTCTCTCTCTTTATATATATATATATATATATATATATATATATATATATATAGGGTGAGCCAAAAGTAGGTGGACAGTACAAAACATTTTTTGTGGAAGCGTAAGAGGCAGACTTCAAAGCTGTGTAAATCAAGAAGGTAAACAGTTTGAACACTTGCGTTGATAAATAACATTTAATTTTCATTAATATAATTTTTTATTGCATGTAATTGTACGTATAAGTGATCTCTAAATAAATGTTTTTTACTGTCCACCTACTTTTGGCTCACCCTGTATATATATATATATAGTCTAAAGAAGCTTTTAGTCATTAAAAGAAAAAAAAAAATTGTAAAATGCAGTTTAAATTCCCAGACAAACTAACTAAATCCAAGATATTGCAGACTTAACATTCGTTGGAAAATTAATAAATGAAAATATATAAGTAAAATAAAAAAAAATATATATAAATTTAAAAAAAAAGGGGGGGGGGTTAATTATCTAAGAGTGAAACAAAACAGGAGACCTTAAGCGTCTAATATTAAAACGGGGATCATCAACTGTTTACCATGTAACTGTTTCGGAGATTTAAAAACAGGACAGTTATAATATTCATGGCTCTCCAATGGTACTGATTATACGACCATTTCCCCAATTATCAAGTGTCGAAATAATTCAGCTTAAAATATCACTAATATATACATAAAAAAATATATAAAAAATAATAATAATGATAAAATAAAAATAATAATATATTACCCTTAAGACTACCGTATGATATAGTAATTTGCATATCAAATAACATTAATTATTACAATAATAATTTAAAAAAATATATAAAAATAATAATAATACTATCTAAACACTATATCCAAGATATATATGTGTGTGTGTGTGTTTCAGTAATTCTGGCTGAGTTTTTGCATTGACTTTAGAGATTCTATCGATTAGGCCTTTCCATGTGTAAACGATGTTTTCTGAACATTTTAATCTATTTATTTCTGAAATGTAAAATCTATTTTGACGTCTGTAACCTCCATTACCTTTTGGTGTTTTTTCCTATGCATTTAAAGACATTCGGCATGAAATTTCATCTCGATAACGTATTGTTTTCATTTGGCAGCAAACTCCGATGACGAAATTATCAGGTTACTACTTAAATTTGTTCAAAGTTGGTCTTCAGTTCTCCTAGAAATACATGTTAGTTTTTCAATGCACATGAACTGACATTAAATCACAGTATGCTATGACTCTGATCTTTCATTATATATATATATATATATATATATATATATATATATATATATATATATATATATATATATATATATATATATATATATATAGGCAGCATCTTCTCTTGCAGGCAAGTATTGTTGAATATAACATACAACTTATGTCTGGATATCCTTTGGTAGATCCTTTCAATAGTTTGAATCAAAATCTTAATTTCGGGGGGGGGGGGTGTTGGTTGATGAATCTGCCATAGTTTTTATTTGTTTCCCAAGTACTTTCAGACCCATCTGGGTCCATCTTCAGGGTAATGAGGATAATCAGGTACAGACCGTGTGTTAGTATTATAGATGGTTTAGGGGTACCTGATTATTCCCATTCCTCTGAAGATCGACCCGGATGGGTCTGAAAGTACTTCGGACACAAATCAAAAGTATGGCAGATTCATCGGCCAATTACCTCCCCCCCTCGAAACTAAGATTCTGATTCGGACTATTGAAAGGTTATACCAAAGGGTATCCAGACATAAGTTGTCTTATATTCAACAATATATATATATATATATATATATATATATATATATATATATATATTATAAGTTCTTTTGTAAGATTGTGGAAAAATAAGCTGAAGAGATCCGGATGGTTAATGCTTTCTGAGCTTGAAACCAATGGTACTGATGTTGTACTAATTTTCTATACAAAATAATATATATATATATATATATATATATATATATATATATATATATATATATATATATATATATATATGGGAAAGGAAGGATGAGGGTAATCCGACGTAATGGGAAATGAAAAAAAAACACAACCAAAAAGATGTTTTTTTATGTATTAATCAACGTTTCGTCTTTATTTGTAAGACTTCCTCGGGATGATAATTTTAAGAAAAATGTCATGCAAGTACATGAAAATATAGGGTTGACATGATGCGTTAATGAGAAGAAGTAGTAGCCACTATTGGGAGCGCAGGACCGTGGTCCGGGCTGAGAGAAGTCGATGGCGGGGAATTAAATTAATGTGGATGGCTGTGAGCGCATTGTTTTCACTCACTTCATGTACTTGCATGACATTTTTCTTAAAATTATCATCATGAGGAAGTCTTATAAATAAAGACGAAACGTTGATGAATACATAAAAAACATCTTTTTTTTTTTTTTCATTTCCTTTATATATATATATATATATATATATATATATATATATATATATATATATATATATATATATATATATATTATAATCCATTCTTCAACCCATCATCATTATTATAATTTTTTACATTTTTCTAATAATGATAGATTTTCTTCTCATAAATACGATTATATTTTCGAGTTATATCTTTATTTCTCGATATATCCCTATTTACTCTATTACAGACATTTTATCTTCTAATTATTTTAATTTTTTTTATTAATTTCATCTCTACTCTATCTTGTTTTCTATTTAAAATAAAATACCTTTTTATTATATTGATTCATTTTTATTCTTATTTATTCTTTATTATTTTATTACTTAATGCTACTTTTTTACTTACCTTATCTTGTTTACTTTATTTCATTCTATTAATATTATTATTATTATTATCATCATCAGTGTTTTGGTTTTTAGGGACCTCTGTATGTGATGTTACAAAAGGCGCTGACAAAGTGATGTTTTGGAATCCTCGAAAATATAATGAAAAATAAAATATTTCTAATAATAGCTGGTTTTTAATTCTTGGAACAATGTTCAATTTTTTTTAGGATTGCGTCCTGATTCTGTTTTTTTTTTTTTTATCTTTAAGTCCGGTAGCATTTTCTTATCTCGTGCACTCTGTGACTTTTATTTTTGTCTCAGGTTTTTAAAGATATTGTTTTTATTTTCACTTTTACCTGCCCAAGCCTGGCACAAGGCCACCGATCTCGAACGCTATCCTGGGTGCATGCACCACGCAGTGTATCACGGCTGAAGAGCACAATTATAGAAAATGTCTATTTTTATCCAGTACATGTACTACGGCGATTTTAACCCAGGTTAGGATGACCTTTTAAACTGTTAGTTCAACGGTCACAAGACATCGATGGTAAGTCTGGTATAAAAAAATCTTTCCGCCAAACTCGGATAATCTCATCTTTGTTTGGACAGAATGAGAATCTCGTCTATCAACGTGTCTTTATTTGTAGAGAAAGAGGAAGAAGGGGAGATAGAGAAAGATAAAGGGAGAAAGCTAAAAAGAGAAAAAAGATAGAGAGGTTTCAAGTGTACGAGTTGGTCTGTTCTTCTTTTCATCGTCAGCACCTGTAAACATGATCACTGAGATAGCTATGCTGTCACGTGACTGCAACGAATTTCTTTGGAATTTTCAAGTAGATAAAAATAAAATGTAGACAAAATAAAACAGCAGACGCAACTCAATGTAAGACGACAGTAGACTCTTCCTCTTTCCTCATTTTCGGCTGAAGCATTCGACCCGGCCATTTGTCAACATTTAATAAATAACTCTAATTATGCATCGACCGACATTCACAGTTGTTTTGAAACACTTATCACTGCACCTTTTCTGCGTTCCATCTCAAGGTTTTAACCAATAGAAAACCGTGTTGTGTTCCTATTATGAATATCTTGCATAAAACCAATTCAGCACACAGCTTAAATATAATCAATCTCATACATTGTTGTGTTTCGCAAAGATTAACTGAAACTAATTTAGTACTCCTCTAAAAGATAAACAATGGCATATAACCACCTAGTAGAATTTTTTATTTATTTAACCAAAATAGTATACAGGACAAGGATACGGACACAAACTATGAAATTGTCGATGCAATTAAAAATTCCATCGATGCTTGTTGCATTCACGTATGCACTAATGTCGTTAGTAAAATGGTGAATACTAACTTCAGTAATTTGTGTGTATTTGTTGAATGGATTTGCGGCAGACGGTGTTGATTCTAATGTGAAACCTATGAAGTACAGAACAAACTGATTATTTATGAATCCGGATAGAACATCCAAGTTACTCTTCATCATCCGTGAAACCGTGAAATCCAAAAGTGGCCGTACATTTTAAAATCTACATTTCTCTACTAATAATCCGTTACATAAAACTTTCAATACACATATTGTAAAACTTAGCTATAGTTATACAAAAAGAAAACTGGAAACAATAATTAAAATCCATAATAGACATATCCTAAACTAAGAATATATATATATATATATATATATATATATATATATATATATATATATATATATATATATATATATATATAAACAACAATAAGATTAATAAGACCCAAGATAGAAGCGATAACATGAATAAAGAGTGTAATTGCAGAATCAAAAAGAACTGTCCACTACAAGAAAAATGTACAACTAAGAGTATAGACAACATGGGAACAGTGTACTCATTTGATAAACATCATTAAGAAAGATTTTACGTAATGGGTACTAGCACAGATTTTAAGACAAGATACAATAACCATGAAGCATATTTTAATAAGCCAGAAAAAAAGAGATGACACTGCACTATCTTAATAATATGTTTTCTCAAGACGAATAATAGGGCATTCATCCTTAAATGGAGCATTTTAAAGAGGGTTTAAACACCCACGGTACACAACCGTACGTGCTATCTCTGTATTAATGAAAAATAAACGATCATTAAGTTCGTAGACGGAGATAAATTAATGAATAAATGAGATGAAATAGGAATTAGTTGTAAGCATTTCAAACAAATTACCATGGATGAATATAGTAATAACCAAGAGATAGTATTATAATATCCTATAAAGAAAACCTTAACACACCATTAGATACTGTAAACATGTTACGCAAATTGACAAAACAATAATAATTCCACGAGATAAGTAATAGATATTAATGTAAATTTCTTATTAATTACAGTTAATATTCTTTAAGGTCACTTAGATTAACATATGTAACAACTAAGGAGTAAAAAAATAATTCGATTTACATATTTAACAACTGAAAAATAAAAATAAAAATAACTCGCAGGTAATAATCATTAATAAATATAAAAAGTTCGTTGTAGCTCCATTACAATAGATGCGTGGATGATAAAAATAAAGCTTCAGAATTACAAAAAGTGAAGTAAAAAGGCTAATATTCTTTAAGTTGTCTGCGATTTTAATATTATAATATTTTATTATGAGGACTTTGTTAATGTATGTTTATGTCTCTCTATCTTTCTCCCTCCCTCCTCTCTCAGTCTCCCTCTCTCTCTCTCTCTCTCTCTCTCTCTATATATATATATATATATATATATATATATATATATATATATATATATATATAAATAAATGGAAATTGACATCATCTTTGAAGCACACATGAAAATGTATTCAAGTAAAATTAAACATTAAGTGAAATTTTGAAAAACCAACACATGGTGAAAATTTAAATGATAAATCATTTATTTAATTTTTCTTCTTGTTGTTCTTCTTGTTCTTGTTCTTCTTCTTTTTCTTCTTCTTCTTCTTTTTATTCTTCTTCTTCTTCTTCTTCTTCTTCTTTTTGGCGGTAGAGTCAGAAAATACATCAAGTTGTAAGAGACGTTGTGTGCTTCAAAGATGTTGTCAATTTCCTTATTGAAAAAGCACCTGCCAGCGCTAAACATCGATCGGACTTCACTTTAATATAACATTTGCCTAAATGTAAACATGCTGCCTAAATACACACACAACATACATATATATGACCTATGTATATGTGTGCATTGATATATGCATGTGAATGCATCTTCGCAATGTTTTAATTAATAGGTAAGCTTTTAAGGTCGATCGAGACGTAGGAAAGAAAATACCACTTTTTAAAAATAAATAAATAAATAAAATGGGTGAGGAAGAAGTATTTCAACAGAATGTTATTAGTGATTTGTCAGATTTTGACACGCTTAACGTTCATCCCCATCCCATCAAGATTTAGCAACGTTAAGTAGAAAAGCTGAGCTGTCTGACAAAATTTCGTCGGAGAAAGCGTGTTTTTAGAACTCGCCGAGATGCTGCTGTTACTATCATCTGTTGTTTTTTTTGTGTGTGTGGGGGGGGGACTTTAGTATTTCGAATTTCTAATACTGGTTGGTTCGTATTCATTGTAAGATTTTATTTTCATTATTATCTATCGGCTATGAAGAAGCACAACGGTGCGGAAACGTAATTGCATTTGCGTTGGTCGATTTAAATGTTTATATTATAAATATTTATAAAGTTCTACCTTATATTAAGCACTTTAAAAAAAATTATTGGTTTTAAATACATTTTATTAATTAAATATTAATATATATATACACACACACACATATATATATATATATATATATATATATAAATATATATTTATGTACATAAAAGTAAAACGTAAGAAATTAATTAATATATATATATATATATATATATATATATATATATATATATATATATATATATATATATATATATATATATGTGATTTTATGAAGGCTTACCAAAGCATTCGTTTCAGGACACCAATGGTCACCATTAAAGATATTTTTTCTTACAAATATTATTTATTCAAATTAAATGTTTTTTTCCTACACGTGTTTCACTACCAAGCAGGTACTTGCTTGGCAGATCATCAGGGAAATTAAATGTCTGGAATACGGGTTTCAACTGCCGACAACACTATATATATAGTTTTGTTATTATTCTACTGGCGATAGAATCGGCGTTGTTTTTTTAGTATTTTGCCACTTCCTAAGCGATAAAGAGCATGCAGAATATTGCATTAGTTCGCCCTTAATAGGGTATGTTATTATATATATATATATATATATATATATATATATATATATATATATAAAAATAGAAAAATACTCGTTCTAGGAGGAGTAAAATTAATTCCTTGAACAAAACTGTTCTGCACCACTTTTATGTCTTCTTGCGAAGATTAAAGTCGAGATATAATGATTCTAAACCTTATGTCTAGAATCCTGATTCTAATTTTGATCAGAAGAAATTACATGATTTTGCTGATAGGAAATTTCTAAAATGAAACGCATCAGCTTAAGGGGTCTTAAGAATAAATTAACATTCAGGGAATCTTAATTGGTGTCTAATGACTTCAGATCAAACTTTCAGATCGCTGTATTGGCCACCCTTGAATAATCGTAAAGTAAACCAGACGTGTCGCAGCAGTTTTGTTTTTATCGAAAGAATGGTAGTAATAACAACTACATTTTAGTTGGTGAAAATCTTTCTGATTTTACCATTATTAATACCCCATTTCCATTTATTCTATATTCTGTGTATTTAAACATGAATACAATAATCGACATATATAGGACTCACTGTTTTCTATTATTTGTTTTCGATATTGGAAATCTTCCATTACGGCGCATGAAATAGAAAGAGAGAAACGCTGTGTGTAACATTTCATCGTTAGCGTATAAAAAAGAAAAGGACATTTACAATTACTTTCATGTGTGGAGATTCACGTGTTTGGAAAGTAATTAACCCAATCAAATAAAATTTTAAATTTATCATAAATAATAGTAAAATACATGGGATTATCCGTAAGAAAAACATAATAGTACAGATTTTTATCGAGAGATACACCAACTAATGTATCGTTTACGTAAGTTTAAACAAATACACGCTAACTGAATCGATTATTTAAAGTTGAAAATTATTTAAATATGTATTAAAATTTTTCTTGCATATTAAGCCTGCGTTAAATTGTAGGATAGCATCATATGCAACATGATACTTTAACAGAAACCATGATGTTGTCAGCTAAATATCTTACCCACTGAGCGATTCAGATATGTGTTGATATTCTAAACCTAACGCCTATGAATATATTAACTTCATTGTAGAACATGTTAGAAAAGTATCATTAGCTCCTTTAAGGTGCAGTTAGATTGCAGAAATAATTCCATTATGTTCACATGCGAATTGTACATGCTAATATACATATATTTAAGGTTCACTCCCTAGTATGTTTTCGTTTTTGTAGGGACATACATCTCCTTTATTATATATATATATATATATATATATATATATATATATATATATATATATATATATATATATATATATATGAGAGAGAGAGAGAGAGAGAGTAGGAGAGAGAAAGAGAGAGAGAGAGTAGGAGAGAGTAGGAGATAGAAAGAGAGAGAGTAGGAGAGAGAAAAAGAGAGAGAGAGTAGGAGAGAGAAAGAGAGAGAGAGAAGGAGAGAGAGTAGGAGAGAAAAATAGCTAGGTCGAGAGAGATCTAGGTAGAGAGAGAGAGGGAGATCTAGGTAGGTAGAGAGAGAGAGAGATAGATAGATAGATAGATATATAGAGAGAGATAGACAGATAGATAGATAGATAGATCTAGGTATATATATATATATATATATATATATATATATATATATAGAGAGAGAGAGAGATAGATAGATCTAGGTATATAGACAGTGTTTAAGAGAGAGAGAGAGAGAGAGAGAGAGAGGGAGAGAGAGAGAATGATCTAGGTATATAGAAGGCGATTAAGGGAGAGAGATAGCTAGATCTAGGTATATAAGGAGCGATTAAGAGAAAGAAGAAAGGGGCAAACAGACTGACAGACGGAAAGGGGTTACGTACTAAATATACTAAAAATCTGCACTTGCATCTTATTATAAAAAAAGTACAAACATATTCTTTGATTTCATATAATTTTATTTAAAAAAAAAACGGGCGATAGAATCGAAACCGCATACTCGATGTCTTTAGTCTGATACTTTCCTATCTAAACAATTTAGACATTTGTTAAGTCGGTGTTTAAAATAACGCTAATAAGACAATTCGGATATACGCATTTGAAGTTTTAAGTTCTTTTTTATCTCTATGGGCAACTTTGAGATGGGGGCACGTAGATATTCGACACATAACGTAGAGATTCGGGGCCACTTTCATTGTATTACCCGGAGAACTTTATTCATATAAATTTCATCAACGTGCGATATATTTGAACTGTTAAAGAGGATTTGGCCCCCATAGCTCTCTTAGGTTAAGAGGGCACTTAGAGATTCAGAGGCACTTCCATTGTATTTCCCAGAAAACAGTATGCACATAATTTAAATGTCATAAAAGTAGGATATATTTGAAGTTTTAAAGGGGTTATGTCCTCATAGACCTCTTAGGTTTGCACTTAAGATTCGGGAACACTTCCATTGTCTTCTCTTGTAAATTTTACATAATTTTACGACAGTTCCAACATCTGCCCCAACTCACTTGATTGCAAGTCCATGGTCTATTATGTGTGGTGCGCAATTAATATAGACACCAATCGTCCCGCCTGCAACGTCAAGCTGATTAACCGGACCAAACTAGTGTTTGAGGGGACTCTAGAGGGACACTGTGGTCTCGCTTGGATACCCTAATGGAGGTTTAGGGTGCCTTTTGGCTGTATTCTGCTAAAGGTCATCTAAGAGATGCACTTTTAATTTTGAAAATACATCAATTATTGACCAAGCTATAATGCTTTTTTCCTTTCCAAAATATGTCAAATTTGTCCCGAACACACTGTATTTGCACGAAAGAAAGATACAACGCATTCTTAATATTATTAACTCTGACAGACGTTTATTATTTCAAGAGAAATATTATTATTCAGAGTAAATTATATAGATAGATAGAAGCAGTGGACTTCCCATTGGGTCATGCGGTAGTTGTACATTTTTGGAGTTGTAACCATTTACAGTAGGCATAAAACCGACGAAGACGAACTGGGTAAACTAGTATATATATATATATATATATATATATATATATATATATATATATATATATATATATATAATGTATTGTCAGTTAGAATCGCTCGGCAGTGGTCTGTTCCGCATGAATGACGTGACTCATATTCAAAGTGTTTAAAAAATGATATCATCTCGCAGTCTACTAACGTTGGCAAGTCTCGTTGAAATGACCTCAATTTTTAACAGCGTGTGGAGAAACAGGTCAACAATGTTTATCGTGTGCTTTTTTTTATTTACTGGAAAAGAAGATGCGTTTTTAAACAACACCGTGCAGCGTTCTGTTGTGAAAGAATTCGCTAAAAATGCACTAATTGCAACCCAAATTTATCAAAAAGAGGAAGGATGTTTGTGCAAGGCAAAAGGAGCTGGACGACCACCAGCATCGATTGGTGTGCGTCATATCACAGATTGTAAATTAAACTGAACGTGCGTAAAATCGTTCATTGAATCTACATTCCTGTGAATTTCTCATTTAAATGATGAAGAATGAATCTTACGTCGCATTCATATTGTTCAGTTTCATAGTCTGAACCAGTGGTTCTCAATCGGGACTTATTATGATTCCTAAGGGTTGCTTTTATTGTCTCCCCACGAGGGTCGGATGTGATATAAGGTCGGTTTAATTTTCGGAATATCTACCTCCCCCCCCCCCCAACTCAAATAGAAAACTCTGGATGGGACAAAAATACAAATTGTCGAAAAGTGTATTATCTGTTGTGTCCTCAGTCAGAGGAGAACTTTTTCTCGGGTGAAATACTTTTTTATCCTAGTTACTGTGATACGGGCCAGATTTATAGAGGGGTAACCTGGGAGGCAGTCGAGCAGCAAGATGTTTGTTTACATTACATTTGAATTTCTGCGTGATGGTACGATTGAGGAAACAAAGAACATGGAGTGAATTACAAAAGCAAGCGGTGCGAGTAAAAAAGCTATTAGAGTAGAAAATCTTCCGGCATCTACGGACCTCTACAGTGAAGGGGTGGGAGTTTGCTACTAGTCGGGTGGGTCGAGGGTATTTACGTTGAAAGAGTACAAATGCAGCAAGTTCATCGGAGCACAGTTCTTGTAAAACAAGCACAGGAATGAAGCACTGCGGCGATGCGACAAGGATCGCAGCTTGGTAGGCAGTGCGGGACCTATTAGGTTTTAATTTCTTTTCACCTTGCCCGAGAGTAGTGGTTGGTGCATGTGGTACTAATACTTCATGCACGGGTAAATGATGACTTTATAGAAATATAGGATATTGGCAAATGTGAAGAGGTTTCTAGCCTGGTAGAGGGAGCCTACTTTCTTTGGAACAGACTTGGCAACATCATCTATGTAATTTTATATTACAGTTCAGTTTTATTAATCTAACGTAAACTAGTGGTTCTTTACTGGTTCTAATCTGGTTCCTGTGAATCCGTACATTATGGAGCGGACCAAATAAGTAAAATATTAAATAGAGAGTAAACGATACTATTTCAGAGGCCCATACAACTATTTTTCATTTAAACGTATTAAAAAAAACAACTTGGTTTCTTTCTCTAATCTACAACACAGTTTATTTATAATTTGTATATTTTTAGTTATTTAATTAGTTAGCAAATTTATGTACACTAAATTAGTTTTATTTCTACAATCCACAAATTATTTTAACAATTTCTATGCAATTCCAAATAATATTTAATAATAAAAATACGAAACTATGTTTAAACAACGAATTACTCTGGTGTCATTTCACAGTAAAATAGTAATAAAATGGTGGATATATATAAAAAAATAGTCGTTAATGTGGTTTATGTGATATTTACATCACATATGTGGTTTATGTGATATTTACATCACATATGTGGTTTATGTGATATTTACATCACATATGTTGTTTATGTGATATTTACATCACATATGTGGTTTATGTGATATTTACATCACATATGTGGTTTATGTGATATTTACATCACATATGTGGTTTATGCGATATTTACATCACATATGTGGTTTATGTGATATTTACATCACATATGTGGTTTATGTGATATTTACATCACATATGTGGTTTATGCGATATTTACATCACATATGTGGTTTATGTGATATTTACATCACATATGTGGTTTATGTTATATTTACATCACATATGTGGTTTATGTGATATTTACATCACATATAATATCACATTTTTAAAGTCTCTACGTGTAACTTTAGGAGTTTGAATTTTATTTTATTTCCCATAGCGTTCGATGATAGTTTTAAAACTTTGGAAACCCCTGTCATAAACGTACTTTGTGTTTGTTTTTCTTTATCAATAAAATAAAAAACCTACCTCAGGATTACTCGCTGCTGCTCGTGTCCGCATCAAACTCCGTTAAGGTTTACAAAAATACAATGACTCGAGCATCAATATCGAATCTTCCGTATTTTGAAGGCTACTGGTTTTGCCCTCGCGCGAAAAGCAGATAAATTAAACTTTCAATGTCGTAATAGTGTTTGACAGAATTGGCCAGTTGCATTAGAGTTTAAATATTTGAGATTGCAGCGTCAATTTCGACGCACCCAATAGCACACAGCGCTATATTAATGACACACTCGGTATAAAGATTGTAAAATGATCGTGACTTAAAACATTACAATGACTAATCAAAAAAACACAATGACACAAACGATTGATGTATTCAAGATTAAAATATACGACCAATTGTTTCTTATTAACTGGTATACACACACACATACACAGATTAGATGTAACCGTCCCAAACGACTATGGCATCAATAGAGCCGAACGCGAAAAATAACAAAATACCAAAACCTCAAAAATGATTTTAAAATAACATGGTCCCTCGATGAAATAAACCTCATACCGGTTGTAGTGGGGGCAACTGGTCTAGTGAAAAATAAAATCTAAGAAAATACTTAGAAACAATCACAGGAAGACCAAACTGTATGGAAGTACAGATAGCAGCACTAAAAGGAATAACATCTATTCTTAAGAGAGCTCTCGGATATAAGTTTTACTCATAGGGAAATCAAGTGTTAGCCTCAAGACGGGGCTCTCTCTTTAGATAAACTAAATTAAAATTATAAAAAAGGGGATTATATATATATATATATATATATATATATATATATATATATATATATAGTATAAAGAAGCTTTGAGTCATTTTAAACAAATGAAAAAAAAAGGAAAATGCAGTTTAAATTCCCAGAGAAACTAACTAAATCCAATATATCGCAGACTTAGCATATATAAATTATGTATTATTATATATTTTTACGTATACGATAAACTAATTAACCGATAATTATCAATTTTGGGACACAGCTACTAGGGGGTAAGAAGTTGTAATATGGGCTATATTTTGTTTTAGACATTTTCCAGAATCAAAACCATGTAATTGATTTTGATCAAAAGTGAAAAAAGGATTCTAAATAGAAGGTTAAGTGTCTTTATATCTTTATTTTAATTTTCGTCGGAGGGCAAAACTGTTTTATTCGGAGAATTAATTTTAACTGTCCTAGGACAGGTATTCTTCCAGTATTTTAAGAAAGTTAGGTATTTGTATATGCGTGTATGTGTAGGATGCACTTCTTAACTAATTAACCGATTATTATGAGTTTTGGAACACAGCTTCTAGGCGTAAGGGTGAGTATGGCCGCGAAATAGAGAAACTAAACAAAATCCTGTTTTTAATTATTGTACATTTACTCAGTAACTTTTCATTTTTTTTTATCTTTCATAGTTGCAATGTAAAATGACTCTTGCTTTTGTTTAATCATTGTAACCTTACTTAGTGACTTTTATCGATATGCTTGGTCACTGATGAATCAATGATTCAATGATAGTGATTATTACGCGATTATCGACCACTATTACACAGCACATTCACACGAACCTATACTCAGATTAGCAGAGTTATCCAACGCTGCCTGCGTTTCAAATACATTGAACATCACTAAGAATACTTCGAAAAGCTATGAACAACCTCATTTCGCCCATGTTTATGTGTTAACTGTAGAGCGAAGTGGCCACAAACCGTTGATGTCAAGTAAACGTTACTTGGGATAGCTACTATAAAATAAAAAATAAAATGGTCCACTTAAAACATGAAAAGCATTTGAGCAAAAATTTCTGAAAATTAAAATTAATCGGCTGTTATAAGTAAATTGGCTGTTATAAATAAAAATGTTTACTTATTCCGAAATAAATACGGTTTTCTTAATGGAAATAATTACTTGTTATTCTGGGACATTTCTCTGCATTTCTCTTTTGAATAATTGTTTGCAAAAATAATTATTCGCGTTCTGTTTAAGTTTATTTTGTCAAATTGAAACGGCGTATTTTTTTTAAATAAACAAATAAATATCGATCGATAATTTTGTAAAAAGTAATCATAGATTGTTCTTGAATGTTCTAATCTAAAGATGTTATTTTGTGCACAAGGCAATTTGAAAATACGTGTTTTGTTTACGTTTGGTAAGGTGTGACATTTTCGTGACGTCAGATACGGTGTGATGCTAAACCCGTTCCATTCATCGACTAGAATAATTGAGGTGCTTAAATTACGCTTGGTTCTTAAAATAGTATGCGTTCACGAGTTACACACATGCGGGAAAAAGAGTTCCTATCACTTTCTTGCCTACGAACCAAAATGTATGTTCGTGGATTCTTCCTCTTCTCTCTCACTACTCCTCCCTCCTACTTTTAGATTTGTCCACGCAACTGTCTCTACAAACCTTTTGGTACTCTCAACGGTAAAATCTACCTATAATTTCTTACTTCACTTTTATATACTTTTTCTTTTTATACCTTTTCAAATATTGATATTTTGGTAATTTCTCTTTTACTATTTTTCTGACGATAAGATATCATCTTTGAAAATCCATGGTTTAAGGAAGGAATGAAAAAATAATTGTCTTATATAAAGCCCCTTGTTTTGAACAATTGATGACTTAACATATATTGTATTTTACACAATTTTTATTCTCATCACTTACTTGTTGATATATATATATATATATATATAATATTTGTTATTGTTTATTATCTATGTACGTATACGTTTCGTTCTTAAACCGGGACTCATCAGCATAGAGATATGACTATTCACTACCGGTCATGCGATTCGAAACACCGGATCACGAGTATTTTACAACTCAAATCCGACGCCTTAACCACACGGCCAATTTTAAATAGCGAATAAACTGTGCGGCTATAACGTCTAGAGCGTTCTACTTTTTTGAGGCAGGAACGATGCATTTAAAGCTAGTAACGTCATGCTGTGTTAATACTACACATACAGTGCTCTACTTTTTCGAGGAGCGACAAATCATAATAAATATTTGTTATTGTTTATTATCTATGTACGTATAGGTTTCGTCCTTAAACCGGGACTCATCAGCATAGAGATATGACTATTCACTACCGGCCATGCGATTCGAAACACTGGATCACGAGTATTTTACAACTCAAATCCTATGCGGTCTACTCGGTCAGAGCTCTCTGATGTAGGAAATTACAGTTTTCTACTTAGCTAATGCGGACGATTCATCCCAAAAACGAATTGAATCCTTTAATGTAAGAAATTAGCCTAGCAAACAATGAGAGAAACTTGGTTTTAGAGGTGTTTAAACTAACAAGCAACATTGCCCCATTTTCATTATGTGCGCCAGGTTTTATTTACTCCTCCCCAGGAGTTAGGCACAAGGCCAGTTTTATCTTACTCCCACAAGTAAGATGTGACCCAAGATCGGGTCGAGAAAGTGGGGTTTGAAAAGCCAGCGCTCAGGAGGTGAGCACTCTGGCCATTTAAAAATTGCCTGGGCAGCCCGGTCGGCATTCCCCGGTAAGGGCGCCTCAGACAGTAAGCAATAAACTTACTCCTCCCCAAAGAGGGGAGGCGAAGCCTGGGAGGGCGGACCTCCTAGAACTGCACAGGACAGACCCATAGACCGGTGTAAATCAAGCCCCGAAGGCCAAGACAATACCAGTCTATGGGGTGTAGTATCTATCGGAACACATACTACACTTTGATCTTAGCCAAACGGCCAACTGTGTCAAGGTTTGCGTGCGCCAGGTTAGAAGAGAGGAAATCAGTAAGATTTTCATCACCAATGCTGCAATAGATAGTTGTGTCGTCAGCATAGATATCAACGAATCATATCAGAATAGGAGTCCGAAGATCATTGATGGAGATCAGGATGAGATTTGGGCTAAAAATATATCTTTGAGGCACGCCGATGTTGATACTATGTGCTTCAAAGGATTTGATGGTTGAGAGGACATTTTCAGATATTCCATAGCTAGTAAGCTTGTGAAGCAAACCTTTGTGCCAAGCCCCATCGGATGTCCTTTTATATATGAAGTGTTATCGCACTATAAACGAAGCGACGACTTACATGTCATCAACAACGTCCAGAGGATATATACGATGGGGTGACGAATAGGACTTAACCGATTGAATAACTTTATTATTTTCCATTTTAATTCTTTCAAATATGGACGCCAAATTTATAAAATAACGTTTACTTTCTTACGGTCACTGGATTAAGTAATAGCATAAATGTATTTCTATTTTCTTTTTTTCGCTTTTTATTGCTGTTGTTATTATTTTATCGTATATATATATATATATATATATATATATATATATATATATATATATATATATATATATATATATTCTTAAATCTGAAATTTACTTTCTTTAATCATACACATCTAAGAGAGCGTGATATGAAAGAATAATTGATTTTCTTTGAAGTGAGGTATTATGTGTATAATGCAATCATGTATTCCAGCGAACCTTCTATAAGAATATAAATTAATTTTATTTACATTCATTTGATATATATATATATATATATATATATATAAGTAAATTTCGTGTACAACAGAATCGTAGGATTAATTTTAGAGCAAGCATTATTATAATCAATGAAACAGACGAGTGGAAAAAAAGGAAAATTGTTAAAATTACCTTAAGGCTTTATCGTCTGACCCTCTGAGAGGAAACGTCAGAATGGTAAATTAAAAACTAAAAGTCGAATGAGAGATATATATATATATATATATATATATATATATATATATATATATGAACGCATGTACAGGCAGTTCATTTTATTTATTTCTCTTCGTATAGAAAATTACGTCGCACATATTACTCTACTCTATAATTTTCTTTTACTATTTCTCTATTGTTTAGCTCTCTTTTAACACCCCCCCATATATATATATATATATATATATATATATATATATATATATATATATATATATATATATGTGTGTGTGTGTGTGTATTGTCAGACCACTGACAACGCTTGAACCACCACCATTACATCAGGCATTGCCCGAGCCAGATTATGAACAGTTGGCTCTGGAGAAAGAACTTGAGGATGTCCAGATGATGATGTCGGCAGACAAACCTTAACTGCAAAATATCTGAGCTACAAGAGCTACCAAAGCAGTACTAAAAAGTAGAAACATAGCTTTCCAAAGACCTGTTCCATCTAATTCGTCACAGAGCTGAACCAGCTTATATATGCTGCAGTAAAAGCCCGGAGAACCAAGAACAACACCACCTTAAAAACTGAAGCTTAAAAAGCTACTTAACCTATGCAGAAATTAGTTGTCTCAAATAAAATAATTCTTTTGCAGCTCCTACATTGCAGGGGCGACTAAAGAACATCATCTTCAAGCTCAGTTAAAAATATAAGACAAAAATAGAGGAGATAAAAACAGCGAAGGAGCTTGAAGGAAAGATTCCAGTACTTGCAAAAAGAATACAAACACAGGGCAAGAACAACAGGGCGGAAGTCGAAAAGCCACACAAAAGCAAGATTAAGAAGAAAACTACTAGTGGCTTCTATTTGAGAATGAGGGATCAAGCAATCAACAGGCCCAGTGGATCTTGGATATAGCTCAAAGTAATAAAAACAAGCATGAAATACAAGAGCCAGAGATAACACCTGGAATGCTAAAGCGAAAGTTGGATCCATTCCAGAATCACAAAATTACTGGCATGGACAACTTACCCAATTTTTGGCTTAAACAACTAGCATCACTTCATAGTCACTATTGTATCTGCTTCACTAGACTGTTGTGGGATGAGGAGGTAACACCAGCATGGCTAGTAAAACGCGACACAACACTCATGAACAAAATGAGTGAGACACAACGCCCCAGTAAATACGGACCCATCTGCTGTCTCACTACGACGTACAAGCTCTTCACTGGCCTGGTTGCAGAAACATATATGAACACCTCTCTTCTGGGATGTACCCCGAAAAAAAACACGCAGGACTCAGGCAAAAGTGTTTATGGACTAAGGACCAGTTTTTGTTTAATAAGACCACCCTTGATGACTGTAGAAATACGCATAAAAACATAAACATGGTTTGGATCGATTACCAAAAGACATATGATAGTGTGCCCCACACATGGCTATTGCGGTGCCTTGAATTATTTAAGATCCATCCGGTAATCAAGAAAACCATTTCTGTCCATATAAAAATGTGGCAAACAACTGTCATTAAGCCACACCAATGAAACAATAACAATCCTTGAATGCAGAATTCGAAGACAAACTTCTAAGGAGATCGTTTACCCCCATTACTCTTTTGTCTGGCGATTAATAAGTTACTAAATAAAAGCCGGAGTGCATACAAACAGAACCAGGGCCGCCAACAAAACAATAACAAAAGAGTCAACCACCTGCTCTTCATGGGTGACCATCAGCTGTATGCCAGCTCAGACGCTGATTTAAATCGCTCTTGCAGGTTGTACAGAACTTCTCCAGATATATTAGAATCAAGTTTGGCCTGAGCTGGGAAAAAGAGCCAAACAGAAAATATACAGCTTGATAAAGAGACTGGTATCCAAGACCTAGAAGAGCAGGAACAATAATAATACCTTGGCATAGAAGAAACGATTCAATTCAAGATGCCAAGATCAGAGAATATAGCAGATATTATGTACGAGTAAAATGTGCAAAACACAGATAACAAACAAAGGCAAAGTAACTGCTATTAACCAACTTACCATACTAGTGATCACATACAGCTTTGGCATTATTGACTGGCCACAAAAAAAACCATAACAGGCTAAACACTAAATGGGTCTCTCAGAGATTGAAAATAAACATCGAGCCATAATTGTGAGCACTGGCCAATATCTTATGAGCTCTCAGAACCCAAACCTAACGATGGGACATCAACATCAAGAAATAAGAGCAACTAGAACAACCTCCATTAAAAAATTAGCTGAACATTTGGGACAAGACTGTCTTACAAACAAGCCTGCCACGGAAATAACTCAATGGAGCCGCCAGAAATACATCTTCCATTGCAGAACACTGAAAGAATGGGCCAATCAACATCCTGCCAAATATTTTCTGAATGAAATATCCCAGGATTATATAGATAAGAAAGACATTGTAGACTGGCTGATCAGGAGACGATTATAATGGCTGTCCAAGATCAAGGCTTGATGACCAAGGCTTTAATAAAATGAGTGGTCTCATTAAAGACAAGTGCAGGTTATGCCACACAGAAGTTGAGAGTGTAAACTACCTTACATCAAGCTGTAAAGTTCTGCTGGGGGGGGGGCTACTATACAATACGGCACAATGGAGTATGTAAATATCTCACTGGACCGTCTGTAAAATGTTGAATATTAAGTGTAGCAGCAAGTTCTAGGAACATATACCAGAAAGAACTGTTGGAAATATGGATCGCCTTAGTCACACACCATCCACTATGTTATGTAATTCCTACAGCTACATACCCAGAAAACGGAGTTATTAAACTTGACATAGTGATACGGGATAAGAGGTAGAAAGTAGTAACCCTAGTGGAAGTCAGTGTCCGTAATGATACTGGCTTAAACCGAGCTGAGCGGTAGAAGATAACAAAATACCTAGGTCTTATGTACTATAGCAAAAGAAACTGAACTTTTAGGAATTCCATTAATTATAGTAGCAATCTGGCGCATGAAAAAGATTTTTTTTTTTATACCTGGCGAATATACGAAGTGCAAAAGAGATACAAAATATTGTTCTTAAAAGAATCTTTAAAATATCGTTCGGTTGGAGTCTCTGTAATAGAATGTGAATGTCTGGCATACGCTAGGATGCCCCATCCCAAGCAAAAACAAAAAGATAACAAAATTGAAATGATATATATATATATATATATATATATATATATTATAATATAAAATGAAGTAATAAAATAAGGTGTCAATCAAATTTTATTAGAATTCAAAGTTCATGCAAAGCATCCTTAAGTCCTTAGCTCATGAGTTTTCAAAGATAATTCTTCTCTTCAGAGGACCATTACCGCAGTTATACTACTACAGGCAATAAAATTACGCTTTGAAAATATATAAAATTATATACACAAATACATAAAAATACATAACATCAAACATATCAATCCAAAAACATACTTTTGTTGAATCCATACAGTCCATCCAGGTCATACAAGTTGAGAAGCATAATCAGGAAGGACATTACTCCAAGATACAAACAGCAGTCCAAATAGGTGAAATTGAAGGGGCCGGCAAATTTATCCAGTCGCGAAATGTGTCCATATTCAATGTTAATGATAAATAAATCAATCAAAATAATACAAAAAGTCCAATCAAAGTTCCGAATGGTATGTTTTTGGATTGATATGTTTGATGTTATGTATTTGTATGTATTTGTGTATATAATTTTATATATTTTCAAAGCGTAATTTTATTGCCTGTAGTAGTATAACTGCGGTAATGGTCCTCTGAAGAGAAGAATTATCTTTGAAAACTCATGAGCTAAGGACTTAAGGATGCTTTGCATGAACTTTGAATTCTAATAAAATTTGATTGACACTTTATTTTATTACTTCATTTTATATTATAATATTAATGCTCTATCCAGTATATTGAGCTTCAGTTTTTTATCCGGATGTTTCACTAATTATAAGATATTAGTTGACGCTTATATCTTTTGTTGGATTGCTTCATATATATATATATATATATTCGAAATTTTAAATGAGATGATTTATTTGTTTAAATAGCAAAAAAGAATTCTTTTATATATATTTTTATATTTTTATATTTCTGCATATATTAAAAAATTAATCTTACTTCTGTCACCCCTCCTCGATTATTTTAACATTTACCTCCTTTTTACATAGACCAATCACAAAAGTGAATTTATCTTTTTAAGACGATCAATTTCTCTCATTATTTGTTTTTTTTGACGTGGTTGTCTATACATCTGAGGAGACCTAATTAAAGGGGTCGAAATAAGTTATTATGTGTACAACCTTAATGTGTGTATAGTTTTTCTTTTTATAATTCTATATATATATATATATATATATATATATATATATATATATATATATATATAATATGAGACTAAAAGTATACTTTCAGAGAATTGAACCTATAGTGAAATGATTTAAGCTCTTACAAAGAATCTGTGTTCATGGGAATTGCTGTAGAACTAACGAGATTGATTTACAATGAGCAATTATAAAGATAAATGAAGGAAGAGAGATAAAGATGTGTGAATGACAAATCTATTTCATCTTCGATTGCTTAATGCAAGGTGTTCTCGATAAAAAAACATGTCTATTTTTCTTCCCTTAAGCCAGGCTTTTCAAAGATCAAAATCTTATCATCAGAGGAATTACATAGATGGATAAGTTGACAGGGGAATAGCTAAAATTCAAAATTAAAAAAAAATTAAGAAACAATATAAAGTAATGGAAAGTAAGAGTATGTGTATGAAAAGGTTATAAAAATATAGAGTCTGTCCAGTTGGATAAATGTCCGTTGACAAAGTGTCCGGTGACGAAAGATTTAAAGATAGAAAAAAATTTCGTGGAGACTGCGTTAGAGATGGTCAAAATGTAGTAAATCCAACAGAATGGTGTCCAGTTCAACCGTAGATAAAAAAACGCTTATTAGGATGTAAGTTGGAGAATTAGGGCCATTTTAAAATACTTCCGTGGACCGAGAATAATTATAGTTTTAAGGAATTGAGTTTAAAATATTGTATATATTTCAAGTAGGCCGAATTACTGGTGAGAGGTGTTAGTTACTCCGATCGAACCTAATGTCTGAGAGAGAATATTCTGGTCGAAGACGAGGCCAGTAAAAGTGGAAGAGGAGTGTGAGGTTAGGGATGTGGGAGGAGAAGGTTTAGGAGAGGAAACTGTGGCTGATTCTAAATAAAGGGTTCCGCTTGAAATTCCGCCTAGATTCCCGAGTTCGACAGAAGTATTTCAGAGTTCGAAGAGATACATCTGAAGAAGGCTAGAGGTTACAGCGACTGAAACGTTGTGATGATAACACCGAAGATGAGAAATGTAGTCCGAATAACCAAAATTATATATATATATATATATATATATATATATATATATATATATATATATATATATATATATATATATATATATATATATATATATATTAATTAAATAAGTACAAATATATTGATAACATGAACTTAAAACCAATATTTTTTTCAAAAAGAGAACAATATAAATTAGAGTAGGTTGTCTGCGTAGATTGTTTTGAATGTTTATTTAAGTTTACCATATACATGTGTGTGTGTGTCGCTATTTTACATATATACGTATTCGTACATATATATATATATATATATATATATATATATATATATATATATATATATATATATATAATAGATTAATTATTCCTACATTATATATTCATTATATATCTCGACAATGAGGAACACAATAAGAAAAAGTCTATAATTCAGTGAGAACGGCCTGATATGGTCGACATATCTCATTTATATTGCTTTCATTTATTGAAAAATACCTTTTAGAATCGAAATTGGTTTCTGAATTTATTTCATATATATATATATATATATATATATATATATATATATATATATATATATGAATTATTAAAATTAATAATGAGCAGTTAGAACGCCATACAATGTATTGTAGTTTTATTTATTAACTTTTATTTTTTCCAATATAATTTTAATGATATATTTCATCATCAGAATTTCAAATAAAGATATATCAAAAAACCTTTTTTTTTTGCTTCAGCTCGTTTTTTGGAGTGTATTCAATTAGTGTGTTGTTGAAACGAATGTGGGATGAGAGTCTCTTTAGTCAAGAACGGTACGTGGCAGTGCACATTGAATAAGAAATGCTGTTCCTGGTTTAGAAAGCATTCTTTATGTGGTAATATAGATTATAAAAAATAATGATTACTCAACTTTGCACTATATATATATATATATATATATATATATATATATATATATATATATATATATATATACTAAATTTGACAAGTCGCAACTGGGGACTACTTGTCTAACAAGTAATGGAATAATTTGAAAGTGTCACCACAAGTTGTGGTAAAACAGCATTCCTCTCTATCTATATATCTACTATATATATTCTCTTCTCTCTTATCTCTCTTACCCGTCCCCCTTTCTTTCTCTCTCTCTCTCTCTCTCTCTCTCTCTCTCTGTATATATATATATATATATATATATATATATATATATATTCAAACCACTTGTTTCACTCTTGTGACTCATCAGCAAAACTGATGGCTTCCCGATCACCTGACACGCCCGGCCAATTTGTCGTGGTTTTTGCGTTACATTTTCTCAATCAGCCTCTATCCCATAAACCTCTAAAATTGTTGTTTATACCTCAAATCTACATATTAACGCCACTTGACACTACCTACCTACGCAACTATCTCTGTTAATCTAAAGCAAAATAATTTGGATTAAAACCGACACAATTTTAATCAGACCCAAATCACCGAATGAATTTAATCGTCTGCAAGAGGCGAGCGATAATAAGGTGTGATTTATCAAATTAGGTCACGTGACCCTAGAAAGGGAGAGAGAGAGAGGGAGAGAGAGAGAGGGAGAGAAAGGAGGGAGAGAGAGATAGGCAGTTCTATCAGTTAGGTGAAATAAGTGCATATGACGTAAAGCTAGACGACGTGTGTCGGCGTGGGACGATGTTTTGTCGTGTACGTCTGAAGAGATAATGAACAATGTCAGGTTCTAGCGACCTATGACGCGATCAACCGGCTGATGAATTTTGTGGACTTGCATGCATTTATATTATAATGAATCCATGTTGTTCGTGGGTATCAATTTATACTACACAGCCATTTACAAATGGAAGACATTCAAAATGACGACTCACACCCGGTTCACACGTGGAAATTAACATTTTTGAATCAATATTTATGAGTTTACTGAGTCTAAATATTCCTGTCTGGGGGTTACCGGATTGTTGATCGTTGAGTAACACCAACATTGATAGGGAAAAAGGATAGACACCATCGAGAGTTACTTGCAAGCTTCGATCAGATAGAAAAGACCTAATAATGTCAAGAATTTTACCACTAATACCATAAGCCTGAAGTTTGTGTATAAGACCAGGGTGCCATAATCTGTCAAACGCCTTTAAAATGTCAAGCGCAATGGCGCTACCCTCGGCATTAAATGACTTATTAGATGTTGATATGCCGTAGAACAAAACAAACGACCATCACCGGAATTATATATATATATATATATATATATATATATATATATATATATATATATATATATATATATATATATATATATATATATGTATAGTTCGGCAGCAAGTCATTTCTTATGCAAGTGTCATTAAAGATCACGGAGTTTTCTCTCTTCACAATCTTTCTTGTCAATTTCTCGACGCGGCGAGCGATTCTTCCGTGTTAATTGGTGGAGTATGGCACCTAACGTTGTGTCATGGGCCATTCCTCTAGCGCTTTCGGTCTCTCGACCATCTTCAAGAGGCTGTGTCTTATTGTTACTAAGAGCCGTATTTATAGTTTTAATATTAGTTATATATCTATTAATTTACACATGTATATATATATATATATATATATATATATATATATATATATATATATATATATGAAGAAGAATGGAAAGGAATTAGAGAAGCAAAGGCCAAATCATAATTCAATTCAATTGCTCAGAGCAAGGTATATTCCGCAAAAAGGCAATTTATTCAAGTTATTCTGAGCAATTGAATTAAATTTGATTTGGCTTTTGCTTCTCTAATTCCTTCCCATTCTTCTTCATTCTACCTGGATATTGAGCTGTATACTCTTCACAATAGGTTTTACTTTTCCTAAAAGTTCGCTTTTAGTACACCACTTTATATATATATATATATATATATATATATATATATATATATATATATATATATATATATATATGAAGACCCGGCGTTGCTCAGGATTGAATGAGAAACTGCATATATGCTATATGTTCCAGATGATTATTTTAACCCACGCTCATAAAGATTCAGACGTAAACCTTAATACCGGCTACTAAACGATAATTATTAATTTTCAAAATAAGCGTCCTCGTGCTGTGCCGACAATTCAATGAATGATTTCTTTAAATAAATTTGTTGCTTAGAAATAGCTGAAATGGTCACGGGAGGCCATCTTCCAATGCATTACTTCTTCCTTTCGGCGTGAGTATGGAGTAATTACCTGCTGCCCGTGCCGCTCTTATCGATGGGCGAATGCTGACAGGACATAACAGACTATTTGGGGGGTAAATTGACTTTTCACAATCCATTATACTATACATTGACTTTTAATGGTTCAATTACGCGCACTACCCGCGTTCTGTATTTTTTTTGTTTTTTTTCGTTTTCGGATTGCCACCTGGACTTTAGGTTAGTGCTAGGATATAAAGAAATACGGCACTTTTCTGGTACTTAGAATTACTCACAGCTCGAATGATAATGGAAGACAATCCTCCGAGATATTACCACCTCCTTTCAGAGGGTGACCTTTTTCCTGTTGCTTGAGGCAAATAAATCCGTGAATAAGTGCCAACGACACTAAGCAGGATATTTTCGGTTGAAATAGACTTTTATTGGTCCCTTCGACTAAAATAATGACTTTTGACGTTTCCGGTACGTCCACTGCCCGCGGACCGTTTTCGTACTTTTTTTTTTGTATCCCCACCACCTAAATGTAGGATGGGAAATGAAAGTGAAATTGATTTTGCTGATGGCAACTTTGTTAGGTTATGCAGCCGCGGTCGAAGTAATAAACATCGTCCACATGTCGATTATCACTGACATGGATATTGCCTACATAGGCCTGATGGCTTAAGCAACTTTGTCAGAATCTTTTTTGAATATATACAGAAAGAGAGAGAGAGAGAGAGAGAGAGAGAGAGAGGGAGGGAGGGAGGGAGGGAGTGAGAGAGGGAGGGAGGGAGAGGGACGGATATAACATGATTACGTCATGGATTAAAAGTTTGTAAAGGAAAAAGAAAACAAAATAGGTTTTGCAATAATCTAATATGTGTTTATAATTGACATGTGTGAATGTGCAAAGAATTACTGTCATTGTGAAATCTGAACAACCCTCGACATATGCGGTCGAATAAAAAGAAAAGATTTACAACCCTATACTTATTTTAATTTGTATCGCCCAAAGATAAGACACTCATATTATGAATAAAAACAGTGGACACTTTCTTTATTTCATTTTTATGTATGCATCTGGTGTAGGTTTGAGCAAGCGAAATAAGTGTCTAACATTATTTTCTTCTTTTCTCGTTTAGATTAACTTTTTTCTTTTCTTTTCTTTCTCTCACCTTTGTTTCCTTTGCTAATAGCAACATTCACATTGCAAATGGGAACTATGATTTAAATTAAACATCGTAAACGTCTTATGAAACCGGCTTTGATTCCACATTTAAACAATAATATCAAACAGGGATCAGGATTTTTTTTCAAATTCTTCCCATTCACGCCAGAAACATAATGCTGGAAAACTCTATGTCACTCGATAATGGCTAAAAATGCTTTTCAGTTATTCCTGTTTCTATCTACCATACTACTATGTTTTCTCCTCTTCATCGCGCAACTTACGTGCATTCTCAGCTATTTTGGATTTTCTCTTATAACGGTTGCCAAGCTTCAGTATAGCTCGGTGGATACTAGACAACAATAGTAAAATCTCTTACTCAGTGTACAATGTTTATAATGGCTTCCAAGCTTTAATATAGTTCGGTGTATAGTGGACGACAATAGTAAAAGCTGGATTCATTTGAAACGTTTGTCTAGCTACGACAGTTTCTGGCGCACTTAAAGCATTCCGTTCAGTTAATATGGTTACATTCCAACTTATATTAGCGAAAGTCAACACTACGCGTCATCCACCCACCCATAACAGTGATTAACCGCTACACGAATAAAATAAGTTTTGTGATTCATTTTGATTGCGCAATTTTTCACTTCGCAGATTTTGTTCAATCCAGCCAGTGGCTTCAATACTTTCGCCCACAATTCCCAACGTGGGCAACTATGTGCATCTTCGGCACTAACGTTGCACATAGCACTAACGTACATATGCAGAAGGGGATTGCCCTGGACGGGTGGTTTGACACGAAAACTCGGTTTAAACCTGTCGCGTTTGTTTTGGAAAATTTTGTAATTAAATGATTAAGAGTTACCGTGCGACCAGCTGACCGGAAATGCGTAGACTAATGTAAATAAAAGATATGAAAAAGTCAAATGGAGGTTGACAACTGTGCGTGGGTATGTTAATTGACAGGAATATATATATATATATATATATATATATATATATATATATATATATATATATATATATATATATACAGGGTGGCCCAAAAGTAGGTTTACAGTTATCATTTAATACAGGGTGACTAAAAAAAAAAAACGGGCCCCGTGTACACTTTATGTGATATCTCCTTTATTTATTCACCGATTGTCCTTATTTTACAGGACATGGCAGAATCAACGACCGTGAGTACACCAAGACCTCAGTGGGAGCTGGGACAAAGAATACACTGTGTTAAATTTTACTACAAGACAGGCTCGTTTAAGAAAACCCAGGACAGTTTCATGCATCTGTTCGGATGTGAAAAGGCTCCATCCAAAAGCAGAATTCAGAACTGGCTGGACCACTTCGAGAAGTATGGGACCGTGGAGAACTTCAACGCTGCCAGTGAGAACCGTCCAAGCCACTCGGCACGTCCCAAGAAGCGGACAGCCGAGCTGGTCGAAAGTGTGAGATAGTCTCTCCAGGAGAGTCCGAAACGCTCTGTGCGTAATCGAAGTCAATCCCTCGGTATCTCCCGTGAGACTTGCAGGAGAGTGCTGGTGAACGATATCAGGGCTTACCCATACAGAATACAGACGCTGCAGACC
>OY744532.1:17622312-17627312 GCA_963556195.1 Sepiola atlantica | reverse complement strand
TGCATTTCTTTAGGAGCGTGACACACGAACACACACGCTATCGTATTAATATATAGATGCTTAAAATATACCTCAGTTCTGGGATTGAGTTATGTTTGAAAACTTATCTTTTAATTGTTCTAATTAGCCGTAATTTATAATTAACTGAACAAGTCAACCATCTCTTTCTTAGCTATCAATGTTACTTTCTTGCTGTCACTATCATTCTTGAAAATTCAGATACCTCTGATTTTTGTGAAAGTATATATACTATTCGAAGATAGAATGATGCTAAACCTTGTCTAGAAAGTTTAGTCTAATGTTGATCAAAATCCATTAAATTACTTTTATTCTAGAAGATGTGTAAAATTTAAAATCGAAAATAAACAAAATCTGCAACAAATAACTTTTACCAAACGCATTAAATTTTAATTTTCTATCGACCGGAATAGTTTTAACGTTTTGAAACTGTTTAAAAAATGTTAATTTCAAAATAAGTTACAGTATCTCGAAGCTGAACGAAAAATGTAGGCCGCCATTATGTTTAAACGCTTAAGCTTAAGTAGTCTTCAGATGAAATTGAAATTCAGGGAGTCTTGCTTAACTTGTGTCTAGTTACTATAGATTAAATTCAATTAACATCTGATATATTTGGATTTTTATATGGGAGGTTGTTCCCATGATATTTCGCGCTAATAACCCGTTAAAATACTCCAAAGAAACTGAAATATGAGGAATTATTATTAATCGATGTCTAAAATTTCACAATCTTCGCATTAAACTAACTTAAACGAAATATAGCAAACATTACGGCCCCATACGCATAGCAGCTGTTTTCCAAAATTATGAATGATATTTTAATTAGTTTAAGAGTGAATCCTGTGCATACAAATATATCAGCATATACACATACGAAACTTAAAAAAAAAATTAAATTTCCATTCACCATTTTGTTTGTATCATTTTTTTTGGTGTTCACATATTTTAGATTTGGATTTTATTTGATATTTTTTTTTTATTGCTTTCCATTAAATATGCTGTTGACTGCGATTACAAATGTACCACGTTTCATCCTGCTACGGGCTTGTTGTAAGGTGTTTGCATTACAGGCGAAGTCTGACTGATGTGACGCCATTTGTATCCAATCCAAATTGGTTCATTCATAAGTCGCTGCTTAAAAACGACCTTTGGTATCAATGGACGATGAAAAGCGAATTCGTTTAACAAGTGATACAAGAATTTGTTGACGCATACGTTTTATGGTGACTTTGTTTGATAGGCGCACACCTACAAAAGGTTATGATAGGCGCACACCTACGAAAGGTTATGATATGCGCACACCTACGAAAGGTTATGATATGCGCACACCTACGAAAGGTTATGATATGCGCACACCTACGAAAGGTTATGATATGCGCACACCTACGAAAGGTTATGATAGGCGCACACCTACGAAAGGTTATGATATGCGCACACCTACGAAAGGTTATGATATGCGCACACCTACGAAAGGTTATGATATGCGCACACCTACGAAAGGTTATGATATGCGAACACCTACGAAAGGTTATGATATGCGCACACCTACAAAAGGTTATGATATGCGCACACCTACAAAAGGTTATGATATGCGCACACCTACAAAAGGTTATGATATGCGCACACCTACAAAAGGTTATGATATTCGCACACCTACGAAGGTTATTATATGCGCACACCTACAAAAGGTTATGATATGCGCACACCTACGAAAGGTTATGATATGCGCACACCTACGAAAGGTTATGATATGCGCACACCTACGAAAGGTTATGATATGCGCACACCTACGAAAGGTTATGATATGCGCACACCTACGAAAGGTTATGATAGGCGCACACCTACGAAAGGTTATGATATGCGCACACCTACGAAAGGTTATGATATGCGCACACCTACGAAAGGTTATGATATGCGCACACCTACGAAAGGTTATGATATGCGAACACCTACGAAAGGTTATGATATGCGCACACATACAAAAGGTTATGATATGCGCACACCTACAAAAGGTTATGATATGCGCACACCTACGAAAGGTTATGATATGCGCACACCTACGAAAGGTTATGATATGCGCACACCTACAAAAGGTTATGATATTCGCACACCTACGAAGGTTATTATATGCGCACACCTACAAAAGGTTATGATATGCGCACACCTACGAAAGGTTATGATATGCGCACACCTACGAAAGGTTATGATATGCGCACACCTACGAAAGGTTATGATATGCGCACACCTACGAAAGGTTATGATATGCGCACACCTACGAAAGGTTATGATAGGCGCACACCTACGAAAGGTTATGATATGCGCACACCTACGAAAGGTTATGATATGCGCACACCTACGAAAGGTTATGATATGCGCACACCTACGAAAGGTTATGATATGCGAACACCTACGAAAGGTTATGATATGCGCACACATACAAAAGGTTATGATATGCGCACACCTACAAAAGGTTATGATATGCGCACACCTACAAAAGGTTATGATATGCGCCCACCTACAAAAGGTTATGATAGGCGCACACCTACGAAAGGTTATGATAGGCGCACACCTACGAAAGGTTATGATATGCGCACACCTACGAAAGGTTATGATAGGCGCACACCTACAAAAGGTTATGATATGCGCACACCTACAAAAGGTTATGATATGCGCACACATACGAAAGGTTATGATATGCGCACAATTACGAAAGGTTATGATATGCGAACACCTACGAAAGGTTTATGATATGCGCACACCTACAAAAGGTTATGATATGCGCACACCTACAAAGGTTTATGATATGCGCACACCTACAAAAGGTTATGATATGCGCACACCTACGAAAGGTTATGATATGCGCACACCTACAAAAGGTTATGATATGCGCACACCTACGAAAGGTTATGATAGGCGCATACCTACGAAAGGTTATGATAGGCGCATACCTACGAAAGGTTATGATATGCGCACACCTACGAAAGGTTATTATATGCGCACACCTACGAAAGGTTATGATATGCGCACACCTACGAAAGGTTATGATATGCGCACACCTACGAAAGGTTATGATATGCGCACACCTACGAAAGGTTATGATATGCGCACACCTACGAAAGGTTATGATATGCGCACACCTACGAAAGGTTATGATAGGCGCACACCTACGAAAGGTTATGATAGGCGCACACCTACGAAAGGTTATGATATGCGCACACCTACGAAAGGTTATGATAGGCGCACACCTACAAAAGGTTATGATATGCGCACACCTACAAAAGGTTATGATATGCGCACACATACGAAAGGTTATGATATGCGCACAATTACGAAAGGTTATGATATGCGAACACCTACGAAAGGTTATGATATGCGCACACCTACGAAAGGTTATGATATGCGCACACCTACGAAAGGTTATGATATGCGCACACCTACGAAAGGTTATGATAGGCGCACACCTACAAAAGGTTATGATAGGCGCACACCTACGAAAGGTTTCTCATGAAACAGTAACTAAATACTAGGTATCACCACGGGATTTGTATTTTTTTTGTTTTTTATTCGACGCACCTTTAACATTTAAAACAAAGCCACGAAAAGAAGAAAAATATGAAGGCCGGATAGAGATATAATTAATGTTCATCGTTTGTTATAAAAGAAAAGTAAGTTATTCTTAAACAAGAATAAAGTATTTCTTTAAAAACTATTACTTTGCTAAAAAAATCTAAAAATAAAGAAACATATATATAATTAAAGGAAAGTATGTTCATCTTTTATGAAAGATTATGAAAATTAAAACTTGTTTAAAAACGATGGAAATGTAAAATTGATTGAAACAATTCTATTGTTTTTAAATTCTTGTTAAATATCCATGGATTATAAATTGGAATTTCCCCTTACATCTTTCGATTACTATTCTATCCTCGGCTTTCGACAATCAATACACAGTGTTTATAAAATAAAGATTTCTAGTTCATATATATATATATATATATATATATATATATATATATATATATATATATATATATATATATATATATATATGCAAACATTATTAAATAACACAGAGTGTTTTTTGTTTGATAAGACTATTTTTATTTTTTCAATTTTCCGAATGGTCCGTTTAGTGTTTCGGTCAAATTGCTGTATGTAAGTTCCGTAGGTTTCTTGTTCTATTTTATTTCCTTTTTCGCGAGTACTTTCGATTTGATTCGTCAAATAATCGTCAGGCGGTGTTAGTCTTGGTGTCTTTAAAAATATGTCTTTACTGTTGAGTTTTTTTATTATTATAATTTACAACTTAAAAAGAGCGTCTATAATATTGAGCTGTTACATGAGAGCGTGATTACATGTTAAGAGTGTGCAAGATTCAAAAGTTTGATTGCCTAGCTGCTAAGAATTTGATTACGTTCTAAGCGCTTAGAACGTAATCAAATTAGTTTCGTATAAAATATAATTTAATCCTTCAAAGCAACTAACGCCTCAGATAAAAATAGCCGTTAGCAAAAACCGTGACTCACGGGATTCTAAAAAAATATTTTACAAATTTAAATCTTAATTTTTAAATTTTTATTCCCCTTTTTTGAACTTTAATAAAACTTTTTAATCTCTACAAAGTGACAACAAAGCTGAACATAGCCGAAAGGTTAACGCCTTCTGAGTTTAAAGCAATGATACTGATGTTGTACTGATTTTCCGTACTGAATAATAAACAAATATTACGCTCTTAATTTTAATTTTCTCAATTAATTCAGCATTCTGCTGAATTGTTCTTACCATATTACAAGAGAAATTATATATATATATATATAATATATATATATATATATATATATATATATATGTATTTATTTTAGTACAGAAAATTTAGTGCAACATTCGTACCGTCGGTTTCAAGCACAGAAGGACTTAGCCATCTTGTTCTCTTCAGCTTTTGTCGTCACTTGTTTCTGCTGGAATTTTTCCTACCATCTTAC